>NC_069452.1:33990177-34090412 GCF_026875155.1 Cherax quadricarinatus | reverse complement strand
TGTTCACCGCAGCAAATAGGTACCTGGGTGTTAGTCGACTGGTGTGGGTCGCATCCTGGGGACAAGATTAAGACCCCAATGGAATAAGTTAGACAGTCCTCGATGACGCACTGACTTTTTTGGGGTTTTATCCTGGTGGCTAACCCTCCGGGGTTAAAAATCCGAACGAAATCTTATTTTTATCTCTCTTACATTTGAATAAATCCAAGCTACTTGAGCTTAGCAATTACACATGAAAAGAAATAATATAAACTCAAATGTACATTAATAAAAAACCTTTAGCCAGACTCTGCTCGTCAAAATTAATATTATGCAAATAAATCCTTGCCAGAATTTGGCATAGCAAAATTAATATTATCACATTAATATAATTACTACATTTGGGCTTATCAATTACACATACACTGATAATAAATCTTGGCCAGAATTGTTTTATCAAATTAATATTATACAAATATAAATCCTTGCCAGAATTTGGAAATGGGCAAAATTAATATTATTCACAATATAATCTTTAGCCTCATTTGATTTTTTGGCTTATATAAATTAATATTGTAATAATTATAATCCACTACACTTTAAAAGTAAATTTGTGGGCTTAACATCCACCTCCTGTCATTTCCCATATAATTATTAAGTAAATTTACTAATTAATGACTTCACTAATTACCTCCGGTTCAAGAAGGACCAACGAGCAAATTAAATGTGGAAAAATGCTTTATCTGAATGTATCTTTATGTACATAATAGTAAATGAACACAGATAATGATTTTTTTTCAGTTAGACAATAGAAATTTGGGACACCTAGGTCCCAAAAAATGTCCCCTTTGATACCTACCACTGTCATATCTGGACCTATTAATTACCAATGAAATATGTATCACCAAAAATTTACTTTTAAATATATAAATTTGTGGACTATATATTAAAATAATAAATTGTTATGTACTCAATTACCTAACAAAAGGGAAAATATATCTTAATATCACTCACCAATTTAACTGGAGATTAATGTCATGTACAAGGCCCCCCCCCCCTTCTTTTGCCTACATTTATGAAAAATTTACTGGCCAAATTTAAACATAAATTAGACAGCTTATCTGAGGTTCCTGGGGTTGTCCCCGTCCTGTCGCCTGATACTCAAATTATGCAGGAATGCACATCCAACAAATTTTACCCCCCTATTTGAGAGGTGTCAGCCCAATTTTAAAAACCCCTAGAGCACAAAAATTCTTCACATTAATCACAACATTCTGTTCAAAATTTAAACAATAATGGCAACTGCCATCTGTGGAGGTGCAGAACCTCCCTGTCGGCTCCATTCTCTTCTTTTAAAAATACACTTTTAATCAGGTTTATTTACACAGCATAATATTGGGAAATTTTTTTCCACATCTGGTAAAACAGGTGGAACATGCATTTTGACCATCCCAAAAGATCTGAAACCCACATGAAAGAAAATGCTCCAATGCATACTGCCAGGCAATCATGTAAAGGGACTAGAAGACACAGACAAGCCAGGCTATGGAAAACAAAAGAGAGGAACCTCAACCTCTCCATGGACCGAGGTTTTTTGGGACCAGAAGGGAAAAAAGAACGGCAAGAAATGACATACTCCTTCAAACACCTGAAAACACTTTTGGAGCAGAGGCACGGAAATTGGCCTCTACCCCAGAACAACAGATATTAGAGCCAGCAAATAAAACCTCCCTAAATTCCACCAATACGACCATTTGTCTTTGCAAACATGCAGGGTCTAAAGCTGTCAAAAAAAAAATTCTTACATCAAGGGACTGCTCACGGAGTCAAATGCAATGTTTGGAGCATTCACAGAGAAACCCACATAAAGGATCATTATGACAAGGAAATTTGGATCCCAGGTTATAACCTAAATTTTGATGCGACAGACTAAACAGGCAAGAAGGGGGGGTTGGCCTGTATGCCACAGAGTTGCTCATTTGCACAGAACTACTAAACACCTCAAATGATGTAGCGAAGTTTTGGCAGTAAACATCGAAAACCAAAACCCTTTTCATTGTATAGGTACAAGCCCCCAGAATGCAACTTCACAGCAACTCCAGGAGCAGCTTGAGAAAAATTGAACCACTGTCTGGAAAATCTCCCCCAAATCCTGCCCCCATACATCTTACTACTTGGAGATTTCAACCTGAGACACATAAAATGGAGGAGTATAGCAAGCAGTGTTTTAGCAGAGATCACCTCGGGAGGCAGCTTAGATGAAAATTTACACACACACGAACTATTAAATCTCTGCAACAATTTCACCTTAAACCAGCAAATAGTAGAGCCTACAAAGCTATAAAATATGCTGGACCTCATCTTCACTAACAATGAATGATGAGCAATACATAATATAACTATCAAAGACAATTGGCTCAGATCACAACATAATAGAGGTACAGACATGTATGCACAGGGCTCCGGATCAGCAAAATGTGAGCAGTCGTGAAGCTCTCCTCACGAAATTGTATTTCAATAACAAAAACATATCCTATGTGGGAAGTATGAGCAGAGAGGTCAGTATTAATAAACTGAAGTCTTTGTGTTATAGCCACAGGGGGAGACAGTCTCCAGCAGCATTTGTCATACTACACTAGGAAGGGCTATTAGCTGGGTATGTCTTATAACTTGCCTTATTATCATAGCCTAAATGATATTGTATGATTAGAGTAAATTGTAAGAATATTGATAATTTAAGGCATGGATGGGGTTAATTATGACCCATGTGACTATGCCAACTTTGTTCTCAACTTCACTCTAGCCTATTTTAACCTAACTCTTTTTAAATCTATTTTTCTTTTAATATTTCATTAGATTTCTTTCCTTAGTTATCAAAAATGTGTGTAATACCTTTCTCTGGTACATGTAACTCTTTTCTTATCCTGTGATCTACTCTAAGACTCGTTATTTCTAACCTAAATCTTTTCTACCCTATATTTTATATTAAAACTGCTTTATTAAATATCTGTACTTATGTCTGTGTTTTTTTTGCCCATTTGTCTGTCACATGTAACTTAACATAACCTAGATTGTTCCTTATGATTGTTTAGTTATATTGTTTGTTTTTTTTGTATTTCAGCTAATGTCGTATTTTTTGTATAATCCTTCGAGTGTTATAAATGAATTATTTTTAATATGCCGTTTTTATTGCTTTGATGAGTGTGAAGTAGTGTCTTGCTGATTATCTTCTTTTAATTTTTTTGTAAGATTTTTTTTTTTTGTAGAAATTCTTGTGGGTGGTGTTTTGTAACTAAACCAGAAAAATATTCTTATAAGGTTTAGCGGCAATGGGCTACCCCACAAGAGATGCCTATGAAATTATAGAAGTATGTGGATGGCTGAAGAGATAACCTTGCCCTGGAGGATCAGTCCAGGATTGTAATCTGGGATTTGAAATATCTCAGTAGCTAACCGAAGAAGGAATGTTTCAGGGCATTTAAAACAAGGGAGGTAAACCCCCAGACAGCATGGTAAACCAATGGAGTTCTTTGGAAACTATGAAAGGGAGATTTTTCTAATATCAGTAAGCCGGTTCTGCTATATTGCTAGGTATTTTTTACTAGCAATTGTTTTTTTTCTTTGGTGCTAACAAATTCAGACCCCTTGAATTTGTTAATTAAATTGTAAGTTATTTTATCTGGGTATGTTTTATTTTCACCCTTTGATCCATGTATATAAGGTCCCAATTTTTTTTTTTTTTTTTTGGAGAGCCAAGCCCCTGATAAGGTGCCTATGCTCAAGTTTCAGGCAAGTACCTTAAGAGCCCTCTTCAAGGGGGGCTCCTTGGCGTGATGAAGAGGCTCTTGGTCTGAAGATTAGACCTGTTGGTCTCCTTCCTCAGACCAAACCTAATTACCCCCAATCCCCCCTCCCTTATCCCATCCTCCCCATCCTCCCTTTTTCTTTTCCTCCTCCTCCTCCCCACCCCTCCTATTACCCTTCCTTTTTTTTGGCCTTCGAGTGTTTTTTTTTTTCCCCCACAGGCGTGCTAGTTCCGGGGTAGGGGAAGGGTACTGGGGTCCATCCCATTCCGTTGAGGTTCTTGGCGGTGGTGTAGTTTGCAGTGGAATCTGGGATTGCATGGGGATGTCCCAACCCCTCTCCGGTCTCCGGGGAGTGGCTTTGGGTATGTTTCGGGCGACAGGTGTATCTCTGGAGGCTGCCTTTCGGACTCCAGGGGCGGTGGCCAAAGGAGGTATGCTTTGTGGGGGGAAATACCCGGCCACCCCTCTCTTTGTCCACCGAGGTAGCTCGGCAGATGTGAGGTTGTTTTCCCGGGATTGCTAAATTTTACTGGCATGATGGGTAGGGTATGGCATGGGTTCCATGCTGCAAAATGCACTATTATGGTGCTGAGGTCCTCTTGGGTGTGGAGGGAGATTTTGGCCCTTTCACCCCTCCCAGGAACTATCCCTCCCCATTTCCCCCCTTTTTTTATTCTGTTTTTTTATTTTTATTTTATTTTCTTCTTTCTTTTTTTCTTAAAAACAAAAAGAAAGAAGTAACCTAACCATGGAAGCCCTAGTCCATGATCCTGCTACCTCTGGGCCCCTTCTTGATACCGCACCCCATTCTGACCCTACCTCATCTTTGGACCACTCTTGGACACCCCTAATGCCTCTATACCTCTTCCTGGTGCTGTTTCCTTACCTGCTTCGGTACTGAGGTCTCAACTGACTCCTTCGATTTATCAGACCTCCGCTCTCCTTTGACTATGCTTCCGGCCTCTCCCTCTACGATGCTGCAATTTTCGAATCGTCAGCCCATTCCAAGTCGGACCAACTCTGGTCCCACCCCCTAAACGCCAACGACAATTCCCTGCTGATGAAACTTCTCCCCCTTCTCTTTTCGAAAAAAGATTGACACATCATGCACGCCCTTTCCCACGCTCAGTTTCAGACTGCACAATGGACTAAATTCTTCACTTTATGACCGACTTCCTCTATTGCCTATCTTTCCGACCATAGTATTGGCAAGGCACCCCTATGCCATGTTGGTAAAGATATTTCTTTTCATGCTCTTAAGAGTGGTACGTGCATCATCACTGTCCAGAATGCTACCAGTCTCATGAGCTTTCTCTTCTTTCCCATATCGATACTGTTCCTTTTGCCCCATACCAAGTTCATCAAAATTTCCAGACATGTGGAAATGACATTCTTGAACAGCTGGAACTCCAAGATCTCCCAATCCTCAAGGTAGACACTTATGTTATTCCTGCCCACGGGCAGAGATGTACCCAAGCAATGTAGCTCATTTAACTTTTCACAGCCGTTTAACTCCATCCTCAGTTTATGTAGCAGGACATTGGTTACAAGTTCAAAAGGTGATCCCTACCACCGCAACAGTTTTAGAAATTGCTGGCGAAATTTGGCCATCCAGCAAAATATTGTGGATCTATAGCCCGAATGCCAAGTCTTTGGTGCCGATGACCATTCTAATACGTCTTGCAAAACGACCTCCTTCTTGCCTTAATTGTCATGAGGCTCACCCTTCGTACTCTTGCCATTGCCAAGTCTACTTAAATGAGCGCTGTATAGCCCTTGTGGCTTAGCGTTCTTTTTGATTATAATAATAATAATACTTAAATGAGCGGGAAATCTGTTACCTCAAAGAGGCAGAAGGTCTCCATTATGCCATGGCAGTTTCTCATCTCCGCCTCCAAGGGAGACTACCCCGTGTTTCTTATTCCCGTGTTTCAAAAAATCCCCCACTTCTGGGGTCCCATCTTTTGAAGCCCCCTCTGTGGTTACCCCTCCCATAGTCACTCCTGTATCTAATTCTTTTGCTGTCTGGGCTCAGATGTCCCTATTTCAATGCCTCAGTCTGTTTTCGCTAATTCGTGCTCTCCCTCACAAGCCTTGGTATTACCTGGAGTTTACCCGGAGAGAGTTCTGGGGTCAACGCCCCCGCGGCCCAGTCTGGGGACCAAGCCTCCTGGTGGATCAGAGCCTGATCAACCAGGCCTTTACCTGCTGGCTGCACGCAAAAACCCAAAGTATGAGCCACAGCCCAGCTGGTCAGGAACCGCTTTTTGGTGCTTGTCCAGTGCCAGCTTGAAGAAAAAACCAGGGGGCTGTTGTAATCCCCCTTATGTATACTGGGAGGCAGTTTTATCAGTCTCGGGCCCCTGACACTTATTGTATGGTCCCCTTAACGTGCTAGTGACACCCCTGCTTTTCATTGGGGGGATGTTGCATCGTCTGCCAAATCTTTTGCTTTCTAGTGAGTGATTCTTTTTTGTGCAAATTCGATACTAGTCCTCTACGATTTTCCAGGTGTAAATAATCATGTATCTCTCCCACATGCATTCCAGGAATACAGGTTTAGGAGCCTCAGCGCTCCCAGTAATTGAGGTGTTTTATCTCCGTTATGCGCGCCGTGGGAAAGGGTTTTCTGTACAATTTCTAGGTCAGCAATTTCACCTGCTTGAAAGGTGCTGTTAGTGAGCAGCAATATTCCAGCCTAGATAGAACAAGCGACCTGAAGAGTGCCATCATGGGCTTGGCCTCACTAGTTTTGAAGGTTCTCATTATCCATCCTGTCATTTTTCTAAACAGCTGCAATTGATACAATGTTATGGTCCTTGAAGGTAAGATCCTCCGACATGATCACTCCACTCCCAGGTCTTTGACGTTGGTGTTTCGCTCTATTTTGGGCCAAAAATTTGTTTTGTACTCTGATGAAGATTTAATTTCTTCGTGTTTTTCCATATCTGAGTAATTGAAATTTCTCATCGTTGAACTTCATATTGTTTTCTGCAGCCCACTGAAAGATTTGGTTGATGTCTGCCTGGAGCCTTGCAGTGTCTGCAATGGAAGACACTGTCATGCAGATTCGGGGGTCATCTGCAAAGGAAGACACGGTGCTGTGGCTGACATCCTTGTCTATGTTGGATTATGAGGATGAACAAGATGGGAGCAAGTACTGTGCCATGCGGAACAGAGCTTTTCACCGTAGCTGCTTCAGACTTTACTCTGTTGACGACTACTCTCTGTGTTCTGTTAGTGAGGAATTTATAGATCCATCGACCCACTTTTCCGTTATTCCTTTAGCAAAGCATTTTTTGCGCTATTACGCCATGGTCACACTTGTCGAAGGCTTTTTTCAAAGTCTGTATATATTTCATCTGCATTCTTTTTGTCTTCTAGGGCATCAAGTACCTTGTCGAGTGATCCAATAGTTGAGACAGACAGGAGCGACCTGTTCTAAAACCCCTGTTGCCCTGGGTTGTGTAACTGATGGGTTTCTAGATGGGTGGTGATCCTTGCTTCTTAGGGCCCTTTCAAAGATTTTTATGATATGGGATGTAGTGCTATCGGTCTGTAGTTCTTTGCTGCTGCTTTACTGCCCCCTTTTTGGAGTGGGGCTATGTCTGTTGTTTTTAGTAACTGTGGGACGACCCCCGTGTCCATGCTCCCTCTCCATAGGATGGGAAAAAGGGTCGTGATGGGGCTTCTTGCAGTTCTTGATGAACACGGAGTTCCATAAGTCTGACCCTGGGGCAGAGTGCATGGGCATGTCATTTATCGCCTGTTCGAAGTCATTTGGCGTCAGGATAACATCGGATAGGCTTGTGTTAACCAAAATTTTGTGGCTCTCTCATAAAAAATTCATTTGATCTTCGACTCTCAGTCTGGTTAGTGGCTTGCTAAAAACTGAGTCATATTGGGACTTGAGTAGCTCACTCATTTCCTTGCTGTCATCCGTGTAGGACCCATCTTGTTTAAGTAGGGGCCAATACTGGACGTTGTTCTCGACTTGATTTGACATAGGAGAAGAAATACTTTGGGGTTTTTTTCGATTTAATTATGGTTTTTAGTTCTTCCCGCGATTCCTGACTCCTATAAGATTCCTTTAGCTTAAGTTCGATGTTTGCTATTTCTCTGACCAGTGTCTCCCTACGCATTTCAGATATGTTGACCTCTTTTAGCCGCTCTGTTATTCTTTTCCGTCGCCTGTAAAGGGAGCGCCTGTCTCTTTCTATTTTACATCTACTCCTCCTTTTTCTTAGAGGAATAAGCCTTGTGCATACATCGAGTGCCACCAAGTTCTAGGCATAAGTTGGGGTCTGTGTTGCTTAGTATATCTTCCCAGCTTATATCGGTTAGGACTTGGTTTACTTGGTCCCACTTTATGTTTTTGTTATTGAAGTTGAATTTGGTGAATGCTCCCTCGTGATCTCATACGACACCTCTCATGCGACACCTTCCAATCGTCCCTCTACTTCTCAGAAGTCAAACAAATCTCCTTTAACCACTCCTTCCCTTCTACCTCCTCGTTTTACCTTCACTTTCTCTGAACCTGGTTCTTCCCCTCTCACTGGCTCTGTTACAAGTGTAGAGGTTCACCATCCTTCTCGTACTGTTCCTTCCTCCCCTGTTCCCTCCTTAGTTTCCTCCTCCTCTGCCACCTCCCAGGTTTCTGCCTCTTCTGTCCCCTTCCATGCTTCTTCTCCAGTTCCCTCCACCCTTTCGACCCCCCTACCTTGGCACAGTCCATTACAGTTCCAATCTTTACTCATTCTGCCCCTTTCCATCTCCAATATTGTCTCCCATACAACGTCTTTGAATTCCAAAACAATTGAAGCAATCTCTGAATATATTGCAGAGACCAAACCATCAATGGACTCTGATCCACCCTCTGTTCCTTCTCTCTCCTCTCCTCCATCTGCACAACTCCTTTCTTCGCAGTGCACCGTTCCTTCGCTGCTTGAACGTTTTCTGCTGCCACTGCATGTGGACTTTTCCAATCCCTCTAGTCAATAGGAACCCTTACCTGCGGATTTTAGGTATCTTTATCATTGCCAATCATGGCCTATTTACAGTGGAATATATGCAGCCTCAGGGGTAATCAGGGTGAACTTCAGATGTTGCTCTCCCAGTTTTCCCCTGTTGGTGTTTGCTTACAGGATCCAAAATTTACACTCTGCTGTTATCTATCCCATCTCAGGCTATAATTTATTGTATTCTTCAGATTCTTTTCCTGATGGGACCTTTAATGAAAGTGCCCTTCTTCTACGCACTGATATTCCGTACCATCAGCTATTTGTTCGTACTTTGCTGCATTACACAGCAGCCCGTATCCACTTGCATAGGTGGTACACGCTCTGTTCTTTATATCTCTCTCCTCGGGCATTATCTATTCCGGATATTGCCTTTCTTGTTTCGTCATTACCGCCACCGCTTCTGTTACTTGGCGATTTTAATGCCCATCATTTCCTCTGGGGGGTCTCACTGTGATTCCCGTGGCATTCAGTTAGAGGCTTTTCTTGCTACCCACCCCCTCCATGTTTAAATACAGGTACTCACATCCATTTTGATCCTCAGACTCACACTCTCTCTTGCATCGATCTCTCAGTCTGCTCTTCCTCTGCTGCATTATAGCCCTTGTGGCTTAGCGCTTCTTTTTTATTATAATAATAATCTGCTGCATTAGACTTCACCTGGTCTGTTCTCCCAGATTTACACGACAGCAATCATTTCCCAATCATTCTTCCCCTTCATATTCACCACCTCTTCGTGTCCCATGCTGGCAATTTGATCAGGCAAATTGGAACCTTTACTCACAACTAACTGCTTTTAGTGAGGTTCCTTGTTCGTCCTCCATTGATGAGCTTTTACACCTTTTCTCGTCATCTGTTTTAACCTCAGCTTCTCATTCCATACCCCAAACATCAAGCAGGCATTCTCAGAAATGCGTGCCTTGGTGGTCTCTTGCTTGTGTTTGTGCAGTACGTTTAAAATGCGCTGCGTGGGGCAGGTACTGGTACAATAGAACCACAGAGAGACTTCTTGATTTTAAGCAGAAGTGTGCGATCACTCGCCGTGTCATCCATTATGCTAAACGTACTTGCTGGCAAGATTATGTCTCCACCATCACCTCTGCTTCCTCTATGAGTGCAGTCTGGAAAAAAGTACGAAAACTGAGTAGTAAATATTCTCCTGACCCGGCTCCTGTTCTGCAGGTCGCCGGTGTTGATACAGCAAACCCACTAGATGTTGCCAATGAAATTGGCAATCATCTGGTCCGTATTTCTCAGGGGCTTCGTCTATGCCACTCGTTTCTTTCCTCAAAGTCTGCCGGAGAGTTAGCACCCTTGGGCTTTTCTTCTCTCAGAGATGAACAGTATAATGTGCCTTTTACACTTCAAGAACTGGAGGCAACACTCTCAGCTTGCCGATCATCGGCAGCTGGACCCGACGACATTCATATTCGTATGCTACAACATTTACATCAGTCAGCCCTTGCAGTCCTATTACACCTTTTCAATCTTATTTGGTCAAAAGGAATTCTTCCACAGCTGTGGAAATCTGCCATTGTTCTCCCTTTCCGCAAACCAGGTACTACAGGACATGAAGCCTCCCACTATCGCCCCATTGCTTTTAACAGTGCAGTTTGCAAAGTGATGGAACGCCTGGTAAATAGACGTTTAGTGTGGTATTTAGAGACACACAACAGTCTCTTCACTAGTCAATATGGTTTTCGTAAGGGCCGTTCTACCATAGACCCTTACTACGCTTGGATACATATGTTCGTAATGCCTTCGCAAATAACCACTCAGTCATTGCCATATTTTTTGACCTTGGGAAGGCATATGACACAACTTGAAGGTATAATATTTTGGCCCAAGACCACTCCTTAGGCCTCCAAGGCAATCTACCATCCTTCCTTAAGAACCTTTTAACTGACAGACATTTCCGTGTTCGGGTTAACAATGTGCTCTCCCCGGACTTTATCCAAACTGAAGGTGTCCCCCAGGGATGTGTTCTGAGCACAACACTTTTTATCCTTTCTATAAATGATTTGGCCTCTAGTCTTCCATCAAACATTTGGTCCTCACTCTATGTTGATGACTTTGCTATTGCCTGTGCAGGCACTGACTGTCACCTCATTACAGTTTCTCTCCAGCATGCGGTCAACCGTGTTTCCAATTGGGCCACCACACATGGGTTTAAAGTTTCCAGTAGTAAAACTCACCAAATTACTTTCACTAGACGCTCTGTCATCTCCAATCATCCTTTGTACCTCTATGGCTCCCGTATCCCTGAACGTGATACAGTCAGGTTTCTGGGCCTCCTCTTTGACAGCAGGTTATCCTGGAAACCTCACATTACCTCTCTGAGAGCAACTTGTCACAGCCGGCTGAACCTTCTTAAAACCCTTGCTCATCTTTCATGGGGAGCTGATCGTCGAACTCTCCTTTGCCTACATTCCACCCTTATTTTATCGAAACTTGATTATGGTGACCAGATCTATTCTGCAGCCTCTCCTTTCTACTCTCTCTAGCCTTAACCCCATTCATCACCAAGGATTCGTTTTGCCTTGGTGCTTTTCGCTCTTTCCCTGTTTAGAGCCTCTTGTAGAAGTGAACGTTTCCTCCCCTTTCCGATCGCTTTTTTGTTGGGGTACCCACTGAGGGTCATGTCCTTCTCAGTCCAATACTTTCATTTAAAAAAATTTTTTCCCAAAGGTGTTTTCTGTCCAAGATGCCATGTGTTTCGGTCTGACAAAATGAACATCAAAATGGTTACAATACCCACAGGTTGTAGGTAAGACACGTATGCAACAGTTTTGACAACTTTATTCCGAAAAATTTCGCCCACCAAATAGGCTTCTTCAGTCGATCAGAAAGTAGGCCCAGGGAGATGGGGCCCGGGGGGCGTCCCACAGATGCTATAAACAACATGTCCCACTCCCAAAAAGGGGGCAGTAAAGCAATAGCAAAGAACTAAGACCCAAAAGTGCTAACATCCAAAATCATAAAAATCTTTGAAAGGGTCTAAGAAGCAAAATCGCACCATTGTACCCCGTTAAAAACCCAGGGCAACATGGGTTTTAGAACAGGTCGCTCCTGTCTGTCTCAAATATTGGTCACTACGCAAAGGGCATAGATCCTAGAAGACAAAAAAAGAATGCAGATGTAGTATACACAGACGTTGCAAAAGCCTTCGAAAGTGTGACCATGGTATAGCCACAAAAAAGCGGCTAAATGAATAACAGGGAAAAATTTGGTAAATGGATCTATACTTTCCTGACAAATGAACACAAAGAGTAGTAGCCCAAAAAAATAAATCTGAGATGGCTACGGTGAAAAGCTCTGTTCTGCAAGGCACAGTATCCCTCTTTTCCATCCTCATATCTGACATAGACAAGGAAGTCACCAGGACCGTCTCCCCTTTCAGATGGGCACCCCAATCTGATGACAGCGTCTTCCATTTCAGAACTGCAAGGCTCCCGGCGGACATCAACCCAATCTTTCAAAGGGCTCAAAAACAATAGAAGTTCAATGGGAAATTTCATTTCTCCGATTTGGGGAAAAAATTGGAAATTAAAACTTCAAGAGTATAAAAAAAAATTTAACCACACGTAGGCGAAAAAAAAAAAACGCAAAGACCGGGAGTGATCATGTCAGGATTCACCTTCAAGGGCCCTAAAATTTTATCAATCGCATCTGCTAGAAAAAAGACAGGATGGATAATGAGAACCTTCAAAAATAGGGGGCCAAGCCCCTGATGACACTCTTCAGGTCGCTTGTTTATCTAGGTGGAATTTGCTGCACACTAACAAACACTTTCAAGGAGGTGAAATTGTGACCTGAAAATGTAAGAGAAATTCACGGCACGCATAACTGGTAAAACACTAGTATTGGGAAACGCTTGAATTCCTGAACCTGTCTCCTGGAATGCAGGGGAGAGAGATAAAAAGATTATATACACCGTGAAAAACCCTTTGAGACTGTACCCCCTTGAACGAAAATTTATCCCCACGAAGCAAAACATCGGCAGCGATGAACACAAAAAGTGTCAGGGGCCCAAAGGGTGTTCGTGCCTCCCGCATACATAAGGGGGATTACCAATAGACCCCGGCTGTCTTCAAGCAGGCCTGGACAAACTCCCAAAATCGTACCTGACCAGCCCTGCTGTGGTTTTTCTTTTGGGTTGCTCTCAGCCAACAGTAACGCCGGTTGATCAAGCCCTGACCCAAAAGGGGTGGGACAGACCAGCCGCGGGAGCGTTGAACCCCCGGAACTCTTCCAGGTAAAATTTTCCCTGAAGCAGCCCCCGGAAAAAAAGGTGTTTGTTTTTGTTGCTGGTTTAGACCCGGTTTTCTGCCCCAAAAATGAATGTCATCGGATTGGTGGATTGCAGGGGTCTTTTTTTCTTTCGTTTTTGTTGGAGTGGGGCTATGGACTGTGATTCCACTCCGAAATGACTGGAGTTGGTGTACAATTTCGTCATTTCCCGCCCGCTTTTTTACCTTCCCGGTGTTCTTAAAAAAAAAATCTTCTTTTTGGAGTGGCTGTGGCTACCCGGTTGTCCCCGGGTCTGGGGGTTGTGTGCCTTCTTGTACCCTTTAGGTGGGTACATGGCAATATAAGTTTTAGCACTGTCTTTCTGAACTGAAGAGTGGCCCCTTTCAGGGTGGAAAAGCCTAAGGAAGGGGGGGTTGCATTTTTGTTTTCATTGGGCTTGCTTTTTGGGGGGTCAAAGTTGCACGTCCCTTCTGTTTTTCCAGATATTCTGCCTGCAATACTGAGTGATTTGTTTTAGATAGCGCAGGTTTCTGTTTTTCCTTGGTTTTGTGACTGTATTCCCTACTGGGGGGGTGTTTTCCCGTCTCATTTCTATCTTCCACTAATGTTAAAATGGGGGCCTTTATCAGTTTTTTTGGTAATTTTTTTTCCATCTCGGGGGGATCCCCCGCTTCTTCTAGTGGTATTGCTAAACTGTAAACATTGGTTCTTGCATGTCCTTGTTTTGACCACACCTGATTCCCACTAGAAAATCCTGTCCCCCCCCAAGCCACCATTTTTTTTTAAGGGAATAGGTGATGAAAAGGGCATAAAACAGGTGAGGAAGGTATGGGGGGGTGTAGGGAGCAGCCCAAAAATTGTTGGAAAGGGGGATTTGTGGGGGAGAAAAAATATTGAAACATGTTACATTTATGTAAGTGGGGTTATTCGGTAAGGTACACATAAACCATACATATATGTGTAATTTTATTATTATTTTATTTTTTTATTATTTTTTATTTTATTATTATTTTATTTTTTTATTATTTTTATTATTATTTTTTCATCGTATTTCCAAATTTCCATTTTTTTAGCACTATTTTAAAAACCCTTATTATCTATTTTTCACAATCTTTCCCTAAATATTCACTAAATTTTAATTTCTTTTTCATGTCTGTAGTACCAAATTACCCACCTACGTACCTTTTAAATTTAATTTTTTTAGTATTGACATTGCCAGATTTTCCATTTACAATTTATACATTTTCAGACTCCGGTCTAACTTCAACCGTCCAGTTCCCTGTGTGGACCTCTGGGGGTGTAAACTTGTTGGTTCCGGTGGTCTTAGCACCCTTTCCTTTAACTTTAGCGTCTTTCGTATGTCTAGCCTTGACTGAGTGGCTCCATACTTTCCCACCCAGTGGCCCACCTGCCCTGGTAGCCTTTCCTCCCACTGTTACGAGGTTCCCTGGATTTAAAGGCAATCTATTTATTTATTTATTATCACACCGGCCGATTCCCACCAAGGCAGGGTGGCCCGAAAAAGAAAAACTTTCACCATCATTCACTCCATCACTGTCTTGCCAGAAGGGTGCTTTACACTACAGTTTTTAAACTGCAACATTAACACCCCTCCTTCAGAGTGCAGGCACTGTACTTCCCATCTCCAGGACTCAAGTCCGGCCTGCCGGTTTCCCTGAATCCCTTCATAAATGTTACTTTGCTCACACTCCAACAGCACGTCAAGTATTAAAAACCATTTGTCTCCATTCACTCCTATCAAACACGCTCACGCATGCCTGCTGGAAGTCCAAGCCCCTCGCACACAAAACCTCCTTTACCCCCTCCCTCCAACCCTTCCTAGGCCGACCCCTACCCGCCTTCCTTCCACTACAGACTGATACACTCTTGAAGTCATTCTGTTTCGCTCCATTCTCTCTACATGTCCGAACCACCTCAACAACCCTTCCTCAGCCCTCTGGACAACAGTTTTGGTAATCCCGCACCTCCTCCTAACTTCCAAACTACGAATTCTCTGCATTATATTCACACCACACATTGCCCTCAGACATGACATCTCCACTGCCTCCAGCCTTCTCCTCGCTGCAACATTCATCACCACGCTTCACACCCATATAAGAGCGTTGGTAAAACTATACTCTCATACATTCCCTCTTTGCCTCCAAGGACAAAGTTCTTTGTCTCCACAGACTCCTAAGTGCACCACTCACATCTTTTTCCCTCATCAATTCTATGATTCACCTCATCTTTTCATAGACCCATCCGCTGACACGTCCACTCCCAAATATCTGAATACGTTCACCTCCTCCATACTCTCTCCCTCCAATCTGATATTCAATCTTTCATCACCTAATCTTTTTGTTATCCTCATAACCTTACTCTTTCCTGTATTCACCTTTAATTTTCTTCTTTTGCACACCCTACCAAATTCATCCACCAATCTCTGCAACTTCTCTTCAGAATCTCCCAAGAGCACAGTGTCATCAGCAAAGAGCAGCTGTGACAACTCCCACTTTGTGTGTGATTCTTTATCTTTTAACTCCACGCCTCTTGCCAAGACCCTCGCATTTACTTCTCTTACAACCCCATCTATAAATATATTAAACAACCACGGTGACATCACACATCCTTGTCTAAGGCCTACTTTTACTGGAAAAAAATTTCCCTCTTTCCTACATACTCTAACTTGAGCCTCACTATCCTCGTAAAAACTCTTCACTGCTTTCAGTAACCTACCTCCTACACCATACACTTGCAACATCTGCCACATTGCCCCCCTATCCACCCTGTCATACGCCTTTTCCAAATCCATAAATGCCACAAAGACCTCTTTAGCCTTATCTAAATACTGTTCACTTATATGTTTCACTGTAAACACCTGGTCCACACACCCCCTACCTTTCCTAAAGCCTCCTTGTTCATCTGCTATCCTATTCTCCGTCTTACTCTTAATTCTTTCAATTATAACTCTACCATACACTTTACCAGGTACACTCAACAGACTTATCCCCCTATAATTTTTGCACTCTCTTTTATCCCCTTTGCCTTTATACAAAGGAACTATGCATGCTCTCTGCCAATCCCTAGGTACCTTACCCTCTTCCATACATTTATTAAATAATTGCACCAACCACTCCAAAACTATATCCCCACCTGCTTTTAACATTTCTATCTTTATCCATCAATCCCGGCTGCCTTACCCCCTTTCATTTTACTACTGCCTCACGAACTTCCCCCACACTCACAACTGGCTCTTCCTCACTCCTACAAGATGTTATTCCTCCTTGCCCTATACACGAAATCACAGCTTCCCTATCTTCATCAACATTTAACAATTCCTCAAAATATTCCTTCCATCTTCCCAATACCTCTAACTCTCCATTTAATAACTCTCCTCTCCTATTTTTTAACTGACAAATCCATTTGTTCTCTAGGCTTTCTTAACTTGTTAATCTCACTCCAAAACTTTTTCTTATTTTCAACAAAATTTGTTGATAACATCTCACCCACTCTCTCATTTGCTCTCTTTTTACATTGCTTCACCACTCTCTTAACTTCTCTCTTTTTCTCCATATACTCTTCCCTCCTTGCATCACTTCTACTTTGTAAAAACTTCTCATATGCTAACTTTTTCTCCCTTACTACTCTCTTTACATCATCATTCCACCAATCGCTCCTCTTCCCTCCTGCACCCACTTTCCTGTAACCACAAACTTCTGCTGAACACTCTAACACTACATTTTTAAACCTACCCCATACCTCTTCGACCCCATTGCCTATGCTCTCATTAGCCCATCTATCCTCCAATAGCTGTTTATATCTTACCCTAACTGCCTCCTCTTTTAGTTTATAAACCTTCACCTCTCTCTTCCCTGATGCTTCTATTCTCCTTGTATCCCATCTACCTTTTACTCTCAGTGTAGCTACAACTAGAAAGTGATCTGATATATCTGTGGCCCCTCTATAAACATGTACATCCTGAAGTCTACTCAACAGTCTTTTATCTACCAATACATAATCCAACAAACTACTGTCATTTCGCCCTACATCATATCGTGTATACTTATTTATCCTCTTTTTCTTAAAATATGTATTACCTATAACTAAACCCCTTTCTATACAAAGTTCAATCAAAGGGCTCCCATTATCATTTACACCTGGCACCCCAAACTTACCTACCACACCCTCTCTAAAAGTTTCTCCTACTTTAGCATTCAAGTCCCCTACCACAATTACTCTCTCACTTGGTTCAAAGGCTCCCATACATTCACTTAACATCTCCCAAAATCTCTCTCTCTCCTCTGCATTCCTCTCTTCTCCAGGTGCATACACGCTTATTATGACCCACTTCTCGCATCCAACCTTTACTTTAATCCACATAATTCTTGAATTTACACATTCATATTCTCTTTTCTCCTTCCATAACTGATCATTTAACATTACTGCTACCCTTCCTTTGCTCTAACTCTCTCAGATACTCCAGATTTAATCCCATTTATTTCCCCCCACTGAAACTCTCCTACCCCCTTCAGCTTTGTTTCGCTTAGGGCCAGGACATCCAACTTCTTTTCATTCATAACATCAGCAATCATCTGTTTCTTGTCATCCGCACTACATCCACGCACATTTAAGCATCCCAGTTTTATAAAGTTTTTCTTCTTCTCTTTTTTAGTAATTGTATACAGGAGAAGGGGTTACTAGCCCATTGCTCCCGGCATTTTAGTCGCCTCATACGACACGCATGGCTTACGGAGGAAAGATTCTTTTCCACTTCCCCATGGACAATAGAAGAAATAAAAAGAACAAGAGCTATTTAGAAAAAAGGAGAAAAACCTAGATGTATGTATATATATATATGCATGTGCGTGTCTGTGAAGTGTGACCAAAGTGTAAGTAGGAGTAGCAAGATATCCCTGTTATCTTAGCATGTTTATGAGACAGAAAAAGAAACCAGCAATCCTACCATCATGCAAAACAGTTACAGGTTTTTGTTTCACAGTCATCTGGCAGGACGGTAGTACTTCCCTGGGTGGTTGCTGTCTACCAACCTATCTATCTCCCTCTTTATGTACCCTGTAAAAGTGTTTTCCCAAGGTGGCCGAGTGTTCGTCACTACCTACCTGGTTCAGCTTCCCTGGCAGTTCATCGTGTATACTGGTATTCATTATCACTACTCCCCCAGCTATCATGGGGACAGCTTCTCCTCTATATGGCGTGGCAGGGAATTCAGGTGGAATCCTGCCACCTATGATGTATCCTACTGGGGATCTGTATAAACCAATTCCTTCCTTGAACGTCCGTCGTGTAGACAGGAAGTCATCTATATGATTGGCTCCCACCAGGATACCTACATTTCTGACTGTGTCAGTGGTAATTCCCTGGTCTGCCAGCTTCACGTCAAGGTCTTTCAATCGCTTAGCTGCTGCAGCAAGACCTCTCGCTGTAATTGCCCTGGGTAATGTCTCTACCACCAAAGCTGTAATGTCTCTGCGATGTCCACCTAATTTGACTGTGACATCCACCACATCATAAGATTTGGGTGGGACCTGACTTATAGCCCCTCCCAACATCATACTAACTTTCTTTGTGGCCTTCAACTTTAATTTAGCCACCAACTTCTTTGTTATCAAGGATACTTGTGCTCCTGGGTCAAAGAATAATCGGTTGTTTCGGACCTGTGCCCACTCACAACCTTTGCCATGACTGTAGGTAGGGCAGCACCTCCGTGATTCTCACTCGGATTAGAGACTTCACTCCCACTAATCACGCTGGCTACCATTTCAGGCTCAGACTCACTTTCTATCTCTACCTGAGAGATATCCCTACTAGCTTGGGGTTCCCTTAAATTATGGGACATAGTGCAGTATGGTGCTGTACCTTTGCAACAGACTCGACACGCACTGAGCTTGGTGCCACAGTCTCTCGCAAAGTGTTCCCCACAACACTTGAAGCAGAGTCTCAACTCCCTTAGTCTCTGTTGCCTACTGCTCAGTGTTATATACTCCAGGCAACTCGTGCTAGCGTGTTCGCCTTCGCAGAACACGCATATTCTGGCATGAGTGCCTCTGAGGTTCTGCTTAGAGGTTCTTACCTTAGACACCTCTTTACCATAGTACACTCCAACGTTAGTCGTACGAGCTTTAGACTGATCTCTCGAGATCTTTGAGCAACTTTCTGGTTTTTTATGTGGCGATGGTGGTGACTCTTCTCTCACACCTATACTCAAATGAGAAACGAGATCTCCCAACCCCTCAACAATTTGTTTTATCGTGAACCTATTCGTCTGATATTTTAAGTGTAACTCATGCACTGTAGTGCTAGCCAGTTTCCTCTGAATCACCTGGCTAAGGACCCATTCTGAATCATCCTCATCATGCAAATCTCTGAAACCATTTGTCAAGCTCATAATTTCAATACGGAACTTCTCTAGGCTTTGACGGTCATGTCGGCAAGCCTCTAGATCCAACAACTGATAAAGTATAGCTACCTTTATCTCCTCAGTGTTGCCAAACATGTCTTCTAATTGGTCTTTGGCATGTTGGTAATTAGTGTCAGTAATCTGGTAGTGCCGGACCAGGTCTAAGGCTTTACCCTTGAGCTGCGACCGCAAATACTGCAACTTGACAGCATCTGACAAATCGTTCCTGTCATCTATCTGGGTTCTAAACTGATCCCAGAAAGCAATGTACTCTGTTAAGGTTCTGTCGAACGTTGGTAAATTCAACTGGGGCAACTTGGGCAACATATTGACAGGTGTGTGGTTGTTTGGGGTACCTGCGGTGTTCAACCCCACCCTTGGAATACTAGCCTTTAATGTACTTAACTTATCTTTGTACATATTCATCTCCTGATGACGATCTACATCATCCTTAGTGAATTCGTCCATAGCCTGCTGAAGACTTCCCTGGGATTCATCATCCCCAATAGCCTGTAGCTCATATGCTGAGAATGCTTGTTCATAGGCTTCCCATTTTTCCCCCAAACTCTTCAAGCAGTCCTGCAAATCATCGCAGTCTACGTTACAGCGTTGGCAAGTAGCCTTGCACCTATTACGCGTTCTGTTCAGATGCCCTTTGTATGCTGCTACTGATCGTTTTAATTTTGTTAACACTGAACCAGACTCTCCTGAACCCCCATCTGCCATTGTCGAAGTTTAATGAGGAGTGTGACACTAATTGTACTTTACCCAGTCCACCCCACAGCACGTCACCGTGTTAGGTAAGAATGAACGAGTCTTAAGGCTTCTCAACAAGCTTAACAATTCCCTTTGTTATATTGACTCTACTATGAATCAAAAATGTACACTGTTAGCTCTCAAATCCCAATCAAAATGTGTATCGATGTGAAAGCTTAACCTAGCACTTAACTGTACAATGCCAGCAAATAATTACAGGACTTAACCTAGTCTCAGGTACAATTCACAAATCCCACATTAACATGAATCAAAGACAATGAAAATCACACACTAAAAGTGCAGTATACAAATTAAAATCACTTGGTTAACACAAGTAAATTCAACAATTCAACTTGTGAAACAGTAAATGAATAATGTATGTAAACAGCTTGGCCTAACTGTGCCCAGCTTACTCTGTCTAGCGTGGATGGTTGGATAAGGTAAATCCTAACCTAGCTAGTGTGCTATAACTTAAACCTGGCTTTAAAACTCCCTGTAAATAATAACTAGGTTAAATCTGTCCTAGCTACTATAACTTTTGTAAAAATTTGCACAAGCCTAGCCTAACTTTGGCTACCTTGCAAATCCACTGTAAGTAATCAACACACAAGTCTCCTACTCTGGATTACTTGTAATCACTGTAAATAATTAAATTCACAAGCTTCTCTAGCCTACCTGGCCTGCCTGTAAATTACTGCAAATAACAACTTCTGTGAATAGTCAGCTTGGCCTAGCCTCTGTGTAACTTTGACCTAGGTGTGATAGCTTAACCTAACTCTGTTAAACTGGTTCCTAACTGTGGCCTAGCTATGATAGCTTAACCTAGCTATTCCACATCACGGTTTTCGAACGACCACTTTTGTGAAAATTTGTGTGGACTGCCTCCAAGTGAGTCACCTACCCTGGCAAACTCTGTTGACACCGAGCTCTGAGGTGGGTACCTCAGCCTCACAAGTGGCTTATAGGACAGATTTTCACAAATGATTGGTATTGCAAGAAACCTCGCCTGCATGCACGTATAAAGGACTAACTTACTTGGTGTTGCAGCATATATCCTGATCTTCACTTCCCTAAGCTAGCCTTAGCCCCTTTGGACTCCCCCTCAGAAACCATGTGCAACCGGGAGCATTAATTCCTGCAATATTCAATCGTAATTAGTGTCCTGCCTGCACCTCAGAAATTCCTATATCCAAGAGGGTATGTATCCCCTAGTATAACTATGCAGACTCAGACACTAGCTTCCAGACTGCTCTGAGACACTGGTACTTACTGGGCATGCTCTGCCAGCTGCAACACAGGCCCACAGATAAACTCACTCACAATTCTCCCCAGACATTGGCCAGAAATCTACGAGATAAAGGAGGTCTTGTCTTACTGTATGGGCCTGACAGAGGTCATCTACGGTACATCGAGGTGCCTCTACCAGATTTCCCCAGGTCTCAAATGTGAAGACACGTGGGGGCACCGTCTGCTGATCACGGCACGTCTTGTCCAGTTGGTGTCTGTCTTAAGAAGAACGAGCTGGTCCCTCTTGCAGACCCTCGTCTCTTCGTTCAAACTAGGGCTGCCAGTTCTCCCTAGCTAACTTATCCGAGTGTTTGCCTACATTAACGGCCTATTACTACCTATGTTAAGGTCTTAGGTCTACATTATTATTATCTACAGTTGTCTCAATAATCCTAATATTAGTGTACTACCAGTAAAACTACCTACTCCTTCCCTGAAGAGTAAATCTATAAATTTAAATAACCTTACCAACAATCCATGCCAACGAGAGAGAATGCCATTTGTTTGGGTGGGGTATAAGGGCCATCCAGCTCAGCCATCCTATACGGCCATGCTGGATCTGTCCTGTGGAACTTTAGGGACCAAATAAATTTCCACAACTAGCTTCTTTGGAGGGATTTGCAGGTATGTGATATTAAATGAACACATCTTCCCGGGAGGGGTGAAATGCTCTTGTTGCCTACAGTGATACAGTTCATGCAAGTTATAAAACTTAATGCTATTGCACATTTTCACAATCCATTTAGATCTGTGTGTATTTACCTCTAGACACTTAGTAAGATTCATTGTGACAGTCTCGTTCATTTCTCAACATTCTAATACCGAGTACAGTGTTAATCTCAACAATCCAATCACTGATACTAGAAATACCAAGCTCCTTCCTCATATTAAGAACCTTCGTAGATTTGGGACTCTGAGGGAAAAGTTCAATAGATAGGAGTAGCGAGGGAGTGTATAGTAACAATAGTTTCATTGCCGGCTACTTGTTAAGGTAGGGTAAGTCCAGCTCCCGCTATTCCCCCCCCCCTTTCTTTCCCCCTCCCCGAAAGTGATAGTTTGATTGCCGGCTGCTTGTTAAGGTAGAGTCAGTCAAGCTCCCACTATCCCTTCCCCTCCCTCTTCCCCCCCCCGAAAGGTGACGTGTGGGGCTCCGGTCAAACAGTAAATCACTCGACTCACAGCTCCCAACACTACTGTAAGTACATGCCTGATCAAATTTTAGTGGACTTATTGGTTGAAAGCTTCACTTTTGACCAATAATTAACTTAGTCCTTTCAGTCTTTATCTGTTAAATGTTTTAATAATCACCACATCTTGAAGGTATTGTACTTATCATGGAGAGTGATTTCTTAAGCAGTGGGTAATCTGTCTCTCTTTACAGCTTGGAATGACAGAGTGGGTCACCTGCCAACCAACGAGAAGAATAGAAGGAGACGGACTAACGTCCTGAGACGTCCCATGTTTAATCTACTTACCTGTTATGTAAGCTAACGCAGGACCTAACCCCTCATCATAGCAGTGGTAACGAACCTGTTTTCCTGTCATCTTAAGTAATTATTCATGGCTATACTCTGTGACGAACGAACCGGTGGTGGTCCCCAACACCTGCTCCCCCCCATACATCAGCAATGGCTATGATTTCAACAATACGCAGTGTCACCAACACCTGACACCCCATTACCACGATATACCTATATTAGCGTTGAGTTCAAATGTAATTTTTTTCATTTCATTTTTCATTTTTCTTTCAATTAGGATACCCATTCATGTTTTATTGTTTTACATTTTCCATTTCTAAATAATAAAGTGTTTATCATTGTCTGTTATTATTTCTTTTTCTATTCATTAATTTTCCTGAAGAGGAGCCAGCCTTGGTAATACTGACTGAAGTTGTTACAGGGTTGAGTAAGCCTTCACAGGGACATCCAAGAATAATTCTGAGAGCTTCATTCTGCATTAACTCCAAGGGTCGGAGAGAACTTTCTCTAGCTAATATCAACATGGGAGCAGCATAATCAATTAAGGACATAACATAGGCTATGTACATCATTCTCACGATTCTCACATTAGCACCATATGTTGGGGTTGTAGCCAGCAACAGCTTTGAGAGCATTTAGCCTATCTTTGCATTTCTTATTTAGCTGTGGTATAGTGGATTTGTTAAATGGTACATCTACACCAAGATATCTGTAGGTTTTAACGTAGCTAATGATTTCACCCTGCAAATAGATGGGTGGGGGATGTCGTTTGCTTGTTAATATCTTTGTTTTAGAGAAAGATATTATGAGGCCTAGTCGATTACAAATTGCTTGAACTTCATTAAGAATGGTGCTCATCTTCTTATGCCCTGTTGTATGTATCATGATGTCATCAGCATAGCTTATAGCTATATGTTTAGGTGAGGCAGGTAGAACATTTAGGAGAGCATTAATCAGAATATTAAATAGCATGGAACTAAGAACTACTCCCTGTGGTGTACCTAAAGACATTTCCTTAGACTCACTTCTAAAGCCTTGATAAAGGACAGAGGATACTCTATTTGACAGGTATCCTATTATCCAGCAGAGTAAGCTACCACCAATATTCATTTTGGCTAGATTATGTAGTATAACGGTTCTGTTCGCAATATCAAATGCAGATTTTAGATCAAGGAAAGTGTAAAACTAGTAGAGGTGTGTGCAGTGATTTTAGATGTAGATTTTGCCACCGAATGGCTAGTTTATTGTGCACCCCATATCCATCCTGTGGACGGTAGTGCGAGAGCATATGGATACACAAAAGGCCTAGGAACTAGGCCCCAAAGGGTTAACAGGAATGCAGTGAGAAAGGTGGAAATGTAGTTCTGCACACTTTTACCTTTCACGAACCCATAGAGGTAGGGGGAAAGTTGGTGTCTGATTCTGTAGTACAGTGGTTAAGTATCATTCTTTCAAAGGTTTTACAAAGACAACTAGTTAAGGAGATCGGTCTAAATGTATCAGGCTGTTGAGGCTTAGGGATAGGCACAATGAGACTATTGGTCCAGGAAGTAGGAAGAACGCTCTCAATGTAACTGAGATTATACAGTGCCAAAAAAAAGGGTTATCAGGCACGTGCCTAGAGTTCTGAGAATATCATAGGTTATACCATCCTCTCCATGAGCAGTTGATCGACCTTTAGTTAATGCGTTATCTAATTCATACTCGGTGAAGAGGCAGTCACTCTCATCAATATTTTGGCTCATAAAATTAATCAGTTTCAACATTTCTTCAGAAGTACTCTCTAATTTTTTTCTAATATGAGATGGAAGGTTTTCATGCCTGGATGTTTTGGACCAGTCATTATGAGGTCATTTGCTTTTTTAAGATGAAAGGGATAAGCAACATTGCCAGTCTTTTCCTAGTTATTTTATTTATACCTTTCCAAGCCAAACTAAAAGGGGTGGACCTATTTAATCCAATAACAAATTGTTCCCATTCCTGTTGCCTAAGTTCTTGCTTTATATTCCTTGCATTTGTTAGTGCAGCTTGGAACGTTCTGAGCAGGTCTGGGGTTTCTACATTCACGGTATGCTTTACCAATCCTCCTAGCTGCATGTGTTAGACTGTGTAGCTCTGGATCATTACAGTATTTACATTGGTTTTTACTGTTATTTACAGTAGAGGGTTTATGTTTTCTTTTCCTGCCCACTTGATTTGTGAGGACAGCCTCAACAGTAATGGTGAAGCTGGAGATTTTGTCCAGGTAGTCGGGAATTATACGCAGGAAGGAATACATATAAATGACCTCATAGGGGACAGGAGCCATAGTAGGGAAAACAAGTGTAGTCAAAGATAAGATAAAACAAATATTGCAAACTAGAAATACCGCAGGAAATAGCAAACAAGAGGACTCCACTAGCAATAGTGAGGATATATTACCAAAAACAACTGGTGGGAGCTCCATTGTTGGTGCTAGGGAGGATAGAAGTAAGACAGGGAAACATGCACCAACAGGGAATAAGTCACAGAAACCCAAGGCAAACGGAAACCAAGCCTGTGCACATACTATGCACTTGGTATCTGCTGGCATGGGAAATCTGGAAAAACAGATGGGTCGTGCAACATGGCCACCTAGAAAAATGCCATGCCCATATGACAACAGGAAAATGTAAACTCCCTTCCTGTAAGTGTTTTCACCCTGAACTGTGTACCTCTTCAGTACAGGAAAGACTCTGCTATAACTTAAATTGCCAGGCATACCATCTAAAGGGGACAAACAGATACAAAACATCCAGGCCATGGAAAACCTGGGTAGCCACAGCCACTCAAGAGGAAGAGGTTTTTTAGTGCCAAGAGGAAAAAAAACTGCAGGAAATGGCAGAAATCGTACACCAAATCCAGTCATTCCTGGAGTGGAACCACAGTCGATGGCCTCCACTCCAAACCAACAGATACAGATACTAATGCCGGAAAAAAAAATCCCCTCCCAGTACCAACAATACCACCAGTCCGATAACATTCTTCTTTGCAAATATACAGGGTCTAATGCCAGCAACAAACAACAAAATACCTTTCATCCGTGGACTGCTTGCAGAGGCAAAGGCAATGTTCGCGGCTTTCACTGAGACCCACATAAAGGATCACTTGGACAACGAAATATGGATCCCAGGTTACAACCTATACAGATGTGACAGAGTGAACAGGCAAAAGGGGGGGGGGTTGGCCTTTACATTGCAGAGTCACTTGTTTGCACAGAACTGCTTAATGCCTCAAATGATGTAGTGGAAGTTTTAGCAGTAAAGGTTGAGAACCAAAACCTAGTCATCATGGTAATCTACAAACCTCCGGATGCAACATCCCAGCAATTCCAGGAACAGCTGTTAAAAATTGACCACTGTCTGGAAAATCTTCCAGCTCCTGCACCCAACATCTTGCTCCTGGGGGATTTCAACTTAAGGCACCTAAAATGGAGGAATATAGCAAATAATATTGTTGCAGTAATAATACCAGGAGGCAGCTCTGATGAAAACTCACACTCACACGAGCTTTTAAATCTCTGCACAAAATTCAATTTAAACCAGCAAATAATAGAGCCTACTAGACTGGAGAATACACTAGACCTCATCTTCACTAACAATGATGATCTGATAAGAAATGTCACCATATCAAAAACAATATACTCAGATCACAACATAATTGAGGTTCAGACATGTATCGTGGAGCCCAAAACAGACATAATGAGACTAGTCACGGGGGGCATTCACCAAATTCAACTTCAATAAAAAAGCTTTAAAGTGGGACCAAGTAAACCAAGTCCTAACCGATATAAGCTGGGAAGATATACTAAGCAACACAGACCCAACTTATGCCTAGAACGATTAACTCGGTGGCACTCGATGTATGCCAAGGCTTATTCCTCAACGAAAAAGGAGGAAAGTAGATGTAAAATAGAAAGAGACAGGCGCTCCTTTACAGGGGGACGGAAAAGAATAACAGAGCGGCTAAAAGGGGTCAATATATCTGAAATGCGTAGGGAGACACTGGTCAGAGAAATAGCAAGCATCGAAACTTAAGCTAAAAAGAATACTTTAGGAGTCAGGAATCGCGGGAAGAACTAAAAGCCATAAATGAATCGAAAGAAACCCAAGTATTTCTTCTCCTATGCCAAATCAAAATCGAGAACAACGCCCAGTATTGAGCCCCTACTTAAACAAGATGGGTCCTACACAGATGACAGCAAGGAAATGAGTGAGCTACTCAAGTCCCAATATGACTCAGTTTTAGCAAGCCGCTAACCAGACTGAGAGTGGAAGATCAAAATGAATTTTTTATGAGAAGAGCCACAAAATTTGATTAACACAAGCCTATCCAATGTTATCCTGACGCCAAATGATTTCGAACAGGCGATAAATGACATGCCCATGCACTCTGCCCCGGGCTTGGTCAGGTAGTAGTTTGAGAACAATAATACAAAAAAGAACTTCACTGAATTTTATGGATTTTAAGGCTCAGGGAGATTGACACCAGTGAGTCCATCTATCATCATTCTATCATGCAGGAGGAGCCACTGTCTATGGTGCATCCAACAAAATAAGCAGACTCTTGGATGTCACTACCGCCCGGCTCCGGCTGGGTTACAAGTATCTTTGGCAGGTTAAATCACCACCACCAGATGTAGACCAAACGAAATGTAAACTTGCCAAAATGGATTATTGTCACACCTTGCGTCATTATGTACTGGAGTGTGATAAAATTAATAATTTAGAAAAACTCACTCAGAAGTGTTCAAGAAATGGCTAAGTATTTTATCCACAGTGGTATATTACAGACCATTCTGGAGAAATACCCTGACTTTGCTAGCTGTAAATAAAGCATTACCACATATGTGCATGTGTGTGTGTGTGTGTGTTGTGTGTGTGTGTGTGGGGTGTGGTGTGTTGTGTGTGTGTGGGGTGTGTGTGTGTGTGTGTGTTTGTGTGTATGTGTGTGAGTGGGGTTTAGTGTGTGTGTGGTGTGTGTGTGTGTGTGTGTGTGTGTGTGTGTGAGTATGAGTGTGTGTGTGTATGAGTGTGTGTGTGTGTATGAGTGTGTGTGTGTGTATGAGTGTGTGTGTGTGTATGAGTGTGTTTTGTGTGTGGTATGAGTGTGTGTGCGTGTGTGGGGTATGAGTGTGTGTGTGTGTGTGTGTGTGTGTTTAAGTGTGTGGTGTATGAATTTTGTATGTGTGTGTGTGTGAGAGAGAGAGACTCAGCAATCAACATTGCACCAATAACTCACTACAGTTGTGACCCGGGGGTTTGGGAAATGTGAATTGCCTCATTACTCTAAAATTTGTTCATTTATTGCAGCCATGTAAAAAACGTAAGTAACCATTCTTACAGCATTCATTACCTTTGTAACTTGTGAGTTCATTACCTTTGTAACTTGTGAGTTCATTACCTTGTACCTAGTTCAGCCATCAAAACTTTGGAGCCCGGTCCCTGGACCCATTGTGTACCTCTGTAATCGTAAATACCTTTTTAACTTGTCATGAAATTTTGACTAGACCTACCTGGAGTTCATTACCTTTGTAAATTGTGAGTTCATACCTTTGTAAATTTGTGAATTCATTTACCTCTGTAACTTGCTCACTACAAAACTTTGAGGCCCAGTCCTGGACCAATTATGTACCTCTGTAATCTTTTGACTACCGCCCACAGGATGGGTATGGGGTGCATAATAAAATATTAAACTAACTCTGCCCAGGGCCAGACTCATGGAACTCTGTGTTCATCAAGAACTGCAAGAAGCCCCTTATCACGAGCCTTTTCCATCCTATGGAGAGGGAGCAGGACACGGGGGTCGTCCCACAGTTTACTAAAAAACAACAGACATAGCCCACTCCACAAAGGGGGCTGTAAAGCAACAGCAAAGAAACTACGACCAATAGCACTAAACATCCCATATCATAAAAATCTTTGAAAGGGTCCTAAGAAGCAAGATCACCACCCATCTAGAAACCCATCAGTTACACAACCTCGGCAACATGGGTTTAGAACAGGTCGCTCCTGTCTGTCTCAACTATTGGATCACTACGACAAGGTCCTAAATGCCTAGAAGACAAAAAGAATGCAGATTAATTTTATACAGACTTTGCAAAACCTTGACAAGTGTGACCTGGCGTAAAGCGCAAAAAATGGTGCTAAGAATAACGGGAAAAGTCGGTCGAGGATCTAAAATTTCCCTCACTAACAGAAACAGGGAAGTAGTCGCAAAGAGTAAAGTCCGAACAGCTAGGTGAAAAGCTCGTTCCACAAGGCACGTCTCGCCCCCTCTTATTCCTATCCTCATATCCGACATGACAAGGATGTCAGCCACAGCACCGTGTTTTTTCTTTGCAGATGACACCCGAATCTGCATGACATGTCTTCCATTGCGACACTGAAAGGCTCCGGGCGGACATCAACCAAATCTTTCAGTGGGCTGCAAAAAACAATAGGGGAAGTTCAACGATGGAAATTTCAATTACCAGATATGGTAAACTGAGAAATTAAATTTTCATCAAGTAGAAAAAAAATTTGGCCAAAAAATAGAGCGAAACCCCAAAACTCAAAGACCTGGGAGTGACATGTCGGAGGATTCACCTTAAAGGCCCAAAACTTTTGTATCAATCGATCTTAAAAAATACAGGATGGAAAATGAGAACCTTCAAAACTAGGGGGCCCAAAAGCCCATGATGACACTTTTTCAGGCACTTGTTCTATTAGGCTGGAATATTGCGACACAACAGCACCTTTCAAGGCAGGTAAAATTTCCCGACCTAAAAAAATGTACAGGAACTTTCACGGCGGCATAACGGAGATAAAACCCTCAATTACTGGAGTGTTGAGGTTCCTAAACCTGTATTCCCTGGAAGCGGAGGGAGAGATATACACCTGGAAAACCCCTTGGGGATGTACCGAACTTGCCACGAAAATCACTCATACGAAAGCAAAAGATTTGGGGCAGACGATGCAACGCCCCCCAATGAAAAGCAGGTGTGTACTAGCACTTAAGAGCCCATACAATAAGTGCAGGGGCCCCGGACTTTTCAACGCCCCCCAGCACACGGGGGGGGGGTTCCAAACAGACCCCTGGCAGTCTTAAAGCGGCACTGGACAAGCCCCCTAAAGTCATTTCCCCTACAGCCGGGCTGGGCTGTACGTTGGTTTGCGTGCAGCCAGAGAAACAGCCGGGTTTTTATCGGGCTCGATCCACCAGGAACCCGGTCACAGCCCGGGCCGCGGGGGCTTTGATCCCCCGGAACTCTCTCCGGGTTTAAACTCCGGGTAAACCTATGACGCTGCACCTCCCTTCCAACGGTTATAAGCACCTTTTGCATTATCCGTATTCTATTCAAGATTGAGGGGAACTGCCCAATCGACTCAAGGTTGAGGGACTGATTACCTCATTTCCTCCGTTCTTAAGTTTTCCCTTTTGTATGGACTGATAAACCCATGTGTGGGAAATTTTTCCCCTCAATAAAGATCCCCAAGAGTTGAACTGTGTCTAATTTATCAACTGTCGGTCTTTAAACCATTCATTAAACAGATGGTGCACCTAGTTGATTGGAAAGGTTAAAAAACAGATGGTGCCCCACATGTTTTGGAAAGGGTTACAAAAGAGGGCCCCCCAGCAGATTGGAAAGGTTACAGCAGATTGCACCAGATGATTGGAAAGGGGTTACAAAGATGGAACACCCAGCAGATTGGTAAGGAGTTTTTGTTATTCTGTAAAAGATTTGGGGTCACCCAGGTAGACTTCCATTGCATCATAACGGGGCTTTATGTACAAAAGTTTGTCTAAAAGAACTTCAAGAAGTGATACAAACAGTCTCAAGATGTTAATTACATTTCTGCCGAGTTTGAATAAGAAAATTTCAAAATTTTATTGAAGGAGGTGGCCCCCGGGTACAAAAGGACTAACATGTTCGTTGGTTTAGTCAGGGTTTTTTTTTGAAACAATTTGTTGAATGTCTGGATGAATTTAAATCGCTTTTTTGAGTAACCAACAAGTGTCTTATCGCAATGTCTGTATCGTGGGGTTTGAAAAACTGATTTTTTTTTCTTCAGATTTTTGCGAACACTAAATGATCTAAACACTAAATTACAGGTCTTGGTAAGACATTTGATGTTAAGTTCGATTACATAAAGGGCTTTAAATGAAGCTTCAGGGTTTTTAAGGGATATAGATAGTGGAGGTTAGATACTTTCTGATCGACCCCATGCCCAGCCCTTTTTGGGGGAGGGTAGGGCCAGGCCCGAGTTGAGTCACAAGATGGGGGGGTATTGTATCTCCCCCAGGGGAGATTATTTGTTTAATATCTTTTTATGCACCCCATCCTGGGGGGCGGAGTCAAAAGTTTTAAAAAAGGTACATAATGGGTCCGGGGAAAGGGGACCCCAAAGTTATGATAGCTGAATATTTACAAAGGTAATGAACTTCGGGTAGATTGGTCAAAATTGGGCAATTTACAAAGGTAATGAATCAGCCTCACCCCATACATGGTTACGCTTAGGTCTCAGACTTTCCCTTTAGACAGGGAGCCAATCCCGGCCCCCACTGGAAAGGTCCAGGCCGGTGAATATCGGAGAATCTTTAAATAATAATAATAAAGATACTTTCCAAACCTAAAGATGATCATGTTTTCCCCAAAGGATGAAAAACAACCGATGTCTCCAAACACTATTTTTAAACAGTATGGTCAAGTTTTAAAGCAGTTCTTACAAGATTTGCTAAGTTCACAGAATTGAAGTGATGCAAAATTCTTTAAAATTTTAAGACAGTATAAATCTGGATAAACTAAACTTGAGTGTTTTCATGGGTATTTATGGATGATTTGAAATGCAGTTTGATTGAATTTCAAAAAAAACTCAATTTTTGACAGAAATTTGTTGATCCAGAGTAACTTGGAAATATTAAAAAGGAGTGATATAGACGGGGGAAAGAGAAAATTGGAAAACCAGGTATTAAGTCTTGGAATACTTTTCCCATAAAATTTTTTTTTAAAAGAATTTTGCAACAGCTTAACCGTTTTTTCATCTACTTTTTCTTGTGAATCATTTTTTTTCAGTATGAACTTTGTTAATTTGGGTAATAGAGTTATGGAAAATTTTCTAGGGTAATTCCCTGTAGTCCTCAACATTACATGCATACGAGTAATCTCATTGGGGCAACAACTAAAATGTTTCCCGTAGTCCCCCCTGAGAATTGAGAAAATTTAAACCCCCTCGGGTCCGAGGGGCCCCTCGACCCTCACAAAAAGATAAAAGATAAGATTTCGTTGGATTTTTAACCCCCGGGGGATGCCCCCCAGGTAACCCAAGAAAGTAGTGCTCATCAGGACTGTCTAACTTATTTCCTTGGGGGCCCTTAATTTTTGTCCCCGGGATGCCCCAACCAGTCGTAAAACCAGGTACCTATTTGCGCTAGGTAAAACGGGAAAACAGGTGTAAAAAAACATTAAAAATGTTTCCACCCGCCGGGAACAAACCCGGGCCCTCCGTGTGTAAGCGAGAGCTTTAGCCACCAGGCCCCCGGGCCACCCAATCAATCTTATCCATATCTATTAGACCAGTAAAAATTTGGTAACCCACAAGTACGGTGCTACAAATTTAATTGTGGACTTATAGTTTATATTATTTTAAAACGAATGAAGGGGGGTGGTGGGTTACACAAATATATCCATCAAAGAAAAACATTGTAAAATCCCACCACTTACCAGATATTCCGGTGGTCATTTCATGTAGCTGGTCACCCAAAACTATCTAATTACAACTCCCTACTGGCCAGTATAGTCTGCATACTAGAAGGGTTAAATTAAAACTTGGGGATTGATGCTCCTTTTTTCCTCCATTCACCATTCATTTCGATTTTTTGCTACCCGAACGGGTTCTTTTTCCCAGCAGGACGGGTATCGTTGGTTTGTCCAGGTTAGAAGTCGTGACTCCATAAAAACTTCACTATCCTCGGGAGGGGAACAACGGGGGCCTAACTGTTCACTCGGAGCGAGCGATTTATTTATTCATGCATTCTTTTTCTTAGTGTTATTATCATGATTCTTTACAATTCAAAAGAGATTTAAATGCCTCACAATTTTTATACACATCAGAGGTCACTTCTTAAGATCTGAGACGATGAGTGATGATTAAATCTGGGTTTTTTTCCCCGGGAACTCCATGGTGATGCGGAGTACCACCGTCCTAATTTTCCTAATTTACCAATTTATTGGGTGGCCCCGTAAAAAACCCCTCCCTTTCATCAGGAAAACAGTTACGACATTTCCCTATTATAAAAGTGGGCCTTATTAATCCTTAGGCTGCCGTGAACGCAATTTCTGGTCCCATGTTTTCCACCCTCCTCATACATTAAAAAGCCTCCCGCTACCCCGTGCCCTGTCTCGACCTCTCTCCCTGCACATCCGACAGCCGCAGGGGGAACAGGGTTTGGTTTTCCATTAAAAAAAATAAAAATTTAGAACAACAGTAATGCATTAATCATGTATATTTAATTTAAAAAAATTACACTTAATTAGGGGAATTTTTTTCCACACTGCACCCAGGGGAGGTCGTTGTTAGATGATTTAAATAAGTGGAGTAAAATTTTTCCTCTTCAGGCCCCCTGGCTTGGGAACTCCAACATTGGTTTTTACATAACCACCATTAATTCTTTCCCCCTGAAAACCCCTCAGGTAGGGCTCCATCCAACACAATCAGCTTCCATGCTTCTGGTTTAAAATTTCCCTTCTTTTTGAAAGGGTGTGACACAACCCTATGCTTCGGGGTTTAATTTTTTGGGGCATACTGGAATTATGAGTTTTTTTTTTTTTTTATTTTTTTTTTTTTTTTTTTTTCCAATTTTGTGCACACATACAAGGTACAAAAAAATACAGATAAAGCAGTATGCCAAAGCCACTTATACTATGCATAGCATTGGGGCGGGTTTAAAATTAAATTTAAGTTTTAACAAAGCAATGTTATTATTATTTTATAAAAAAAAAGAAGCGCTGCCACAAGGACTATACAGCGCTTCAAAAGAAATGTGAAATCATGATAAAAATTAATGTAAACAGATAACTTAAGCACAAGTGGTATTAAAAGACAGGTATATGGTTGCATTCTTAGGTAGTGATTCTGTTAGGTAGTGTTTTAAAAAAATAATAAATTAGTTTGGGTTTTGGGGTTTAACATTTATGTGATAAATTGTGAAAACATTTAAGAATAACAATTTTATAATGTTCAGTTATTCAGTATTTATTTGGTTTTGGGTGAGAAAGTAATTTTTGAAAGAGACTTGAATTTATAAACAGGTAGTGTTTTTTTATATTTACAGGTAATGAATTCCAGATTTTGGGGCCCTTTTATGTGATTAATTTTTTGATAGTGTGAGATGGACACGAGGAACATCAAAGAGTGATCTGTGCCTTGTTTTTTTGGTCATGTTTCTGTGAGGTTGGCAAGGGATTTTGAGGGGGGGGTTAAATATCAGTTTTAAAGGGTTTCTAGTATGAAATAGGTGAGTAAAAAGTATGGTTTTTTTGTATGGTGAGTGGTTTGTGTTTGAATTTGGTGGAGTGTGCTGCCTGTAGTGAAAATTTGTTATCATTCTAACGGCCTTTTTTTGGGGTAATTAGTGGTTGAGATGGTTAATTTTTTTTGACCCCCCCATCCCAAAAATTCCATGGGTGAGATGGGGGAAAATAAGAGAGTGATAGGGGGCCAGGAGGGTGACTGGGGAAATAGTACCGTTCTTCGATAGTTGCCAAGTTTTGGAAATTTTTCTTAGAAATTTGATGTATTGTGTATGAAATTTTTGAGTCTATTAAAAGGTGGATTCCAAAGAATTTTCCCTCGTTAGTTTTGTGATAGGTATCCATTTATCATTATGTTAAGAGGGAACTGTAGCCTTTTCCCAAAACTGAATGAAGTAGGTTTTGTAAATTTTTAGTGTAAGTTTGTTAGTCCTCATCCAGGTGATTTTTTCTTAATTCGGTATTTACGTATTGGCTAGCGTGACTGGGTCGGGTGAGAAAGACGTTTAGTGTCATCTGAAATGTGTGGGTTTGAGTTTTGCGAAGCTTGGGGAAGGTATTTATGAAAGGGAAAGAGAAAGGGCCAAGGAATTCCTGTGGGACCCAACTGTAATTTGGGTTGTGCAAAAGGGTTTTGCCCCATTTGCGTACACATTTTGGCTTCTGTTGTGAGGTAAGTTGAGGTAGTTGAGGGAGTGCCCTCTTTACCTAGGTGCAATTTTCGTGGAGCAAGTCATGGAAATGTTAAAAAGTTTTAGAAAGTCAATGAGCCCCCAGTGGGACTTTTTTTTTCTCTTTGGTGTATAATGTTTGCTGTGTAAAATGCAAATTAGTATTTTTATTAGGCCTGAATCCAAATTGGCAGGGTTGAGTATGTTTTGGGGATAAGGTAGGAGTAGATTCGTTTATAAATTTAATTTTTTTCGAAGATTTTTGAGAGGGGGGTTGTAAGTTGGATTTTGGGCCCTATAGTTATTCAACTCTTTTTTGGTTCCCCCTTTTGGGGAATCGGGGTACCTTGCTTTTTTTGAGTACTGTAGGGAAGGTGGGGGGTTAAATGGATTTGTTAAAGAGTGTTGCAAGATTGGTGATAGCATTTGTGACACTTTTTTGTATTAAGGGGTGGTAAGGTATTTAATCCCCTGCCTTTTTTTTTAGTGCGTTGATAAAAAGGGGAGATTGTAGGGGTTAGTCGGAGCTAGGAACATGTGTTCGGGTATTGCCGGTGAGGTAGTCATTTGGTGGGGTATTGGCTTGGGATTTTATTGGGGAAAGGGTTTTTGTCCTATAGTGGAGAAAAAATCATTGAGTTTTTTTTTGCTGTTTCTGTTGGGGGGAGTTGGGGTTCATTGTTTTGCAAATTTTTATTTCGCTATTTCGTGATATCTTTTTTGTTCCCAGAATTTTGTAGGGTTTTCAGGTTTTTTTAATCACCTCGTAATTTGGATAATTTTTTTTCTAAAATTACTTTTTTTTTGCCCTTTTTATCGGGGGTTTTTGGGGATTGAGGAACGTTTTTTTTTGGTCTTGGTTATGTGCCCATTCTGTACTTTTTTTCAATTGGTGTTTTGTTTTAGGGATTTGAGAATGCGGGGTGTTAGCCGGGGGACTGTTCAGTCTTTTTGCTGTCACTTTTTTAGTTTTTTGGGGAGTGCTTGTTATAGAGGTTTGGTTTTTTTTAAAATATTAATAATTCTCAATATCTGATGGTTTCTAGCTAGTTGCCAATCAATGTTTGCTATTGCTGTTGTGAAGTTATTAATGGCTGCCTCATTGTGAATTTTGAAGGTGACTTTAGTAGTGTTTGGGGTAGTTTACCAAAGAGTTGTTATGAGGAAAGTAGGGTAGGGGTCTGGGGTATTATCTGAAATTATGCCTGATTTTAAAGGGGTTGGTGTTGGTCCAGATTTTGGTCAAGTAGGGAAACATAGTTCTGAAATTTGTGGGTTTTTGTTATTTTGGTAGAAAATACAGTTACTCATTGTGTTTGGAATTCAGAACGTGTGGGTCTGGTCTTGCAGAAGATTTTTTTAAAGTACCTGGGGAGTAAAAAGGATCTTGTTCAGGGTGATCAGTTATCATACTTCTGTTTTTGACAAAATTGGTAATGTTTGATGTGGAACTCTTAATTTTTCAATGTGAGGGTTTTGTAGGTACTTTGATTTGAATTTAGCTATTATTATTCCCCATTTTCACCCTTTTTGCAAGATTAGTGATACATTCTAGTTGGTCTGAGTAGTATATGGGCCCTTGCACCCCCTTGTTGATCTGGCCTACAGTTTTGTATGGGGTGTACCCGGAATGGCATAGCATCTGTACTATCAGGCTTTAGCCAGGGTTTCGTTAGTGTAAAGAGGACTATTGGATGTAAGGGAAATTTTTTAATGCTATGAGGTTCAAATGCTTTGCTTAAAAACTGATATTGTAGTTAAATATATTTGTTGTTGTTGGCACTGGAAGGCCTTTGATTGTTCTGCAGTGTAGTAATTACAGTTCTGTTTGATTATTTAAATCATTAAATAAGAGGTTGGGATCAGGATCAATGCTTATAATCATAAGATTTTAGTGAATTATATTTGAATTAGTATAAAACAAATTAAATTGTCTTAAGCTAAAAAATGAAACCCGGGTTTTAACAAATTAAAATAAGATAAGGGACAAAAAAATAAAGTGATGATCAAAAATGGAGTTGGGGGAAAATGATAGAGGTATCTATAAAGGTAATTTTTTTAAAATTAAATTATAGTATAAAATTATAATATAAAAGGGATAATATAGGTTGTGGTGACAAAAAAGTGGTAATCAAAAAAAGACTTTGGAATATAAGGCCCAAATTTTGAAATTTTTTACTTTAGCACCCAAAAATAGCACCTTGATTATTTTAACAAAATTTTGAATATATAAACTAGGATAGTTATATAAAACTAAAATAAAGGGAAAATATATAAGGGGCTAAAAATTAAGTAATGGTAAGCAAAGTTTAAAAGGACAGATGGTAGAAATTTTAATTTTAAATTATAAAATAAAAATACAATTTTTAAATGACTTGCATTTCACTAGGTCGGTATAGGTTGTTGACAAGTCAAGATTATACCCAGATTTAAATTGACAAAATAAAATCTCTTCAGTGCCCAAGTCAGCCCCCGCACTTCTGCTATGGCACTTCAACTCCATGGGGTATCCATATTTATTGATCCCTCTAAATGGGCTAATTACTTTTCCCTTCCCTCAGGGGATCCTTGCCTTTGCATTATTATTAACCCCTTTACTATCCTCATTAGTTCCTCTTCAGTTACGTCACCCGGAAAATTTTCCCCAAAGATATTTACCCAATTACTTCGCTCAGTGGCCACCTTGCATTTAAGGGGTGCTTTTCATCGCCCCGAAGTAGAAGCAATTTACTATTTAACTGTTTATTAATTTTATCTTTTCAAGCAGTCAACAATTTTTGGGGTCTTGTCGTTAGTAGAGCTGGGCCCCTTTAATGTCCATACCCCATCTTATAATTAGTAATAAATTTGGACGGTTTTGCTTCCACGGAAGTCTACCCCGTAATGCCGATTCACATTTAAAATCTTCAGGTATTTACAGCCCAAAAAAACTTACGCTTTAACACTGACAAAACCAATATATTTGTTTGGTAGCAGGCAGGAGATGCACAATTAAAAATTAAATTTATAACACTCTAAATTACCAGAAATAAGGGGGCAAATTTTAGGCTTTTACCTTGGGCAAAACCCCAATTTCAGCACCCCCATCCAGATAAACCAAAAAAGTATCCAAAACGGGTTGGGGTCCTCTCCCAAAATACGATACTACGTGCCGCAAATGCCCTTCTCACACTATACCCCTCACTTATTTTTCCTACCTACCCATGTATTTGTGCTTGGGGATCAACGCAGCAACACACCTAAAACCCAAAAATAACCCCAAAAAAAAGCTGCATAAAAATAATCACTAAATCCATCCCCGGCAACACACCCCCCCACTCCTCTTGACCTAAACTTATCCCCGTTCAGTACATCCATGACAGTGTTTCCATTGCAACACTGCAAGGGTCCCGGGGGACATCAACCAATCTTTTAGTGGGCTGCGAAAAACAAATGAAGTTCAAAGATGAGAAATTTCAATTACCCGATATGGTAAACATGAGGGAAAATTAATCTTCATTGAGTACAAAACAAATTTGGGCCCCAAAATAAGCAAAAAAACCCCGTCAAAGACCGGGAGTGATTATGTGGAGGATCTCACCTTCAAAGGCCATAAATTGTATCATCGATCTGCTAGAAAAATGACAGGATGGGTAAAGAGAACCTTCAAAAATAGGGGGGCCAAACCCCTGATGACACTCTTCAGGCACTTGTTCTTTAGGTGGAATATTGCTGCCTCTAAAAGCCCTTTAAGGCAGGTGAAATTTTCCGACCCAGAAAAGTCAGAGAAATTTCACGGCGCGATAACGGAGAAAACACCCAAATTTCGGGAGGCTTGAGGTTTTAAACCTGTATTCCCCGGAAAAAGCAGGGGGAGAATAATGATTAATTTTCCCTAGAAAAACCTAGAGGGGGTAGTACTGAACTTGCACACGAAAAAACCACTACGAAAGCAAAAGACTTGGGAACGATGCACCCCTCCCCCCAATGAAAAACAGGGGGGTCCTAGCACGTTAAGGACCATACAATAAATTCAGGGGCTCGAGACTGTTCAAAAATGCTCCCGCACACATAGGGGGGGTTACCAACAGCCCCGGCGTCTTCAAGCTGGCACTGGGGCAAGTACCTAAAGTCAGTTCCTGATCAGCCCGGGTGTGGGTCGTACGTTGGTTTGGTGCAGCCAGCAGCAACAGCCGGTTGATAGGGGTGATCCCCAGGAGGCCTGGTCACAGCCCGGGGCCCCGGGGGGCGTTACCCCCCAAACTCCTCCAGGGAAAAACCAGGTTACTCTGTGCAATCTACATCTACAGGGCCCTTTAAATCTAAAACAACCTTTACCTAAAACGCTTTCTTTATAGTTGTGACAGAACCCACAGGCATAAAACCAGACACAAACTCTCTACGACATTCCCCGTGTCCACTAAACTTTTCAAAATTCAAAAGTATGTCAAAGGCCCTAAAAATTGGGAAAACCCTACCCGAGAACTCTAGAAAAGCAGAAAATTCTCACCTCAAAACTACCATTAGAAAACATCTTTTCTCCCGTACCCCGTCAATAATACACGAATTCCACCTGGTGGTTCACACTTACACTCACTCCTCATTTGCCATAAACAGAAAATATTAATCTCATTTAAAATAAAGAATCCTGTGATACTCCAATACTGAAATTGTACTGTGCCAAAAAAAAATCATTTTACATTGCTAAAATCACAAACTAATTTTGTCATTAGCCCTAATACCAATTACCTCATAATTTTTAATATTTTTACAATTAAGACTAAAAAAATAAATCTGCCGAAAGTTAGCATGCTTAGGTTTGTGGGACACTCTGTAATCACTATTTTATCATGTAAAACCCCACAATAACCAAAATTTTTTTTAAACTCGCTTGTAACCCCTTTTAGAGAATAAAATTTGAATTTTAATTTGAATTGAATTTGAATTTGAATGTTCCTGAGTAAAGGAAACATTTGGACTTTCCTCATTTATATTAATCCCTATGTGTCAGCTCCCAAATTTTCTGGTTCAATCATCCTCGATAGAAAATACTTTATGGGGTTTCCCTTTATGATAAGACACCCGGGTGATTTACTACTTCCCCTAGTATTATTACTACCGGTAGTCTGCCATATATTACATGGCCCGTACCAGTGTGAGGAAGGGGACGCCACTGCTTTTGGTTTATGCCTTTTATCCTGATTTTACTCCAACAAACCGGGGAAAGGGTACCTAGTGGCCATCATTTTGCCATTAGCTGCAACCTTTAATCAGTCACGTAGTGTAGGGCTATTAAAAATTTTAAATTATTCTCACCATTATTTTAAAATTACTACAACCTGCACAAAACTGTATGGGGCCTTCCCTTGTTGGGTTGATAGCAATGTTCAATTGGGGTTTTACATCCTTTACATTTGACTGTCTGAATCTGAAAATCTGTCAAGTTTTTCATTCTTTCCCACTTTAATATCCCCTGAATTTAGGATTACAATTTTTTGTGAAAAGGTCCATTGCAGAAGAGACGTTTTCTTTTCCTTCTACCTCTTTTTTAACTGGGTTACCCCTTTCTAGGTACTTTTTCCTCTTACCTTGATGTGGGGAACCATAACTGATTCCCGTCACTTTATTTTGCCTATTTTAACTCTTATTATGATTATTACCCTGGGATTATTTTTCCTTTTTAGACTTGAAGAATTTAAAAGTCTTTTGTGTTATATCCTTAGAACTGTTTGGTGACTGGTCTGCAAATTTAAAATTAATTCTTGCCGACCTAGTTGATTTTCTCGAACCGTACTCTGGAGGTTTTGGAAAACCCTTTGCATTTAAAGGTTTACATCTGCCTGGGTTTCACCCTTTAATTTATTCAAAGCCTTACTTTTTTACAAGACAGTTTTTTTTTCCAATTTGTAATGTTTATTAAATTTAAAAAATTCTTTTCCATTCCCTCTGCCAATTCTCCAGAATCTCTTTTACATCTTTAAAACCCCAATTTGTACCAATCAAATCTACTCTCTAAGCATTAAAATAAAATTTAATTCATTAGGGGTTTACGGTTCTTTGATTCATTAAACCAAACACTTTTAGCCTCGTCACATCGCTTTAATCCTGTAATGAAGCTTTCATTACTCTAAAAAACCCCCGGCTTTTCAGCCACATTAACTCCTCAGATCCGTCATGGTTAAGAATTTTTAATCACTGACTCAACTTTGTGGCGCTTATAAAAATAAATTTTGCACTTTACTCTGATAAAACCAAAACCACACATGGGGTAGCAAAATTTAAATTTGGGTAATTTCATCCCCCACACATCGATTAAAATTTCACCCCACCCCCTTCCCCTTAATCAGTACTTTAAATTTTTAAGAAATTAAATTTAATTAATTTTTTTTTATGATTCATCCGGGTTTAGGAAGGCCGTGGGCAGATATGGAAATTTTCTGGGGGTTACCGTACGCACCCAATTACGCATCGAGAACTCATTGGGAGACAACAACTATAATGTTTACCGTAGTCACCCCGTGTAGACATGTGAGAAAACTTACCCCCTGGTCAGTGCAGGTGGGGGGCCCCCCCCCCGACCTCACAATCTATCCCTATCTATTGAGACCAGTATAAATTGGGGAACACCCCCAAGTACGGTGCTACTAATTTAATTTTGGCTATATAGATTAATTTGTTTAAAAATGAATGAAAGGGGGGATGGTAGGTTACACATAGATATTCCATCAAAAAAAAACATTTTTACATAATCCCACCACTTTCCCTTTCCGGTGGCCTTTATGTAGCTGGATCACCATAACCCATCCAATTACAACATACCCAACTGCCAGTATCAGTTGCTATAACTAGAAAGGGGTTTCTTAACTGTGGGTGATTGTGCTCCTTATTTCCCTATTTACATCTCTTTTTGATGTTCTGCTACACCCCACCGGTTCTTATTCCCGCGGGGCGAGGTATCCGTTGGTTTTTCCCCCGGGTTTGAAAGTCGTGATCCATAAAAACTTCACTGTCCTCGGGGGGAACAACGAGGGTTAAGTGTTCAAGCGGGGACTTATTTCACTTCACCATTCTCTTAATTAGTGTTATTATCACTATCACATTACCATTCACAAGATGATTTTAAAGTCTCACAATTATTATCAATCAAGGTCCTCCATTTTGATTGAGACCGATGAGTGATGATTAAATCACGATATTTTCCCCCCGGACACTCCATGGCGAAAAGCCGCCCCGTCACCCCCGGTCCCATATTATTCCTAAATTTACCCTTTTTATTCGGTGGTTTTTCCCGTAAATCAGTCCCTCATTATCAGGAACAGTTTGCATCCTCCCGCGCCTCCCAGCCCTGGCTGACCCTTCCCCCCCGCACATCCGCGCAGGTGCAGGCGAACTCGGTTGGGTTTACAAAAACAATTTAGAACAACATAAAGCATTAAACATGTATATTTCATTAAAAAAAAATATACAGCATAATTGGGAATTTATTTTCCACAGTAGTAACCTTTCGATGAAATTTGTTAAGTTGGTAATAGGAATACATGCATATCTCTCAAAGGGTTTCAAATACAAAACTGATAACTTATGTGTGATGCACCCCACAAAGTCTCATTTATCGACACCAAGCTAACCTTCTAGGGTAGGGTAGGTGTGAGCCCGAGCCCTTTTGCTATAAGACTGTCATTCCCATTTGTCCCCCTTTTGGCGGGGAGGCAGGGGCCAGAGGGCCCCGTTTGTGGACAGTTGGTCCCAAAAATGAGGAGGGACTTGTGCCCTCCTCCATGGGGGACTTAGGTCTCGAACTCCCCAAAGAGGGGGCCCAAGGGCCGGGCCACCACTTGGAAAAGGCCCGGCCGGGAGAAAAACCGGTAAACTTTATAATAATAACAAGTTCAAGATGATAAATAAATAAAAGTTCACAATTTTTCTTTTCAAGTTTTTCTTGATGTTTTCTGTTTTTAAAAGGGAAATATTACTTCGTTTAATATGTAGATTTTTAGGAAAATAATTATAATTATTTCTTTTCTTTTTCGGTATCATTATAAGGGATTAAAAATATAAAAAAATATCTTTTAAATTTTATATCCTTTTTTTGTGTTTTAGTTAAGTAAAAAAATTATGTCATTGGATTTAATGTATTGGAAAAACATGAAAACATAACTGGGCTAATAATCAAACATTTTTTTAAAAAAGAAAGGATGTATAGCAGTAAGAAATACATTTAAAGGCTGCTTAAAATTATCCACACTATCAGCAGGGAACAGCGACCTTTATGTAAAAATTCCATCAAAATATTTTTCATTCATTCAACACAGACCCCAACTTATGCCTAGAACAGATTAACTCGGTGGCACTCGATGTATGCAAAGGTTATTCCCCTAAAAAAAAGGAGGAGTAGATGTAAAATAGAAAGAGACAGGCGCTCCCTTTACAGGCGACGGAAAAGAATAACAGAGCGGCTAAAAGAGGTCAATATATCTGAAATGCGTAGGGAGACACTGGTCAGAGAAATAGCAAGCATCGAACTTAAGCTAAAAGAATCCTTTAGGAGTCAGGAATGCGGGAAGAACTAAAAAGCCAAAATGAAAACGAAAAAAAACCCCAAAATATTTTTCTCCCAGCCAAATCAAAGCGGAACAACGTCCAGTATTGGGCCTTATTAAACAAGATGGGTCCTACCAGTGACAGAAGGAAATGAGTGAGCTACTCAAGTCCCAAATGACTCAGGTTTTAGCAAACCCCTAACCCGCTGAGAGTCGAAGATCAAAAAATTTTTTTTTATGGGAGAGCCCCAAAATTTGTTTAACACAAGCCCATCCTTTTCCTGACGCCAAATGACTTCGAAAGGCGATAATGCTGCCCCTGCATCTGCCCCCGGGCCCGACTCTGGGAAATCCCTGTTCATCAAAAACTGAAGAAGCCCCCATCCGGCCTTTTCCACCTATGGAGAGGGAGCATGGACACGGGGGCTCCCACATATAAAAAAACAGACATACCCCACTCCACAAAGGGGGCAGTAAGCAACCCGCAAAGAATACAGACCATAGCACTAACATCCCCCCCATCATAAAAATTTTAAAGGGGCCCCAAGAAGCAAAATCACCACCCATCTGAAACCCATCGTTACACAACCCAGGGCAACATGGGGTTTTGAACAGGGTCGCTCCCGTCTGTCTCAAATAGGATCACTACGACAAGGTCCCAAATGACTAGAAGCAAAAAGAATGCAGATGTAATATATAAGATTTGCAAAAACCTTTGACAAGTGGACCATGGCGTAAAGCGCACAAAATGCGTGCTAAAAAAATAAAAGGAAAAATCGGTCGATGGATCTATAATTTCCTCACTAACAGAACACAGAGAGTAGTCATCAACAGAGTAAAGTCCGAGGCAGCTACGGTGAAAAGCTCTGTTCCACAAGGCACAGTACTCCTCCCATCTTGTTCCTCATCCTCATATCCGACATAGACAAGGATGTCAGCCACAGCACCGTGTCTTCCTTTGCAGATGACACCCGAATCTGCATGACAGTGTCTTCCATTGCAGACACTGCAAGGCTCCAGGCGGACATCAACCAAATCTTTCAGTGGGCTGCAGAAAACAATATGAAGTTCAACGATGAGAAATTTCAATTACTCAGATATGGTAAACATGAGGAAATTAAATCTTCATCAGAGTACAAAACAAATTCTGGCCACAAAATAGAGCGAAACACCAACGTCAAAGACCTGGGAGTGATTATGTCGGAGGATCTCACCTTCAAGGACCATAACATTGTATCAATCGCATCTGCTAGAAAAATGACAGGATGGATAATGAGAACCTTCAAAACTAGGGAGGCAAAGCCCATGATGACACTCTTCAGGTCACTTGTTCTATCTAGGCTGGAATATTGCTGCACACTAACAGCACCTTTCAAGGCAGGTGAAATTGCCGACCTAGAAAATGTACAGAGAACTTTCACGGCGCGCATAACGGAGATAAAACACCTCAATTACTGGGAGCGCTTGAGGTTTCTAAACCTGTATTCCCTGGAATGCAGGAGGGAGAGATACATGATTATATACACCTGGAAAATCCTATAGGGACTAGTACCGAACTTGCACACGAAAATCACTCACTACGAAAGCAAAAGACTTGGCAGACGATGCACCATCCCCCCCAATGAAAAGCAGGGGTGTCACTAGCACGTTAAGAGACCATACAATAAGTGACAGGGGCCCGAGACTGTTCAACTGCCTCCCAGCATACATAAGGGGGATTACCAACAGACCCCTGGCAGTCTTCAAGCTGGCACTGGACAAGCACCTAAAGTCAGTTCCTGATCAGCCGGGCTGTGGCTCGTACGTTGGTTTGCGTGCAGCCAGCAGCAATAGCCTGGTTGATCAGGCTCTGATCCACCAGGAGGCCTGGTCACAGACCGGGCCGCGGGGGCGTTGACCCCCGGAACTCTCTCCAGGTAAACTCTCCAGGTATACTGAAAAATAGCTCAAATCTTTGGCAACACAATGGTACAAGAATCAATGTTCTATGACGTTTCTACAAGAAATTATAGTCATTTATATCAGGTATGGTGACGGCGATGTTGGTACCGAGTCTGTTCACGGCCCATATATTTTTTGGAGTTGTTTCCTTGTTTTTTATCGCTTTTTCTTGCATTATTCTTTCTAATATAATAACAGACTATTTGGCATCATAAAACAGTAGGTTGGACTTATCCATAGACTTAGTTAGTTAGTTTAACATGTTTATTATGCACCCCATACCCATCGTGTGGGCGGTAGTCAAAAGATTACAGAGGTATATAATGGGTCCAGGGACTGGGCCTCAAAGTTTTGATAGCTGAGCAAGTTACAGAGGTAATGAATTCACAATTTACAAAGGTAATGAACTCACAATTTACAAAGGTAATGAACTCCAGGTAGGTCTAGTCACAATCAAGTAACAAGTTACAAGGTATTTACAGATGACAGAGGTACACAATGGGGTCCAGGACGGGTCAAGTTTTGATGGCTGAAAAACTAGGTACAAGGTTATGAACTCACAAGTTACAAAGGTAATGAACTCACAGTGACAAAGGTAATGACATACTGTAAGAATGGTTACTTAGTTTTACATGGCTGCATCATGAAAAAATTTTAGAGTAATGAGCAATTCCACACTTCAACACCCGGTCACAAACTGTAGGGAGTAATTGGTGCAAAATGTTGATTGCTGAGTCTCTCTCTCTCTCTCTCACTCACACACACACACACACATCAAAATTCATACAACCACACACAAAAAAACACACACACACACACACACCACACACACTCACACACACCAAACTCATACACACACACGCACACCACTCATTACACGCTCACACACACACACACTCATACACACACACACACTATACACACACACACACACACTCATACTCAACACACACACACCAACAACACACACACACACACACACCGTGTTATGTTAGGGCCATATTGGAGTATGCCTGGGTGTTATACCTGGAGCGAGTTTCGGGGGTCCAACTGCCCCCGCGGCCCGGTCAGTGACCAGGCCTCCTGGTGTGGATCAGCGCTGATCAACCAGCTGTTGCTGCTGGCTGGCAGCAAACCAACGTACGAGCCACAGCCCGGGCTGATCAGGAACTGATTTAGGTGTTTGTCAGTGACAGCTTGAAGGACTGCAGGGTCTGTTGGTAATCCCCCTTATGTGTGCTGGGGAGGCAGTCGAAAACATCTCGGGCCCCTGAAATTTTTGTATGGTCTCTTACGTGTAGTGACACCCCTGGCTTTTCATTGGGGGATTGTGCATCATCTGCCAAGTCTTTTTGCTTCGTAGTGAGTGATTTTCGGTGCAAGTTCGGTACTAAGTCCTCTAGGATTTTCCAGGTGTAATATAATCATGTATCTCCTCCCTCCTGCGTTCCAGGGAATAAGGTTCAGGATCTCGAGCGATTCCAGTAATTGTGGTGTTGATCTCCGTTATGCGCACCGTGAAGGTTTCTATTGACATTTTCTAGGTCGGGCCAATTTCACCTGCTATGAAAGGTTGCTGTTGAGTGCAGCATATTAGCCTAGATAGAACAAGTTGGACCTGAGAGTGTCATCATGGGCTTGGCCTCCCTAGTTTTGAGGTTCTCATTACCAACCTGTCATTTTTTCTATGCAGATGCGTTGATACTCTGTTATGGGCTTGAAGGTGGATTCCTCCGAATAATCACTCCCAGGGTCTTTGACGTTGGTGTTACGTCTATTTTTCTTGTGGCAGAATTTGTTTTTACTCTGATGAAGATTTAATTTCATCATGTTTACCATATCTGAGTAATTGAATTTCTCATCGTTTGAACTTCATATTGTTTTCTGCAGCCCACTGAAAGATTCGGTGATGTCCGCCTGGAGCCTTGCCCCCCAGTGTCTGCAATGGAAGACAATGTCATGCAGTTCGGGTGAATCTGCATAAGGAAGACCGGTGCTGTGGCTGAATCCTGGTCTATGTCGGATATGCGGATTGAGGAACAAGAATGTCGAAGCTAGTACTGTGCCTTGTGGAACAGAGCTTTTCACCGTAGCTGCCTCGGACTATACTCTGTTGACGACTACTCTCTGTGTTTGTTGTGAGGAAATTATAGATCCATCGGGTGGGGGGGGGGGGGGGGGGGGGGGGGGGGGGGGGGGGGGGGGGGGGGGGGGCGGGGGGGTGGGGGGGGGGGGGGGGGGGGGGGACCGACTTTTCTTTATTCTTTAGCGCGCATTTTGCTCGATATTACGCATGTTCACCACTGTCGAAGGCTTTTGCCAAAGTCTTTATATATTACATCTGCCATTCTTTTTGTCTTCTAGTGCATTTAGACCTTGTACGTAGTGATCAGTAGATGAGACAGACAGGAGCGGAACCTGTTCTAAAACCATGTTGCCTGGGTGTGTAAACTGATGGGTTTCTGATGGGTGGTGATCTTGCTTCTTAGGACCCTTTCAAAGAGTTTTATGATATGGGATGTTTAGTGCTATTGGTCTTGTAGTTTTGCTGTTGCTTTACTGCCCCTTTGTGGAGGGGGGGCTATGTCTGTTGTTTTTAAGTAACTGAGGGAAGACCCAGTGTCCTGCTCCCTCTCCATAGGATGGAAAAGGCTCTGATAGGGCTTCTTGACAGTTCTTGATGAAACACAGAGTTCCATGAGTCTGGCCCTGCGGGCAGAGTGCATGGGATGTCATTTATCGCCTGTTCGAAGTCATTTGGCGTCAGGATAACATTCGGATAGGGCTTGTGTTATCAAATTTTGTGTCTCTTCATAAAAAAATTTTGATCTTCGCTCTCAGTCTGGTTAGCGGCTTGCTAAAAACTGAGTCATATTGGGACTTGGTAGCTCACTCAATTTCTGCTGTCATATGTGTTGGACCCATCTTGTTTAAAGTAGGGGCCCAATACTGGGCGTTGTTCTTCGATTTTATTTGGCGGGATAGGAGAAGAATATTTGGGTTGCTTTCGAATTTTTTTATTAGCTTTTAGTTCTTACCGCGATTCTGACTCCTAAAGGATTCTTTTTGCTTAAGTTCGATGTTGTATATCTCTGACCAGTGTCTCCCTGCGCTTTTCGATATATTGACCTCTTTTAGCTGGTTGTAATTCTTTCCGGCGCCTGTAGAGGGAGCGGCCTGTCTTTTCTTTTTTACATCTACTCCTCCTTTTTCTTAGAAGAATAAGCTTGTGCATACTCGAGTGCCACCGAGTTAATCTGTTCTAGGCATAAGTTTGGGGTCTGTGTTGCTTAGTATATCTTCCCAAGCTATAACGGTTAGGATTGGTTTACTTGGTTCCCACTTTATGTTTTTGTTATTGAAGTTGAAATTTGGTGAATTGCTCCCGTGGACTAGGTCTCATTTTGTCGGTTCTGGGGCTCCTCGCATACATGTCTGACCTCATTATGTTGTGATCTGAGTTATTGTTTTTGATATGGTGAATTTCTTATCAGATCATTTGTTAGTGTATATGAGGTCTAGTGTATTCTCCAGTCTAGTTGGGCTCTATTATTTTCTGTTTAAATTGACTTTTGTGCGAGATTTAAAAGTGTGTGTGTGTGAGTTTTCATCAGAGCTGCTACTGGTGTTTTACTGCAACAATATTATTTGCTATATTCCTCCATTTTAGGTGCCTTAAGTTGAAATCCCAGGAGCCAAAGATGTTGGGTGAGGAGCTGGATTATTTTTCCAGACAGTGGTCAATTTTTAACAGTGTTCCTGGAATTGCTGGGATGTTGCATCGGAGGCTTGTAGGACTACCACAATGACTAGGTTTTGGTTCTCGACCTTTTACATGCTAAACTTCCACAATGTCATTTGAGGCATTTAGCAGTTCTGTGCAAAACAACGTGACTCTGCAATGTAAGGCCAACCCCCCCCCTTTTGCTGTTCACTCTGTCACATCTGTAGGGTTGTAACCTGGGATCCATATTTCATTGTCAAGTGATCCTTTATGTGGGTCTCAGTGAAAGCCGCGAACATTGCTTTGCCTCTGCAAGCAGTCACGGATGAAAGAGTATTTTGTTGTTTGTTGCTGGCTTTAGACCCTGTATATTTGCAAAGAAGAATGTTATCGGACTGGTGGTATTGTTGGTACTGGGGGGGGATTTTTTTTTCCGGCATTAGGTATCTGTATCTGATGGTTTGGTGTGGAGGCCATCGACGTGGTTCCACTCAGGAATGACTGGATTTGGTGTATGATTTCTGCCTTTTTTTTTTCCCCCCTTGCCAGTTTTTTTTCCTTCTGGCACTAAAAATAATCTACTCTTGAGTGCTGTGGACTACCCAGGTTTTCCATGTTGGATGTTTTGTATCTATTGTCCCTTTAGATGGTATGCCTGGCAATTTAAGTTATAGCACAGGCTTTCCTTACTGAAGAGGTACAATTTCAGGTGAAAAAGCTTACAGGAAGGGAGTATGATTTTCCTGTTGTCATATGGCATGGCATTTTCTAGGTGGTCATACTTTGCACGTCCACTGTTTTTCCAGATTTCCCTGGCCAGGCAGATACCAAGTGATAGTATGTGCACAGGCAGGTTCCGCTTGCCTTGGGTTTCTGTGACTGTATTCCCTGTTGGGTCTGTTTCTGTCTTACTTATATCTCCCTAGCACCAAAAATGGAGCTCCCACCAGTTGTTTTTGGTTAATATATCTCACTATTGACTATTGGCTTCCTCTTGTTTTGCTATTTCCAGGGATTTTAGTTTGCAATATGGGTTTTATCTAATCTTTGACTACCTTGTTACCCTTATGGCTCCTGTCCCCTATGAGGTCATTTATTTGTATTCCTTCTGCGTATATCCCCGACTACCTGGACAAAAATCTCCAGTTCTCATTAATGTCTCCAGGACAGTTTCTCCAGCTTCACTGAGATATTTCTGCTCCAGGACAGCACCTCCAGCTTCACCATTACTGTCCCCAGGACGCACCTCCAGCTTCACCATTACTGTCTCCCGGGACAGCACCTCCAGCTTCACCATTACTGTCCCCAGGACAGCACTCCGGCTTCACCATTTATGTCTCCAGGACAGCACTATCAGCCCACACTTACTGAATACAGGACATCATCTCAGCTTTACAGTTTCTGGCTACATGGCAGTTATCAAGGGAATAAATCATCCCAGACTTTTCTAGTTCCCATCTGTTGTAGAAAGCTTCCAGGTAGTCTATGAAAGCAGCTTGATGTTATCCTCTTTTAATACCCTGGTTGATTTTAAGTCCACAGATCTTTCCTTCATTTGGGCATACCAAAAACACTCCCGTTTTTAACACTGCTTGTTGCTAGTTTCATGGATATCTGCCACAGGGGCGTGACACAATTTCCACAAATGACAATTCATCCATGTGGATGCCGGTTTGTTTTGCTTGACTGCGACTATACAGCGCTCCCCCCCTTAATGATTTGAGTGGTTGATTTACTGTAATTCTACTAGCAACCTCTTGATACTCTACTTAATAACATCCTTAATGAGCTCTAGCTATTTGTATTTCTATTTCTAACTAATTGGACAGCTTACCGTGTACGTTCCTGGTTTATGACTTAAGAAATCGTAATGACACGATTGCAAAGAAACCATACCCCCGGCCGGGATTGAACCCGCGGTCATAGAGTCTCAAAACTCAAGCCCGTCGCGTTAGCCACTAGACCAGCTAGTGTTGTGTTTGATTAAGGGCCGCCTACAACCATATCCGTTTACAGTCTGCTTTATTGTCCAACGAATCCATTTGAAACCAGTCAAGGGTTCGGACCATCAAGGGTTCGGACCAGTCGAGGGTTCGGACCAGTCGATCTGATCTGATCAGTGGGTCACTTATTTAAAACATACTGGTCGGTGATTAGGGCTAACACATGAAGGATCTACTTGAAATTATCTATCCGAGTAATATGTGATTTGATTGATACAAAAGTATAACTTGCGTGTTGAAGAGCAGGTGATTTCTGGCAGCTCCTTCAGTGACGAACGGTCGAGTCTCATCCTGGTGCAGTAAATGATGAAATGATCACTAAGGGCTGTGGTAATGATGCCTGACTGATTAATGTTCTCAGAGCAGTTACAAAGTATTTGGTCAATTAGGGTTGCTGAGAACTGTGTGATCCGGGTTGGTGTATTAATTAGTTGAGTGTAACTACAGTGGAACCTCAAATTTTGAAACTTAATCCACTCAGGAGAGCTCTTAATTCGAAAAAGTCTGAAATGAAGCACTATTTCACATAAGAAATATGGAAATACCAATTAATACATTCCAGAAACCCAAAAATACTCACAAAAAAAATTATAGAGATTAATTACAGTTTTACATACACACAACAAATACTATCGTGTTTAATTATGTATATAAATTTAAATTAAAATTTTTACTTACCTTTACTGAAGATTGGTGATGGCTCTGGAAGAAGGGAGAGAGGGAGAGATGAGGAGGGAGTTGGAGTAGTGTTTGGAGGAGAATCTCCCTCCATGAGGACTTTAGGTATCAAAGGCCTCTCTGGAGTTATTTCCCTTCTCTGTCTTTTATTGCCACTAGGACCAGCTTGAGAGTAACTTGACCCCTGTCTCACAAAATAACTGCTACGTCGTCTGTTTTGTCTCACAAAAATAACTCGACAATCCTCTGTTTCTGTCTCACAAAATAACTGTCCACAGTCGTCTGTTTCTGTCTCACAAAATAACTGTCCACAGTTATTTGTTTCTGTCTCACAAATAACTGTCCACAGTCGTCTGTTTCTGTCTCACAAATAACTGTCCACAGTCGTTGTTTCTGTTCTCACAAATAACTTCACAGTCTTGTACAATCCTGCAAGCTCAACATGTCTCACTCCACTCTATACTTCTGTATTTTTTCCTGCTTCACAATATATGGTGTTTCTCACTTTCTTTACCACAGGGGTACCACTAGCAAGTTTCTTTGGGCCCATGGTAGCTTATTTCACAGTCCCAGAAGCACTAAACACAATGAAATAATCGTAAAATGTTTGAATGAGAGCACAGGTTAGTGTTCACTCAAGCATTAAACAAAGCTGACAGGCTCACGGCGCTGTGCAGGATGCGACAGAGAGTGGTGACAGGTCTGGTACCAGGCGGTCTGAAAATAGGGGCGCGTTCAATAATATGGACAAAGTTGGTTCAAAAAAAGGGTTCTAATTTTGAAATGTTTGATATGTGATACGTTCGAATCTTGAGGTTCCACTGTATTTAAATCTAGAATTTGCTTATACTTTTTACATAGCCTGTTATTTTGCTGTTGAAAACAGATGTTGAAGTCTCCCAGTATTACTGTCTCACATTTGTTATCAAGTCCGCACAACACTCTGGAAAAGTCATCTAAGGACTGGTCATGGGTCGGAGTGCGGCAACTAGTTCCTACTAAGATGGGTTTAGTCTTGGGAAGCAACACATCAAACCATAGAATCTCCAGTTTAATATCATTTAAATCAGGCCTTGGGTTGTAGGCTAAGTCATTCCTTATGAAGGCACATACCCCACCACCTTTTCTATTCCTAGCTAAGCATTTTATATTGTAACCTTCTGTTTTCACCTTCTCATCAGTCACTGTATCATCAACAGGTTTCAGAGATAGATATAACTGCAACTATTTTGTTAGCTAGGAATCCTAATCTCTGCAATTTTGGAAAAAGTGATCTGCGTTGACATTAAATTCAAATTCAAAGGTTTAATTCTCTATAAAGTGACTATGTGGAATTACAGAATTTGGTTGTTGTGTGTTGTGAGTTTACATGTAGTTAAAATAATGATTACACAGTGTACCACTAGAACGTTTCTAGCGTGGCTAGGCATTTCGGGCAGACTTAAGTTTAATTCTTTATTTTAAATATTACATAATTAGGAGGGTAAGTGGTATTATGGCCTAAGTGACTAATACTAGTTTGTGAGTTTAAAGCAATGTGAATGCTTTTGTTTGGGCACAATACTTGTTTTCGTATTGGAGTATCATAGGATCATTATTTAAGATTGAGATTAATATTTATGTTTCTGGTTAAATGGGTGAGTGAGTGTAAGTGTGAACCCCAGGTGGTATTCGTGTAGTTAGTTGATGGGGTGTATCATGGAGATAAGATGTTTTTCTTAAGGGTAGTTTGAAGGTGATGAATGTGTCTGCAGTTTAGAGTTCTCTGATAGGGTGTTCATATTTTAGGCCTTTGACATACATTGAATTTTTGGTATAAGGTTTAGTCGGACACAGGGAATGTCGTAGAGAAGTTTGTGTCTAGTGTTTGCCTGTGGTGGGTTCTGTCACAAATATCAGAATGCGTTTTAGGTCAGGTTGATAATGGAGTTTAAGGTCCTGTAGATGTAGATTGCACAGTAGTAAGTGTGGATGTACTGAACGGAGTAAGTTTAGATCTATGAAGAGTGGGGGGGTGTGTTGCCAGGGATGGGATTTAGTGATTTATTCTTACTGCAGCTTTTTTGTTGGGTATGATTGGCTTTAGGTGTGTTGCTGCAGGTGATCCAAGCACAAATAGCATAGGTGAGGTATGGATAAATAAGTGGAGTGGTATAGTGTGAGAGTAAGGGCATTTGCGGCACGTAGTTTCGTATCTTGGAAGAGGATCCACCGTTTTGGATAATTTTTTGGTTATGTGTTGGATATGGGTGCTGAATGAAATTCAGGGTGTTGTCAAGGTATAGCTAAGAATTTGCCTCATTATGTCTGGTCTTAGAGTTGTTGTTCGGAATCTTAATGTTAATTTGTGCATTCTCTGACTTGCTAACCAAAAATAATATAGTAGGTTTTGTTTTTCAGTTTGTTAAGGTAAGTTTCTATTGGCTGTCATCCAGTCGATATTTTGATCAGCTCTCGTTAACAATGGTTGTTGAGGTGGCAAGATAAGGTGTGAGAGATGACATAAGTCGTTGTTCGTCAGCAAAGAGAAAGGGTTTTCAGGGTGATTGGGATTCGTTTGGAAGATCATTTGATGTATATGAGGAAAGAGCAGGGGACCAAGGGACACTTCCCTGCGAACTTCAGTATCAAGTGGCCGTTGTTGTTGATGCTGTGTCTTTAATGGTTACATACTGATACCTATTCAGTAAGGTAAGATTTGAAAATAAGCAAGCGCATGGTGCCTCTTTATACCATACATCGGTCAGGTTTCTGGAGTAGGATGTCGTGGTCTACTTGATGTTCAAAAGCTTTTCTTAGGTCAATAAAAATTCCTTAGTGGATATTCTTTTATTTTCCAATGCTGTGTTAAAGCAGATCTAGCATTTTATGATGCATCATTAGTGCTTTTATTTTTCCTGAATCCAATTGGCAGGGGTTGAGTATGTTTTGTGTTTGGTTATAAATGAATATAGTCTCTGTTTACCTGGAGTTTACCTGGAGGAGAGTTCCGGGGGTCAACGCGCCCGCGGCCCGGTCTGAGACAGGCCTCTGGTGGATCAGAGCCTGATCAACCAGGCTGTTGCTGCTGCTGCACGCAAACCAACTTACGAGCCACAGCCCGGCTGATTCCGGAACTGACTTTAGGTGCTTGTCATAGTGCCAGCTTGAAGGACCTGCCAGGGGTCTGTTGGTAATCCCCCTTATGTGTTCTGGGAGCAGTTGAAACAGTCTCGGGCCCCTGACACTTAATCTGTATGGTTCTTACGTGCTAGTGACACCCCTGTTTTCATTGGGGGATGGAGGCATCGTCTGCCAAAGTCTTTTGCTTTCGTATTGGGTGATTTTCTGTGTGCAAGTTCGGTACTAGTCCCTCTATGGATTTTCCAGGTGAATATAATCATGTAATCTCTCCTCCTGCGTCAGGAATAAGGTTTAGAACCTCAAAGCGGCTCCCAATAATTGAGGTGTTTTATCTCCGTTATGCGCGCCGTGGAAAGTTTCTGTACATTTTCTAGGTCGGCAATTTTACCTTACTGCCGTGAAAGGTGCCTGTTAGTGTGCACAATATTCAGCCTAGATAGAACAAGTGACCGGAAAAGAGTGTAATCATGGGCTTGGCCTCCTAGGGCACGATGTTCTCAAAGATTTTGGATAGCAATGGTAAGTTTGATATTGCCTTGGTTGTTTAAGTCTGTAGGGTCCACCACCTTTATGTATTGGTGTAATCCCTTGCATCTTGGTTAGGTTTGGAAAGGTGCTTGTTTCTAGTGACTTGTTTTAAAAAGTAATGGAAATGCATGCGAAAGGATATGGGCGCTCACTTGCTACAGTAATGGTTGGGACATTAGACAGATTCCCTGAGTTATTTTATATAGTGACTTTATAATCTCGGTGGACTTCCGAGGGCTCAGTTGTGCAAGGATCGAAGAATTTGGGGAACATTCCATCTAGGGTAGTCCCTGGCATGGGCATTGGTATATGGGATTTTATTGGCGAGATAGATCTATGTTGAGAAGATGTGTTTGTTCTTGTTAGCTATGTCAGTGGGATGTAGTGGTGTTTCAATTAGGGTTTAGTTAGGACATGTGAAGGCCTGTTTTCATAAAAACACATATTAATATCAATATATGGCAAGGGGTCATTGATTAAAATTAGGTAAATCAGTGACAACACTGGTGAAGGGTAATTGTGCAAAGTGCATTCCATTACAACAGGTAATCTGGTATCATTACAATAATCGTACACCATCCATATGCACCCTCCCCTTACCACTTTTTGCATACCGGGAGAGAGTTCTGGGGGTGTCAGTGCCCTCATGGCCCAGTTCTGGACAGGGCCTCATGGTGGATCAGGGCCTGTTCATCCAGGTGGTTATGCTGGCTGCACACAATCCACGAATGAACCACAGCCTGGTGGTCCAAGTACCGATTTAGGTGCTGTCCAGTTGGCCTGCTAAGGGAATACAGTGGGACCCCGCCTTACGATTTCAATCTATTCATGAGAGCTCATGTAAGGCCGAAAATTATCGTTAGCCAATTAATGTTCCCCATAAGAAAATATGGAATAAATTAATCCGTTTCAGAACCCCCAAGTATGAAAAAAAATTAAAACGATTTATTAATTTTAATACACACGCAAACTGAAGAAGACATGCTCAATTACTACTATACGAAGAATTAGAATACATGACACTTACCTTTATTGAAGATCTGGTTGATGATGATGGGATGGGAGGAGGGAGAAGACGTGTGGAGTTGTTATTGTTTAGAAGGGGAATCCCTGTCAGTAGCACTTGAGGTGCAAGTCATTTTCCTGGGTTACTTCTCTTCTTCTTTTAATGCACTAGGACAGATTGAGGGAGTCAATGGTCCTATGTTAGCACTACAAATCTGTCCATAGAGATATGTGATCCGTTGCTTTAAGACTTTTCCTAAAATGGGCCATTACATTGTCATTGTACAGGTTGCAACACGGCTTTGGCAGTAGCTGTGTCAGGGATGATTTTCTCATAAAGGTTTGCAGTTCAACCCAATCTGCACACATTTCCTTAATCTTTCAAGTAGGCAACTTCCTCAATTTCTCTCTCTCCTATGAAGCAGTTTCCAGGTCTGGCCTCTTGCTGTTGAGGATGATCTTTCGCAGCCTCATCAGTGGTTAGTTCTTCATTGTCACCTCCACCGATCTTCCACATCCTCCAAAACTAACCTCCAAACCCCAAGGACTCCCAATGCCACAATGGATTCCCACCAACTGCATACGCTTCTCAAGGTTACCCCAAACCCTTCAAAATCCCTTTCTTCTACATATTCTGGCCACAGTTTCTTCAAGCTGAGTTCAAGGTCCTCTTAGTCATCCCTCCAGCTTACCTAGAATGATTTACACCAATGAGAATAATAAAGTGATCGTTCAAAAATCTCTTAGAGTCAAGCGAGTGTCGGAGGTCACTTCAAAGCACTTTGAAACAGCTTTTGTGTAGAGTTTTTTGAAGTTTGAAATGACCTGTGGTCATGGGCGCAGGAGAGGAGTGGTTATTAGGAGGCAAAAACTTGACTTTTAATTGAAGCTCATATCCCCAGAAAGTCACTTCTGCCAAGTCTGAAGGATGACAGGAGCATTGTCTAATACCATGAGGCACCTAAGGTCCAATTCTTTGCCAAAGTAAATTTTCACATTGGGCAAATGCATGGTGTAACAGTCATAGAAAAAGTCCCTAGTTGACCCATGCCTTACTGTTTGCTCCAACATCACACACAAATTAGCCTTAAGGACATTGTTTTGCCAGAATGCTCTGGGAGTTTGCAGAGTGATACACCAATAAGGCTTCACTTTGCAAGCACCACTAGCATTAGCACACATCAAAAGAATAAGCTGTTGATCATAGGCTTAGTCTGGGAGTGCCTTCTTTCCTCTGAGTATGTAGGCCCTGCTTGACATTTTCTTCCAAACAGGCCTGTTTCGTCACAAAATAAAACACTGTTTCACGTTCAGTTCTTCACTGCCTATGTTCTCCTTGAATTCCTTAACATATTTTCAGCCGCTTTGTGGTGCAAATGGCAGCTCACCAGGCCTTATCCATAGGTATGTTTTTTTTACAACATGATCTGAAACCTCTCACCTGCTACCTTGCTTGCCTTAAATTCACTCACATCAAACTGTTGCATGGATTTTTCTAATTAAAATCGTCATGCAACTTCCTAGCCTTTTCACATACGAGCTCTTGAGAGATGGTATCTCTGCTATCTGTTTTTCAGTTTGTACCTCCACACAAATAACGTCTCTTCATCTTCTACACTTGCGATCGCTGGTTTCGAAAACAAACTTGCACTTTTGCAAAGAAAAGCTTCCTGATTGCGTTTTTCTTGGCCAAGATAGTAGCGATGGTTTGACTGGAGTTTGGTATACAACTGGCCAGCTCTGAGGACACGGACATCATTCCATTACTTAGCAAATTTCTCTTTTTTCATTTCCATAGTAATTTTACCCTTTTTACCACAGGGTTGACACTTGGGCCCAGGGTGACTTATTTTGCAGTTACAAGCACTAAAAACCTGTGATAATATAAAATGTACCGAATGCTTTGTTTAGATGTGGACCACACTGGCTGGCTTGTAAACACTGGCATCCCCAGGGCAGTGAGGCCACACCTTGTGACACGCCCTGACGAATCACTTAAGGCAAGTTTTTTATCAGAGGCGAGGCAAAATTTTTGCATTCAAATACTTGTTATAGTGGATTGCATGTAACGGCAATACGGTTAGTAAGGCAGGGGTCCACTGTATTTACTCTTCTTTTTATGGTGTTAGTACAGTGCATATACATTGCTGGTGGTATTGGTTAATCAGAATGGTTCTATTGCTTCACACTGCCTATGTTTGCATTACATATAGAGTTAAAGTTATATCCTTCCTAGCTATTAGGCAGTGGATTTTAACCGGGTTTGATCGAACACCAGGGTTCGGCGAGTCATTGTCGTAGGGTTCAGTGGAGGTCCCATACAACAGAGTGTCTGTGTGTGTCCTTTCCGTTCATCCAACTCATATGATTCGTGAAATCACACTCTGTAGCTTCATTGGCTGCAGCTGACATGCCACATCACTTGGCCTTGGATATCTGTTGCTATAGGGAATTTGGATGCTCTCAGTGTTGATTTGTGACTGCCATGATTGTAATTTTTTTTTTATTTCCTCCTGCTAATCCTTCAATACCTTCTCGACTATGTCGACAATAAGAAAGTGGTCGGACAAATGCATACAATACAGTTCACATGTATACAGAACATGATGGGAGTCTGCTACAACATAGTATAAGTTACATACCTGATCTCAAAGCATTGACACACACTTGGAGAAACACTCATAAACCAAGAGTGTTGAATATGGAGAATATCATTGCTGGGAAAAGCTGCTGAGTTCAATTTTTCCCAATTTCCTCTTTCAAATGACACCTTCAGCAGCAGAATGGACGTCATGAGATGATGACATTTTGGTTTTTTTTTGCTAATTAGTTGGATACCTGATTTCAAGCCAACGATATTCGCATCCAACTCGACGAGACCACCGACATTTCCAGTTAAGCAAGCTTGTTATATTTATGTGCTATGTAAGACGATGTGATAAAGGAAGATTTTTTTTTACTTTGTAAGCCTCTCCATAACAACAGGTAGACGATGTGAAGTAACTAGTGGATGACTTCTTCAGAGCACGGATCTTTCGTGGATTATGGTTTCTGCAATTTGTTCAGCGGCAATTCCAGTCATGCTGAGATGAAACTCTTGGCTTTGGAGCACTAGTGTTTGCACATGCATGCATTGATAAACAAAACAAAGGCCTCAAAACTAGTAGAGTATGAAAATTGTAGTGTAATGTGTTGAACTACATGCAAAAATAGTGTTTGAAGCCCGCATCTTCAAAGAGCTGTGGTAACGAAATAGGCTCTGAATTTGAAGTACTTCTGTTACCATTATTTCGCCGCGCAGCGGCAGCTCAACAGGAACCTGTCTCTATTTGTACTTCTACCTGAGGTTCCCAGCAGCCAGTGAAGACCCTAATCAAGACCGCTAACACTAACTGTGTGGATACCCAGAAATGATTATAAAGCACTGCCAGAAATCACCCAAAGTTCACAAATTACCAACTTAATAGGACTCGTTCTAGCAACTCCTACCCCGCTGCCATGAAGTGATACTCACAACATTCACCCACACCCCATGCTACTGTTCACCCGAAGCCACAGCCAATGGACAAGGGTCAGAACCAATTAAAAGAAGATCCATACAGCAAAGGACTCCTAAACAAAGGTTGAGAGCAGTAATAGCACGGGGAAAAATTTGGTATGGCCAGCCAGGACACAACCTTATCACCCACGGCATCACCACAACACACGACAGACGACAACAAACATGGCCTCCGCTCACCGCTTAACTCAGATAACTCCTTCCTGTATGTGATGTCAAGGAAGATCACGACCCAGAAATAGCTAAACTCCTTATGATCAGAACCAAACGATCACCAAACTAACTCAAGAAATGCAGGAACTAAAGGCTAGCATCAATGCAGTTACCTCACAAGATCACTGTTCTAGAACATAAAACTAGCACATAGAACAACAAAGCAACACCCACCACGGTCCCTAGACCCATCAAACACTTTTAAAAGACAAGTCATACCTTACTACCAACATTACAGAGAAAGATCAAGTGTGGACCAACAACTTGCAAATGTCATAATCAACTTCAAGACCATAATGGACCCACAACAGCTATCTGACGCTGTTGTAGTTAAACAGCAAACATCTCCCACCCACAGTCACCAAGAGACCTGCATGGAGACCACCCTACAGTTATCAAGGACCACCTTTCGCCTTACATACGTAGTGATGAATTAATGGATTGGCAAACTGTCGGGCTATCATGCCACGCGCGTTGAAAAAAACAGTGCTGTTAAAAATTCCAAAATAGCTTACAAAGAAGAAACAACCTACTAAAAAAACATCTATTCTATGAAAACTGATGTTTTACGTCACTGGGCCTTACCAAAATGGTGACAAAAACTTCTTTATCGGTAAGAAAACTGCGCAATGCCAAAAAATCCAGTGCTTTGTGAGGGATGAAAAAATGCAGTTTGGAAACAGCCCACTGGAAAGAGTATCATCTCCACCGAAATGACCTTAAAATTCTATGAGAGGTGGACTAACGAATAGAATAAAGTGCAGATAATACCATAGTCCACCGTTAGGTTTTATTGTCATATTGTCATAAATTTGTGCCCCCCTAAAATTATAATAATCCAAAATACTTTTAATTGTCTTGTTGTACTCAACGACCATTCTACCTCTTGTCTTAATTGTATTAAATATCTAAGAATCTATCTCCTTTATTACCAACTTACCACATCCACTGTTCCATCTTATTTTTTATAAACTAACCATACTAGTCTTCAATAATTCTACCTCACTTTAAAAAAATACTCAATTGCCCAATTTTATTTAAATCCTTATTATTGCCAAATTTTACTTTACTTATTGATCAACTTATTGTAAAACTCTTTTATTGACCATTTTTATTCCATACTTTTTTACCTAGTATTTTCCAACTAAACTTTTTTATAATTATACTATCAGCCCACTTACTAGGATCTTATAACCAGTCATGCCATTTTATTTTTATCAATTCTTTTGTTTTTATTATCGATTTTGTACTTTAATTTTATCTGGTCAATTAAAATCTAATTATACTCTAATTATTGTAAACACTTAAATAAGACCTTATTGGCAATTACAATTTGAGAGTCTTGTTCCTTCATTATATTATTAGATTTAATCACAGTTTTACTCTAGCTCATTCTAGCTCATACATTGGCTCGTACGTTTGTTTGCGTGCAGCCAGCAGCAATAGCTGGTTGATCAGGACTCTGATCACCAGGATGCCTGGGTCACAGACCGGGCGCGGTGGCGTTGACACCGGAACTCTCTCCAGGTAAACTCTCCAGGTATACTGAAAAATAGCTCAAATCTTTGGAACTCAAATGGTACAAGAATCAATGGTCTATGACGTTTCTACAAGAAATTATAGTCATTTATATCAGGTATGGTGACGGCGATGTTGGTACCGAGTCTGTTCACGGCCCATATATTTTTTGGAGTTGTTTCCTTGTTTTTTATCGCTTTTTCTTGCATTATTCTTTCTAATATAATAACAGACTATTTGGCATCATAAAACAGTAGGTTGGACTTATCCATAGACTTAGTTAGTTAGTTTAACATGTTTATTATGCACCCATACCATGTGTGGGCGGTAGTCAAAAGATTACAGAGGTATATAATGGGTCCAGGGACTGGGCCTCAAAGTTTTGATAGCTGAGCAAGTTACAGAGGTAATGAATTCACAATTTACAAAGGTAATGAACTCACAATTACAAAAGGTAATGAAAACTCCAGGTAGGTCTAGTCACAATCAAGTAACAAGTTACAAGGTATTTACAGATGACAGAGGTACACAATGGGGTCCAGGACGGGTCAAGTTTTGATGGCTGAAAAACTAGGTACAAGGTTATGAACTCACAAGTTACAAAGGTAATGAACTCACAGTGACAAAGGTAATGACATACTGTAAGAATGGTTACTTAGTTTTACATGGCTGCATCATGAAAAAATTTTAGAGTAATGAGCAATTCCACACTTCAACACCCGGTCACAAACTGTAGGGAGTAATTGGTGCAAAATGTTGATTGCTGAGTCTCTCTCTCTCTCTCTCACTCACACACACACACACACATCAAAATTCATACAACCACACACAAAAAAACACACACACACACACACACCACACACACTCACACACACCAAACTCATACACACACACGCACACCACTCATTACACGCTCACACACACACACACTCATACACACACACACACTATACACACACACACACACACTCATACTCAACACACACACACCAACAACACACACACACACACACACCGTGTTATGTTAGGGCCATATTGGAGTATGCCTGGGTGTTATACCTGGAGCGAGTTTCGGGGGTCCAACTGCCCCCGCGGCCCGGTCAGTGACCAGGCCTCCTGGTGTGGATCAGCGCTGATCAACCAGCTGTTGCTGCTGGCTGGCAGCAAACCAACGTACGAGCCACAGCCCGGGCTGATCAGGAACTGATTTAGGTGTTTGTCAGTGACAGCTTGAAGGACTGCAGGGTCTGTTGGTAATCCCCCTTATGTGTGCTGGGGAGGCAGTCGAAAACATCTCGGGCCCCTGAAATTTTTGTATGGTCTCTTACGTGTAGTGACACCCCTGGCTTTTCATTGGGGGATTGTGCATCATCTGCCAAGTCTTTTTGCTTCGTAGTGAGTGATTTTCGGTGCAAGTTCGGTACTAAGTCCTCTAGGATTTTCCAGGTGTAATATAATCATGTATCTCCTCCCTCCTGCGTTCCAGGGAATAAGGTTCAGGATCTCGAGCGATTCCAGTAATTGTGGTGTTGATCTCCGTTATGCGCACCGTGAAGGTTTCTATTGACATTTTCTAGGTCGGGCCAATTTCACCTGCTATGAAAGGTTGCTGTTGAGTGCAGCATATTAGCCTAGATAGAACAAGTTGGACCTGAGAGTGTCATCATGGGCTTGGCCTCCCTAGTTTTGAGGTTCTCATTACCAACCTGTCATTTTTTCTATGCAGATGCGTTGATACTCTGTTATGGGCTTGAAGGTGGATTCCTCCGAATAATCACTCCCAGGGTCTTTGACGTTGGTGTTACGTCTATTTTTCTTGTGGCAGAATTTGTTTTTACTCTGATGAAGATTTAATTTCATCATGTTTACCATATCTGAGTAATTGAATTTCTCATCGTTTGAACTTCATATTGTTTTCTGCAGCCCACTGAAAGATTCGGTGATGTCCGCCTGGAGCCTTGCCCCCCAGTGTCTGCAATGGAAGACAATGTCATGCAGTTCGGGTGAATCTGCATAAGGAAGACCGGTGCTGTGGCTGAATCCTGGTCTATGTCGGATATGCGGATTGAGGAACAAGAATGTCGAAGCTAGTACTGTGCCTTGTGGAACAGAGCTTTTCACCGTAGCTGCCTCGGACTATACTCTGTTGACGACTACTCTCTGTGTTTGTTGTGAGGAAATTATAGATCCATCGGGTGGGGGGGGGGGGGGGGGGGGGGGGGGGGGGGGGGGGGGGGGGGGGGGGGGCGGGGGGGTGGGGGGGGGGGGGGGGGGGGGGGACCGACTTTTCTTTATTCTTTAGCGCGCATTTTGCTCGATATTACGCATGTTCACCACTGTCGAAGGCTTTTGCCAAAGTCTTTATATATTACATCTGCCATTCTTTTTGTCTTCTAGTGCATTTAGACCTTGTACGTAGTGATCAGTAGATGAGACAGACAGGAGCGGAACCTGTTCTAAAACCATGTTGCCTGGGTGTGTAAACTGATGGGTTTCTGATGGGTGGTGATCTTGCTTCTTAGGACCCTTTCAAAGAGTTTTATGATATGGGATGTTTAGTGCTATTGGTCTTGTAGTTTTGCTGTTGCTTTACTGCCCCTTTGTGGAGGGGGGGCTATGTCTGTTGTTTTTAAGTAACTGAGGGAAGACCCAGTGTCCTGCTCCCTCTCCATAGGATGGAAAAGGCTCTGATAGGGCTTCTTGACAGTTCTTGATGAAACACAGAGTTCCATGAGTCTGGCCCTGCGGGCAGAGTGCATGGGATGTCATTTATCGCCTGTTCGAAGTCATTTGGCGTCAGGATAACATTCGGATAGGGCTTGTGTTATCAAATTTTGTGTCTCTTCATAAAAAAATTTTGATCTTCGCTCTCAGTCTGGTTAGCGGCTTGCTAAAAACTGAGTCATATTGGGACTTGGTAGCTCACTCAATTTCTGCTGTCATATGTGTTGGACCCATCTTGTTTAAAGTAGGGGCCCAATACTGGGCGTTGTTCTTCGATTTTATTTGGCGGGATAGGAGAAGAATATTTGGGTTGCTTTCGAATTTTTTTATTAGCTTTTAGTTCTTACCGCGATTCTGACTCCTAAAGGATTCTTTTTGCTTAAGTTCGATGTTGTATATCTCTGACCAGTGTCTCCCTGCGCTTTTCGATATATTGACCTCTTTTAGCTGGTTGTAATTCTTTCCGGCGCCTGTAGAGGGAGCGGCCTGTCTTTTCTTTTTTACATCTACTCCTCCTTTTTCTTAGAAGAATAAGCTTGTGCATACTCGAGTGCCACCGAGTTAATCTGTTCTAGGCATAAGTTTGGGGTCTGTGTTGCTTAGTATATCTTCCCAAGCTATAACGGTTAGGATTGGTTTACTTGGTTCCCACTTTATGTTTTTGTTATTGAAGTTGAAATTTGGTGAATTGCTCCCGTGGACTAGGTCTCATTTTGTCGGTTCTGGGGCTCCTCGCATACATGTCTGACCTCATTATGTTGTGATCTGAGTTATTGTTTTTGATATGGTGAATTTCTTATCAGATCATTTGTTAGTGTATATGAGGTCTAGTGTATTCTCCAGTCTAGTTGGGCTCTATTATTTTCTGTTTAAATTGACTTTTGTGCGAGATTTAAAAGTGTGTGTGTGTGAGTTTTCATCAGAGCTGCTACTGGTGTTTTACTGCAACAATATTATTTGCTATATTCCTCCATTTTAGGTGCCTTAAGTTGAAATCCCAGGAGCCAAAGATGTTGGGTGAGGAGCTGGATTATTTTTCCAGACAGTGGTCAATTTTTAACAGTGTTCCTGGAATTGCTGGGATGTTGCATCGGAGGCTTGTAGGACTACCACAATGACTAGGTTTTGGTTCTCGACCTTTTACATGCTAAACTTCCACAATGTCATTTGAGGCATTTAGCAGTTCTGTGCAAAACAACGTGACTCTGCAATGTAAGGCCAACCCCCCCCCTTTTGCTGTTCACTCTGTCACATCTGTAGGGTTGTAACCTGGGATCCATATTTCATTGTCAAGTGATCCTTTATGTGGGTCTCAGTGAAAGCCGCGAACATTGCTTTGCCTCTGCAAGCAGTCACGGATGAAAGAGTATTTTGTTGTTTGTTGCTGGCTTTAGACCCTGTATATTTGCAAAGAAGAATGTTATCGGACTGGTGGTATTGTTGGTACTGGGGGGGGATTTTTTTTTCCGGCATTAGGTATCTGTATCTGATGGTTTGGTGTGGAGGCCATCGACGTGGTTCCACTCAGGAATGACTGGATTTGGTGTATGATTTCTGCCTTTTTTTTTTCCCCCCTTGCCAGTTTTTTTTCCTTCTGGCACTAAAAATAATCTACTCTTGAGTGCTGTGGACTACCCAGGTTTTCCATGTTGGATGTTTTGTATCTATTGTCCCTTTAGATGGTATGCCTGGCAATTTAAGTTATAGCACAGGCTTTCCTTACTGAAGAGGTACAATTTCAGGTGAAAAAGCTTACAGGAAGGGAGTATGATTTTCCTGTTGTCATATGGCATGGCATTTTCTAGGTGGTCATACTTTGCACGTCCACTGTTTTTCCAGATTTCCCTGGCCAGGCAGATACCAAGTGATAGTATGTGCACAGGCAGGTTCCGCTTGCCTTGGGTTTCTGTGACTGTATTCCCTGTTGGGTCTGTTTCTGTCTTACTTATATCTCCCTAGCACCAAAAATGGAGCTCCCACCAGTTGTTTTTGGTTAATATATCTCACTATTGACTATTGGCTTCCTCTTGTTTTGCTATTTCCAGGGATTTTAGTTTGCAATATGGGTTTTATCTAATCTTTGACTACCTTGTTACCCTTATGGCTCCTGTCCCCTATGAGGTCATTTATTTGTATTCCTTCTGCGTATATCCCCGACTACCTGGACAAAAATCTCCAGTTCTCATTAATGTCTCCAGGACAGTTTCTCCAGCTTCACTGAGATATTTCTGCTCCAGGACAGCACCTCCAGCTTCACCATTACTGTCCCCAGGACGCACCTCCAGCTTCACCATTACTGTCTCCCGGGACAGCACCTCCAGCTTCACCATTACTGTCCCCAGGACAGCACTCCGGCTTCACCATTTATGTCTCCAGGACAGCACTATCAGCCCACACTTACTGAATACAGGACATCATCTCAGCTTTACAGTTTCTGGCTACATGGCAGTTATCAAGGGAATAAATCATCCCAGACTTTTCTAGTTCCCATCTGTTGTAGAAAGCTTCCAGGTATCAATAAAGCGTTTTAGTTCAAGGTTGATATGGAGTTTAAGGTCCTGCCGATTGAGATCACAGTATAAGGTGGATAGTACTGTACAGGGAGTAAAGTTTAACTATGAAGTGTGGGGGGGGTGTGTTGCCAGGATTGGGATTTAGTGATAGTCATACTGCAGCGTTTTGTTGTTAATATTGGGGCTTTAGTGTGTCTGCAGTTAGCCCCATGCACAAATAGCATAGGTGAGGTAATGAATATATATGAGTGGTATATGTGAGAAGGGCATTTTGCGGCACGTAGTAATCGTATATTGGGAGAGATCCCAACCGTTTTTGATAATTTTTTTGTTTATGTGTTGATATGGGGTGCTGAATTCAGGTTGATGTCAAGGTATAGCCAAAGAATTTGCACTTCTCATTATGTCGTAGATTAGAGTGTTGTCGATCTTAATGTTAATTTAGTGCATTCCTGCTCTGCACCAAAGATAATATAGTAGTTTTTGTCCATGTTAAGGCTGTAAGTTTATTGAGGCTGTCATCCAGTCGATATTTTGATCAGCTCCTCGTTAACACTGGTGTAGTGGCAAGATTAGTGAGAGATTACATAAGTCGTGTCTCAAGCAAAAGAGAAAGGGTTTTCAGGTTTGGATACTTTGGAAGATCCATTGATGTATATGAGGAAGAGCAGGGGACCAAGGACACTTCCCTGCGGAACTTCATATCATTGCCGTGTGTTGATGCTGTGTCTTTAAAGGAAGGCATAACTGATACCTATTATAGGTAGATTTAAATAAGCAAGCGCATGGCCTATTATACCATAATGGACAATTCTGGAGTATGGGGGATGGTCTGGTCTACTGTGTCAAAAGCTTTCTTAGTCACAATCAAAATTCCTAGTGATATTTCCTTATTTTCCAATGGCTGTGTAAAGCAATCTAGCATTTTATGATTGCATCATTAGTGCTTTATATTTTTCCTGAACCAAATTGGCAGGGTTGAGTATGTTTTGTTTTTTGTAATAAAATGAAATATAGTCTTCCTGTTTACAACTGGATTTACCTGGAGAGGAGTCCGGGGGTCAACGCCCCGCGGCCCGGTCTGAAACCAGCCCCAGGTGATCAGAGCCCTGATCACCAGGCCCAGAATGCTGCTGCTGCACGCACACCAACATACGAGCCACAAGCCCGGCTGATCCGAACGACTTAAGGTGCTTGACCAGTGCCAGCTTGAGACTGCCAGGGGTCTGTTGGTAATCCCCCTTATGTGTGCTGGGAGGCAGTTGACCAGTCTCGGCCCCTGACACTTATTGTATGGGTCTCTTAACGTGCTAGTGACAACCCCTGCTTTTCATTGGGGGATGGTGCATCGTCTGCCAAGTCTTTGCTTTCGTAGTGGTGATTTTCGTGTGCAAGTTCGTACTAGTCCCTCTAGATTTTCCAGGTGTATATAATCATTATCTCTCCCTCTGCGTTCCAGGAATACAGGTTTTAGGACCTCAAGCGCTACAATTAATTGAGGTGTTTTATCTCCGTTATGAATGCGCTCCGTGAAAGTTCTCTGTACATTTTCTAGTCGGCAATTTCACCTCCTGAAAGGGCTGTTAGTGGCTCAGCAATATTCCAGCCAAGATAAACAAGTGACCTGAAAGTGTCATCATGGCTTGGCCCTCCCTAGTGCACGAGTTTCTCAAAGATTTTGGAAGAATTGGTAAGTTTTGATATGCCTATGGTTTTTAAGTCTGTAGGTCACCCCTTTTGTATTGTGTGTAACCCTTGCCAATCTTGAGTATTTCGGAAGGTGCTAGTTTCTAGTGACCTTGTTTAAAAAGTAATGAAATAGCATGCGAAAGGATATGGGCCGCTCTCTTGAATAGTAATGGTGGACATTAGACAGATTCCCTGAGTTTATTTTAAGTGACTTTATAATCCGGTGACTTCCTAGGCTCATTGTTGCAAGATAGAAGGAATTTGGGAAATTCCCATCTAGGTAGTCCCTGCATGGCATTGTATATGGGATTTTATTGGGCGAGATTAATCCAATGGTTGAGAAGAATCGTATTGTCCTGTTAGCGGTCGTGGGATGTAGGTGTTTCATTAGGTTTAGTTAAAGGACAAGTGAAGGGCCTGTTTCATAAACAAGAATAATCATCAAATAGGAAGGGTTCATTTGCATAAAATTTGGTAAATCATGTCAACACTGGAAAGGTAAATGTGCCAAAGTGCATTCATTACAAAATGAAATCTGGTATCAATACAATAATCCGTACACACATCCATATGCACCTCCCCTTAACACTTTAGCATACCTGTAGAGAGAGTCTGGTCCATGCCCTCAATGGCCCAGTCGTGACCAGCCTCATGGTGATAAGGGCCTGATTCATCAGTTGTTACTGCTAGGCTGCACACAATCCAAACGAATGAACCACAGCCGGCTGGCAAGTACCGACTTTAGGTGCTTGCCATGCCTGCTAAGGAATACAGTGGACACCACCGCCTTATACGATTTCATCTATACATGTGAGCTCATCGTAAGCCGAAATTATCGTTAGCCAAATACTTTCCATAAGATAATAATGGGTAAATCAAATTAAATTCCTTTTCTGACACCCAAAGTAATAAAAAAAAATTAAAACATGAAATATTAATTTTAATACACACAAACTGAAGAAGACAGCACAATTACTACTCTACTAATAATAGAATACATGACACTTACCTTATTGAAGATCTGGTGATGACTGATGGAGTGGGATGAGGAGAGTGTGAAGTTGTGATTGTTTAGAAGGGGAATCCCTGTCCATTACACTTAGTAGCAAATCATTTTCCCTGGGTACTTCTCTTCTTTCTTTTAATGGCCACTAGACCACTTGAGAGTCACTGGACCTATTAGCACAACAAATCTGTCCATAAGAGCTAGGTGCCTCCCGTTGCTTTAAGACCATCCTAAAAGGGCCATTACTAAGTCACTGTACCGGTTGCCAAACACGCTTGCAGTAGCTGTGTCCCAGGGTGATTTTCCATCCATAAAGGATTGCAGTTCAACCTCAATCCCACACTGCACACATTTCCTTAATCTTTCAAGTAGGCAACTGCCACACTTTCTCTCTCCCCTCCTATGAAGCGAGTTTCCCCGTCTGGCCACTATGCTGTTTGTGCGATGATCTTGCAGCTCATCAAGTGGTTAGTTCTTCATGTCCTCCATCCACCGACTTCTTCACATCCTCCAACTAACCTCCAACCCCAAACTTCCCATGCCACAATGATTCCACAACGGCATAAACTTCTCAAGGTTAGCCCCCAAACCCTTCAAAATCCGTTCTTCTACATATTCTGGCCACAGTTTCCTTCCAAGCAGAGTTCAAGTCCTTAGTCACTCCCTCCCAAGCTTACCTAAAGGTTTACAAAAACTAGAATAATATAGTGATCGTTCCCAAAAATCTCTTAAGAGTCAATCGAGTGTCCTGAGGTCACTCAAACACTTTTGAAACACTTTTTGTGTAGAGTTTGTTGAAGTGTGAAATGACTCAGGTCCAAGGCTGCAGAGAGGAGTGTATTAGGAGCAAAAACTTGACTTTTAATGAAGCTCAATATCCCCAGAAAGTCACTCTGCCAAGTCTGAAGATGACCAGGAGCATTTTCTAAAACCAGGAGGCACCTAAGGTCCAAATTCTTTTCCAATAGGTAATTTTCACAGTGGGGGCAAATGCATGGTGTAACCAGTCATAGAAAAAGTCCCTAGTGACCCATCCTTACTGTTTGCCCTCCACATCACACACAAATTAGCCTTAAGACATTGTTTTGCCAAATGCTCTGGAGTTTCAGAGTGATACACCAATAAAGGCTTCACTTTGCAATCACCACTAGCATTAGCACACATCAAAAGAATAAGCCTGTTTTTCATAGGCTTATGTCCTGGGAGTGCCTTTTCCTCCTGAGTAATGTAGGCCCTGCTTGACATTTTTCTCCAAAACAGGCCTGTTTCGTCACAATTAAACACTTGTTCACGTTTCAGTTCTTCACTGCCTATGTTCTCCTTGAATTCCTTAACATATTTTTCAGCCGCTTTGTGGTGCAAACTGGCAGCCTCACCAGGCCTTATCACACTATGTATGCAACTATGATTCTGAAACCTCTCACCTGCTACCTTTGCTTGCCTTAAATTCACTCACATCACAACTAGTTGCAGGCATTTTTCTAATTAAATCGTCATGCACTTCTAAGCCTTTTCACATACGATCGCTTGAGAGATGGTATCTCCTGCTATCTGTTTTTCGTTTTTCCACCAAATAACAGTCTCTCAACATCTTCTATCACTTGCGATCTCTGTTTCGAAAACAAACTTGCACCTTTTGCAAGAAAAGCTTCCTTGATTGCCGTTTTCTTGGCCAAGATAGTAGCGATGGTTGACTGGAGTTTGGTATACAACCTGGCCAGCTCTGAGACACGCACATCACTTCCATACTTAGCAATTATCTCTTTTTTCATTCCATTGTAATTTTCACCCTTTTTTACCACAGGGTGACACTTGGGGCCCGGGTGACTTATTTTGCAGTTACAAGTCACTAAAAACACTGGATAATATAAAATGTACCGGAATGTATGTATTTAGATGTGGACCACACTGGCTGGCTTGTAAACAACTGGATCCCCAGGGCAGCTGAGGCCCACACCTGTGCCACGCCCTACGGATCACTTAGGCATAGTTTTTTATCATGAGGCGAGGCCAAATTTTTGCACTTCAAATGCTTTGTTATAGTGGATTTCATGAAAGCATACGTTTGTATAGGCAGGGGTCCACTGTATTTACTCTTCTTTTGTATGTTTAGTACATTGCATTTACATATGACTGGTGGTTTCTGAGTTAATCAGATGGTTCTATGTCTCACACTGCCCTATGTTGCATCACCATATAGAGTTAAAGTTATCCTTCCTAGCTACTAGACCAGTGGTTTTTACCTGGGGTTTTGATCGAACCCCAGGGGTTCGGCGCGAGTCATATGTCAGGGGTTCAGATGGAGGTCCCATTACACAGAGTGTCTGTGTGTGTCCTTTCCGTTCCATCCCACTCATATGGATTCGTGAGATCACACTTCTGCTTAGCCATCATTGGCTGCAAGCTGATCATGCCACATCACTTCTGGCCTTGATATCTGTGCTATAGGGAATTTGGTTTTGCACTCAGTAGTTGATTTGTGACTGCCAATGATTGTAATTTTTTTTTATTTCCTGCCGAAATTCCTTTCAATACCTTCGACTATGTCGACAATAAGAAAGTGGTCGGACAAATGCATACAATACAGATTCACATGTATATAACAAGAACATGATGGGAGTAGCTCACACAGTAGTTTAAGTTACATACATGATCACAAAGCAATTGTTCACACACCATTGGTGAAACACTCATAAAACCAGAAGTGTTGAATATGGTGAGAATCATGCTCGGGAAAAAGCTGCTGAAGATAAGTTATCCCAAAATTTCCTCTTTCTAATGACACATCAGCAGCAGTAATAGACGACATGAGTGATGACTTTTTGGCTCAAGTAGTTTGCATAACTGATTTCATAGCCAACGTAATTCAGCACTCCAACTCGACGAGGACCACCGACATTTTCCAGTCTAAGCAAAGCTTGTTATATTTATGTGCTTTGTGATGACGATGTGATAAAGGAAGATTTTTTTTTACTTTGTAAGCCTCTCACAATAAAAACAAGGTTGCCAGATGTGAAGGAAATTGTGGATGGACTTCTTCACAGAGACAACGATCTTTCGTGTGGGAATAGGTTTCTGCAATGTGTTCAGACGGATCAGTCATGCTGAGATGAAACTCTGGCTTTGGAGACACTGTGTTCTGCACAGATGCATAAATGATACCAAAAACAAAGCTCCAAAATAGTAGAAGTATTGAAAATTGTAGTGTAATGTTGTGAACTACATGCAAAAATAGTGTTCTTTTATGAAGCACCCGCATCTTCAAAGAGCTGTGTAACGAAAATAGGCTCTGAATTTGACTGTACTTTTGTACCATTTCGCCGCACAGGCAGCGGCAGCGTCAACAGGAACCTTGTCCCTCTATTTTTACTGCTACATGAGGTTCCCAGCAGCACAGTGATGACCTAAATCAAGAACCGCATAACACTAACATGTGTGGATAACCCAGGAATGATATAAGCAATGCAGAAATCACCCAAAGTTCACATATTACCAACTAATAGGACTAGTTCTAGCAACTCCTCCCCGCTGCCTGAAGTGATACTCCACAATTTCACCAACACCCATCGCTACTATTCACGAAGCCACAGCCCATGGAACAAGGGTCTGAACAATAAAAGACGATCCAGTTATCAGCAAAGGACTCCTAAACATCAAAGGTGTGAGCAGTAGTATAGCACGAGGAAAACTTGTGGTACTGCCAGGCTGGACACAATCCCTTATAACCCACCGGCATCCACAACACCGACAGACGACAACAAACTGGGCCCGCTACACTCCAAGATAACTCCTTCCCAGTATTTTGATGTCAAGAAGATCACCGACCCAGAAATGGCTATACTCTTTATGCTTCAGGACCACAACGAGCACCAACTAACTCAAGAAATGCAGGAAACTAAAGGCAGCAATGCAGATTACCTCAACAAGATCACTGTTATGAACATAAACAACTAGACACTCTAGAAAACAACAAGCAACACCCACACCCGGTCCCTGTCACCATCAACACTTTAAAGACCATGTCACCACCTACTTACTAACAACATTACAGACGGCAAAGATCAAGTGTGGACCAAACAACTACGCAAATGTCATAAGCAAACTTCCAAAGACCATATTGACCAACTACAGCTTTCTGACGCTGTTGTATAACAGCAAACATCTCCCACACCACAGTCAACAGAGACCTGCTGGAGGACCATCCCTACAGCTTATCATACGGACACCGTCGCCATTAACATACGTCAGTGATGAATTAAAGGATTGCAAACTGATGGGCTATCATGCAGGTAAAAAATAAACAGGTGCTGTTAAAATTCAATATAGCTTAACATAAGAAACAACCTACTAAAACATCTAATTACTATGAAAAACTGATTTTACGTCAATGTGTGCCTTACCAAAATGAGACAAATCCTTCTTTATCGGATAAAGAAAACTGCGCTATGCCCAATAATCCACCTGTGCTTTGTGAGGGAATGGAATAATAGCAGTTAGAAACTGCCCACTGGGAAAGAGTTTACTTCTCTCCAAAGAACATGACTTAAAAACATTTTCCTTAGTGAGGCTGGACTAACAGAATCAGAATAAAGTGCAGATAATACCCATAGTCCACCGTTAGTGTTATATTGTCATATGGCATAAAATTTGTGCCCCACTAAAATTTCTATTAACTTCCAACTACTTTTAATTGTCATTTGTTGTATCAACGACCATTTACCGAATAGTCTTAATGTCTAAAATATCTACAGAATCTATTCCTTTATTACAACTTAACACATCACTGTTCCATCTTATTCTTTTATAAACTATCCTCATAACTTGTCTTCAATAATTCTACCTCACTTTAAAAAAATACTCAATTGCCCAATTTTATTCTAATTCCCTATTATTGCCCAATTTTACTTTAAAACTATATTGATCAAAACTTATTGTAAATCTCTTTTATTGGACCATTTTTATTCCATACTTTTTTAACCTAGTATTTTCAACTTACAACTTTTATATCATCCTAATCTACCATCTTACTAGCTATTATAACAAGTCATTGCATTTTTATTTTTATCAATTCTTTTGTTTTGTTTTTTATTTTAGCTACCTTAATTTTTTCCGGTCAATTTTAAATTCTATTTTCTCTATTTCTTGTAAACAACTTATATAAGACCTTAGTGCAATGTACAATGAGAGTCTTGTTTCCTTCATTTTATTATTAGATTAATTCACAGTTGTACTTAGCTCATTCTAGCTCATACATAGTCAATACCAACTTCACTATACTAGACCATGTGCAATTAATAGTGAGAGACTGGTGCGATTGGAATTTGTATTTTTATTTATTATGAATAAAGTAGTTGTACTATAGTCTTTCTACCTCAATATTTAGTCATACCAAAATTCATTATATTAGAACATAGTGCAATTACTAGTGAGAGACTGATGCTACTTTTTTATTTGATTTTTTTAATTTGTATTTTTATATTATTAGATTAAAATTCAGTTGTACCATAGCTATTCTACATCAAGACATAGTCAATACCAAATTCACTATAATTAGACCACAGTGCAATTACTTGTGAGGAGAATAGTGCTAGTTTTTTTTTGTACTTTTATATTATTAGATTAACAAACTAATTGTACTTTAGCTCCTTCTAGGCTCAAAACACGAGACTCACCAAAAGTCATATTAGACCTGAGTGCAATTACAAGTGAGAGTCTTGTGCTTGATATCAGATCGGACACAATGAGGCCGAACCATTCTAGGGATAGGGTAGGTGCCTGAGCCGAGCCTTTAGCTCATAAGACTGTCTTCCTTTGCCCCCTTGGGGTGGGGATGGCAGGGCCACCACCAGAGTGGACTAGCTTGTGGCAGGGCACTTGGGGCAGTTGGTCCAAAGATGTGGAAAACGGTAAACCACTGTCTGCCCTCTCCTCCATGGTGACTTAGTCTAGACACTCCCTAAAGAGGGAGACCAGGCCGGGCCACCACTTGACAAGGCCCGGGCCGGGAGAATACCGGTAATCTTTAAACTAATCTATGATTCTTTTTTTAATTTGTATTTTTATATTACTTGTTTTACCTAGTTGTACTTTAGTTCATTCCAGCACAAACACCAGACAACATCAACTTCATTTTTGTAGTAGTGGACTATAACTCTACATGACCAAAATACTCTAGTATATACTGTCCAAACTTCCAACCACTACAGATAATCAGTAGTAGGAACTAAACACACAACTCGGATATAAATAACATATTTTAAACCTTAGATGATTGATCACGTTGACCTCTGATCTAAACCTCCATAAATCTGACACCCAATCAAAACCTATTGGATAGTAACTGCCTTTTTTACAACGCATCACAAGCCACCAACTATTCCTAAACATATGATAAGTCTATCATGTACTAAACTACAACAATCAGGTCCTTAAGCAAATCACTATTGCATGACTCCTAGCATCCCTTGAATACTAAAGACACCCTTCTCCTGCATTTATCTTTAATGAGACCTGGCTTAAGCAGGACACAATCGATATCTACCCTCTTCCAGGATACACAGCCATTAAACTGCAGAACAAAACAAGTCTGGGTGGTTATTGCAATCTATTACTAGAACCAATTATCTTGTCTTAGCACAATTGCTTTAGTGATGAATATGGGGAATACATTTTTGCTAATTTCTACTGTAATACCTTAAGAGCCTATAATCAATCTGGTGCCATTTACCGGATTACCTCACACAAACATCCAATTTCACAGTGAGAAATTTAAAAGTAGTCTACTAATAACAATACAGACAAATGAATAAGCACCACTTCTCTTAGCTGGAGACTTCAACATCATCCTTGGCTTCTTGATGATAAAGCCTGTAACTGATTTCATCATGCATATGATCAACCACTTTCTCATACCTAAAAATAACTAAACCAACCAGGCTCACTGAGAAAGTGACAACCATCATTGTCCACATATGGACATTCTTACTAAGCCCCCCATTAAATCAGGGATAATCACACGATAGCACTTACAGGTATCAATTACCTACCTTCATCCTGACAAACATTAGTAAACCACCACTTGAATACAAACAAGTCTATTTAGACTCCTGACGAGGCATAAGTAAGGAAAGTTCACAGTGACCTAGAGACTGTTGATTGGCCTACAGAATTCCCAAGGGCCAAACACCCAATGGTATTGAGACTGGACAGACTTCTTTCTTAACAAATTACTTAGACTATACAACAAAACATTGTCCTATAAATACAAACAGTCACAATCAAACGGCTTGGTTGCCATGGCATAACCAGCAACATTCTGAATCCATTGACAAGAAACACCAATATGAAAAGAATATAGACAGGTGCTTATACACAAAGATATCTTAAACACTATTTATCAGCTCTCACCAAAGTAATAAAAAAGCCAAACAAACTATACTACTCCAGTAGATTCACGGACACTTGAGGAGATATAAAAAAGACCTGGAAAAACTTCTCAGTTTCTAGGACCACAAACTGAGAAAAACCAAGAATATTGGTCCTACTAAAACCTAATGAAACACCACTTAACATCCCACATGATACAGCTAACAGATAAACGACTTCTTCTAAAATATAGGATCTAATCTCGCCAGTAAAATCCCACTTACAATGCCCATGCCGGGAGTACCTAGATGGAAATTCCCTAATTCTTCTATCTTGCACAACTGAGCCCAAGGAAGTCATGGATCATAAAAGTCACTAATAAATAAACTCGGCCGGAATCTGTCTCTATGTCCACATTACTGTACAAGCGAGAGGCCCATGTCCTTTAGCATGCATATTTCATTACTTTTTAACAAGTCAATAGAGACTACGCATCTTCCCGTAACTTCTCATGATGGCATTGGGTTACACCAACATACATAAAGTGGTGACCCTTACAGACTTAAAAAACTATGGCCAATGATCTAACTTACCATTGCTATCCAAAATTTTTGAGGAGACTTGTGCAAGGAGACTGTTTCATTTTATACGGCCTCAAAACAACTCAACCCCTGCAGTTTGGATTCAGGAAAATTAATGCACTATGATGAATCATTAAAATGCTAAGATCTGCTTTACACAGCACTGGTAAAATAAGGAATTCCACTGGAATTTTTTATTGACCTACAGAAAAGACTTGACTCAGTTAACCCGAAATCCTACTCCACAAACTTGACCAATTCGGTATAAGGGCATGCGCTTGCTTATTTCAAATCTTACATTACGTAATAGGTATCAGTACGTCACCATTAAGGACACTGCATCAGCTAACACGGCCACTGATACTGAGAGTTCCGCAGGGATAGTGTCCTTGGTCCCCCTGTACTTCCTCATATGACTATCAATGACCTTCCAACGTTAATCCCAACACCTAAAACCCATTCTCTTGCTGATGACACACTATGTCTTCTCTCACCTACTCTTGCCTCCCTTAACTCCATTGTGAATGAGGAGCTGCATTAAAATATGCGATTGGTTGACAGCAATTAAACCTTACGTTTTTCACTGACTAATACTTACTATATTATTTTGGTAGCAGAGCAGGAGATGCACAAATTATCATTAAGATTGACAAACACTCTAATACCAGAATAATGGGGGAAATTCTTAGGCTTATACCTTGGAAAAAATAACATGAATTCAGACCTTATCCAGCATAGAAGCCACACCCAAAATTATCCATAACGGTTGGGTATCCTCTCAAGATTCGATCTACGTCCCGCAAATTGCCCTATCACACTTTTCACTCACTTATTTATCCATACCTCACCTATGCTATTTTTTGCTTGGGGATCAACTGCATGCAACACACCTAAGCCAATTACATAAACCAACAAAAAGTTGCTGCAGTAAGAATAATCACTAAATCCCATCCTGGCAGCTCACCCCCCCACTCTTCAAAGATTAAACTTCTCCCAGTTCAGTACATCCCACACTTACTACTGTGCAATCTATTTCTACAGGGCCTTAAACTCTAATATCAACCTTGACCTAAAGCTTTTCTTGATAGTTGTGACCAGGAACCCACAGGCACTAACACAGAAAAAACAAACATCTCTACGACTTTCACCGTGTACGACTTAACCTCTTTACAAAAATTCATGTATTCAAAGTCCCTCTAAAATCTGGGAATACCCTACATGAGAAATCTAGAACTGCTGACACATTCATCTCCTTCAAACTACAATAGAAAAACAATCTTGATCTCCATGATACTCCCGTCAATCTCACTTCACGAATACCACTGGAGGTTCACACTTACACTCGCTCATCATTTGACATAAACAGGAAATATTAAATCTCAGTCTTAAATAATGATTCCTGTGTACTACAATACTGAATCTATATTACTGTGCCAAAACAAAAGCATTCCCATTGCTAACTCACAAAATATGATATTTAGTACTTAGCCATTATACCAACTTACCTCATAATTTGTAATATTTTACATTTAAGAATAAAACTAAGTATGCCCGAAATGCCTAGCCATGCTAAGCGTTCTAGTGGTACACTCTGTAATCTCAATTTTGCTACATGTAAACCAAACAATAACCAAATTTCTGTAAACTCAGCATTGTAATCCTTATAGAGAATAAACTTTGAATTGAATTTGAATTTGAACTCTATTCTTGGTCAGAAAAGTGGCAGATGCAGTTCAATGTAGATAAATGCAAGGTTCTGAAGCTTGGGAGTGCCCATAACCCTAGTACTTATAAGTTAAATGATGTAGAACTTAGCCATACAGATTGCGAAAAGGACTTGGGGGTTATGGTGAGCAGCAACCTTAAACCAAGACAGCAATGCCTAAGCGTACATAATAAGGCAAATAGATTACTGGGATTTATATCAAGAAGTGTAAGCAACAGAAGTCCAGAGGTCATACTGCAGCTTTATACATCATTAATAAGGCCCTCACCCTAGATTAATGCAGCCTCAGTTCTGGTTTCCATATTACAGAATGACATAAATTCGTTAGAAAACATTCGCGTAGGATCGACTAAATTAATACATAGCATTAGAAATCTTCCTTATGAGAAAGATTGAGACTCTTAAGTTACATTCAACTTGTTAGACGAAGAATGAGGGGAGACCTGATCGAGTGTATATGTGGAAGTGAGGTATTAATAAAGGGGTTATTAAAAAACAAGGTCTTGAGGTTATCTCTCATGAGAGAACCGCAGTAATGGATTTAATTTTTTTTTTATATTTTATTTAAAACTTCTTGTACAAGTATTTATAGGTACATACTTAATGACCCTGTTGTAACATGACACTGAGGATGAGCAAAAACATTCACTACACAATCTACTGACTATGCACCATACATAAGGCCCTTAAATAAAACTTAACACAAAACCCTATAGACTGCTTACGTTCATTGTTTCACGAGTTACACAAGGGTTCATAGATATAATGGTTACCTACCCATTATACTTACAATACCCTCTACCCACTATGAATACAGTCCACATTTCCCTTATGCACTTAAAAAAAACAAAAAAAAAAAAAAAAAAAAAAAAAAAAAAAAAAAAAAAAAAAATGAACAGGACACATCAATAAAACAAATATATAAACACACAATACAATCAAGGCAACATCTAATGAAGGTTATATTAACAAAGGCACAAATGGATATATATAAAATTCCTAAAATACACCTCACACAATAATGACACCAAGCTTAATACAATTCACCCGTTAATTACAACTCGCAACACATACACAGACCTAAAATATGCCTTATTAAGGAACCCCCTTGTTTTTTTTGCTGCAACACAGTGACCATCATCCCCCCCCCCATTCACTTACACTCATTGAAAACTTTTTTATATTTTATTTAAAACTTCATGTACAAATATGTTATAGGTACATATATTAATATGTACTCTGACGCTGATGATGGAGCAATAACATTCACTACACAATCTATGAATAAGCTCATACATAAGGCCCTTAAAATAATCTTATATTGTCTGCATCGCTCTCGGGCCCGTTGGCAGACCTCCTGCGCAAACGCACTCAGTTCCTGACTGCAGTAGTGTGAGGTTGGTGCTAGTCGGCTCTGGTCGTCAGGACCCGAGAGAACTTCATTAGTCACATGGCGTGCAGTTATAGACGCAGATTAACACTGTCGGTGTTGAACTTCTCAGTGGCGGCATAACGCCAGCGTCAGGCCGGTATTACTACTTAATTCATCAGAGACACGTATGGAATTCAGGATGGAGAGTTGTACGGCGTAGCATTGAACGGCGGCACGTAGATTTTTTGTGAAACTGCTCTCAGCAACGGTTTATGAATCGTTGTCAACCGTTTTCAGGACGTAGTCTTGATGCAACACCAGCTGAGCGTCGGTGAGGCTGATCGATGTATCCAGACATTATACATGGAATTAAACTGGTAATGTCCCTTGCGGCGGATGCAGACAGATATCAGAAAAAGTTTTTGAAGGGATACGGAACTATTCTTTGGCAGCATGGTGGTAAAGTGGGGTGTCAGGTGCCTACACAGGTATGCGGAGGGCACGTTTAACCTTAAAATGTCATTGTGATCACCCATACCGTCTTATGTGTACCTAAAGGCAATTTCAGGACACAGGTCACTGGTGTCCATACGCGGGCAAAGGCGTTACATGCGACTATGTTGGGGAATATGATCACATAGCGGCGGAGTGTGGGAGGAAGCGGCCAAATGAGCTCCTGGCAGGGGCAGGACTCGCTTTCTACACCGGGTGAGCAGGGCGTTGATCAACGACGTGAAGGTGGGCGTGGTCGTCTTGGTGCGAGATAGTGGATGTGGCGTATAAGGCTTGGGGGGAGGTGAGGGCCTTTGACCAGTTACCCTGGTTCAGACACACTTCCAGTGGTTCGGGTGAGCAAAATGTACGGAGGACCAGTGTTTGGAACTTGGTGGAGGAATTAGCCGAGGTTTGAGTCCTTGTCACCGCCTGCCTGGGGAGGTGGCTGACTCCTGACAGGGTGGTAGAAGACGAGTGTTGAAGGCTGTGGGGCATCCAAAAACAGAATATTTCGGACGACGGGGTGACAGCGTGACTGAGTGTCACCGAGATCTTTGCACTGTGTACAGTGGGTGGTGGTAGAGGTACATTGTGAGATCCCAAACCAAGCCATGGAGGATGCGCCTGTCACAGAAGAGAGCCGAAGCTCGGAATTCAGATGATGTCCTAACGCCAGCGCAGCGGACTGGGAAGCAAAATATGGGCAGAAGTAAAAAGGGTAGTGAGATGGCATGACAGGAAGGCACGAAAGAAGGGATGGGGGGAGAGAGGAAGTGTGCAGGTGACAGTGGTCCACACATTCTGGTGGCTTTTGGGGGTCATCAGAAGAGTGAAGAGAGGAGGCAGGGTGGAAACTTTAAAGGCCTCGGTGTATGACAGTAAACGTTATGTTTGTGTAATAGTGTAAGAGAGAATGGGTTTCGAATGTTTCTGAATAAATTTAGAGTGGATGTTGTGTCTTACAGGAGCACAATTTTAAGGAGGGTAGGGATGTTGGAGGATGGGAGGGGTTTTTCAGGTGGTAACCCTGACATTCTGCCCGTTTGAAAGGGGGGGCGTGGGTTATTAATTAGGGAGGAAAGTCCGTTTGTTTTGCAGAGAGTGAGCGGGGGAGGGGGAAGGGTAGTTAGCGTAGATGGTTTGTATGGATGGAAAAAAAGTGTGGCTTTTTTTAGCGTATATGCGCCTGCAGAGAATAACATACAGAGGGAAGCAGGAGTTTGTGTGCGACGCGACCTTGTGTTTTTTTCGTGCATTTACCGGAAGTTGGCAATAGTAGGAGGTGATTGGAATGCGTCATTAGGAGGGGCTGATGTGAACGAAAGGGGAGGTTATGTGTGGCTGTCCCTATGGGGGGGAACAGGGAAAATAATAAAAAAATTTATGAGGGATATTAGGTTAGTGGACGCAATTCTGAGGGGGGGGGCGTGGGAGACAGAGTATACATTTTTTAGGAGAGGTATGCAGCGAGGTTAGCATAGAGTGATCTTTCTCACGAGGTTGTAGTGAGAGCTTTCAAACTGTGGAATTAGCATGGTTCCCGATCATAGAGCAGTGTTGGTGGAGGTTGGGTGGGAGGCGCTTGCAGAATCTATACAGGGAGTTACTGAAATTAAATATAAAGTGCATTGAGTGATGAGGAGGGGTTAGATGGATTTTTGTCCTATGGGAGGAGCTTGTGAGGAGGCACAGAGAGTGGAAGATGTCGTACAATGGTTGGGCTTGTGTAGCCAAGGAAAGATTAGGAAATATTTATGTGTGGGGTGGGACAAAGTATAAATGATTTTTAAATTGGCTTTCAATTTCTGGATGACAGGTTAAGGGGTGTTATGGGGAAGGGGGCGTGGGTGGCAACTATCCTATGGATGAAATGTCGAGGTCAAGGGGAGACTGAGGAGTTACAATGAGAGGTTTCAAGTGGTAAAGGGGTGCAGGCAGGGGTAGAGGAGGTTGCATTGGGAGACAACCATCGGCGTGTGTTGCGACGTCAAAAACAAAGACAGCAGGATTACAGCTATTCCGAGGTTAGAGGTACACGAGGATGGCGGGGGGTTTTAGAATGGGTCAGGAGATACGAAACTACAAAAAGGATTGGTGTGCAGTATGCGGATAAATGGTATGAAGGGTATTGGAAAGTGGGAAAGGTGTGGAAATGAGGATTTAGAGAAAGGTGATTGTGAGGTAGTGACGTGTTAATTATAGGGAATAGGATAGAAAGCGCCTTTAGGGTGGGTAATAACAGAGGAGGAATAGAGTTGCTATAAGGGGAATGAGGAATAGGCAAAGCACCGGGATAGACGGTCTCCCGGCTGAATTTTATTCTCCAACATTGGGAGGTGATAAGGGGTTTCATGGGTAGGTTATTTAATCAGATGAAGCGAGAAGGGGTTGTGGGGAGGCAGAAACAGCAGTTGTAGTGTTGGTCCCGAAGGTAAGGGGCAGCACACCCTCAACGGAGTACCATGCATATCTCTGTTCTGTGCTGATTATAAGTTGTTCGCTAAAAGTCTTGGGTAATCGGTCAAATGTTGTGGTAGGGAGTGTGGTTTCGAAAACGCAGTATGGTTCTGGAGGTCGTGATGAGGGTCATGGAAATACTGAGAGTTTTGTGGAGTCAAAAAGGGGGGGAGGGAGGGCAGCGTTGTTGGCTTTAGACTGGCCAGGGGGCCTATGACAGGGTGGAAGAGGAGCATTGGGAGCTATACTTAGGAGGGCAGGGTTATGGGGAAGAAATAGTTAATTGGGTAACCAGGTTATTACAATGGAGCCAAGAATGGGGTACATGATTAATGGATGCTTGGGGGGGAGATTGTAATGGGTTGGGGACTTAGGCAGGGGTGTCCCATGGCACAATGTTGTTTGCGTGCATTCAGGAACCTCTATGAAATGGTTGAACGTTGTGTATGTGACACGAGTGGAGGTATGGGATGGGGCGGGTAGGAATGTGTGGCCGGGACTAATAGGATACGTAGACGCTACATCAGTCCTGTTCGGGAGGGGATGGCGTTTGGGGGTTTTGGATGAGTTGTGCAAACAGTTCGGAAATGCAACAGATGCAGGTAAATATAGAGAGTCAATGTTCATGGGTTGGGTGATTGGGTGGAGGGGGGGAGATGTAACGTTTTGAGAAACAAACGGTGTCTTAAAAATTTGTGGTTCACCTATAAGGTTGACTTGGACGCTGCTCCGAGAGAAACTCGATAGATTAATGGAAAAAGGATTCAGGGGCGTCTGGTGCATTGCAACCTTCATCCATCTGACTCTCGTGCAACGAGGGATTGTTATAAATGTATTATTGTATAGTAAGGTTTGGCACGTAGCAGCCGTGTTCCCATTAACAGGACGGCGAGTTGTGGGAATTCTGAGACGAGCTGTATATAACGTTTGGTGGGGTTTCAAGGTGCGATTGGCTGAGGAGCGAGGTTGTAATGTTACCTGTGCGCCAGGGTGGGTTGGGGTTGATGGATCTGAGAAGGAGGATTAATGTGTGTTTCGTAAATGGGAGGTTTTGCGCAAAGGTGTGAGTGGAGGGCGCTGGGAAAAGTATATGATAGGTTTTGGGTAAGTTGTATGGTGGTGTGGAGTTGAGGGAATGTTGAACTTTTTGAGGGCTTTGATGTTCTTTGGGTTAGAGAACCAGGAAAATTCGAGTAGGGGTTTTTGTTGTAAGCTGCTTGCAACAGGATGTATGTACCAGTTGAGGGATTGTTCCCCATGTACGCAATGAAGGTATTTGTATAGGTTTAGCAAGTTGAAGTTAAAGCCTAGGGTTAAGGGAGGTAATGTATCGTTTTGTGCATGGCATTACTACCGTAGGGGAGGTTTTAAGAACCAGGGGGTAATGGTGGGCTGGAAGGTGTGGAATCTCGTGGGGCGGATGAGACGGGTTCCATGCAGTATATTTTGTGGGGGACTGGAGGGTGTTAGGTATTGGTTAAGTAGGGTTGTACAGGGGGGGTGGGGGGCCGAGGGGGTGTCGGTTCTGCGTGTGCGAAGCCTAGATGAGGGAAGGGTTCGATGAGAGTGTTGTAAGAGCTTTGGATTATATAATAGTGGATATATATATATATGTGGGGTGATGAGGGTTGAGGGGGAATGTGAGGGCGGAGGCGGGTTACTAGCGGTAACGGTTTATCGTATGATGTGTCGTAATAGAGAAACTGTATGGGAGGAGGTGGAGAAGGAATTTTTCGAAGGGAATTGAATGTTAACGTTAGGGGTTTCTCAGCGTCAATCTCGACTTGGGCTGAGTGAGGTAAGGGGGGGCGGGTTGTGGATTACATCGGGAAGGGGGTTTTCAGGGGAACACAGCGGGGTCGCCTCTGGGGGAGGGGTGAGAGTAAGGTGTATGTGGGTATATGAAGGTGTAGATGATGGCTACGTGTATGTAGCATGCAAGTGGGCACAGAAAGCAAAGGTTGATATCAAGTAATTACGTAGTACCGAATGGAGGAATTTCTGTGTTTGAAGTGTCAGGAGTCGTTCATGGACTTCTTCATGTATTAAGTGTGAATGGTGTCCAGATTATAGTTTTAAGACCGTGAAGAGCTTTAGGGCTTATGTGAGTGTGCGTTTTAGCCTTTATTGGGCATTATTTCATGTGCGATAATGTTATCGCAATGAGAGGTTATTTAAATTATGTTTGTGTTGAGTGTTGATGGGTTTTTAGGCGAGTGTACTGTCTTTAATTTAGCATGATTAATGTGCTATCAGATGTGCGAGATGGATCGCTAATGACTTCATAAATTGTAATGTCTCGTTAAAAGTTTGTAATGGGACAGTATGGTTTAGTCTCAGATTTTATATAATGTGCTGCAGGGTTGGAAGAGGCTGTAGTAAATATTTAGTATTATTTGTTAATATTTATTTAGTATAAGGGGTTAATTTTGGGAAAGAGCATGTAATTGTTTAACTGAGATTGTGGATGTAGTTAGTTTAGTTTGATTAAAGATTAGCCAGGTATTCTTCACGGGCCCGGGCCTTGTCCAAGTGGTGGCCCGGCCTTGGCTCCCTCTTTAGGGAGTGTTCTGAGACCTAAGTCTCCCATGGGAGGAGGCACAAGTACCTCCTCATCTTCGGGACCAACTGTCACCAGGCCTAGCCACAAGCTAGGCATCCTCTGGTCTGTCTTCCCCGACCCAAGGGGGCAAAATGGGAATGACAGGTCTTATGAGCTAAAGGTCGGGCTCAGGGCACCTTACCCTACTAGAAGGGTTTGTCATGGTGTCGCTCTGTGATGTTGTATTACTCGATTTCTCTATGAAGGTTGTGAACCTTTGTCATATGTCTGTCATCTTGTTAACTATACAATCTGTAAGGTGTATATAGTTTATATTTTATATAGTTTATATAGTTATAGTTTATATTGTTTATTATAGTATGTTATATAGAAAATTTTGTGAGTGTAATGGGTAACCTCTTTTATGTCATTACTATGTGTTGTTTAATAATGGGTTAGTGTATGTTCTGTAGGATTGAAAGGATCTATGTACCCATTTTTATATCTTTATATAGTATCAAGCTGGTAAAGTTTTTAATTAAAATATAAAAGAAAAAAAAAAACTTAAACACAACCTACAGACTGCGTACGTACATTGTTTCACAATTACACAAGGGTTCATAGATATATTGGTACCTACCCATTATTACTTACAGTCCCCTCTCCCCACCAATAAAAACACAGTATATTCCCTTGTTCACTTAAAATTAAAAAAAAAAATGAACAAGGACAACATAAATAAAAAAATATATAAACAAAAAAACAATCCAGGCAACATTGACAGTCTCTATATACAAGTTTTAAAACATATCACAATTTAAGAAGGAATAAAGGTATAATAAAAAGGCCACAAAATGGCTATAAATAAAACTCCTAAAATTACAACTTTCAACACAATAATGCACCAAGCTTTAATGACAATCACCCGTAATACAACTCGCAACAAATCACCAGACCTACAATTGCCTTATTAAAGAAACCTGTGCTGCAACACAGGTGACCCATCATCCCCCCCCACTCACACACACACATTAAAAACTAACCCCATCACCAACCTGAATAATCATGACAGTAATTATCCTCAGTTTAGGTTATTATGACACATGTCACTTGAGGAAAACATTATTTACAACCATGAATGGTACAGGCCCTACCAAAATTACAATACCTTAAATAAGAATAATAATAATAGGTAATTACGTCAAAACTGATGCTGGACCACCGTTACAAAAAAGGCAAAAATAACTCAGTGCTTCAAGGAAATAGTGAAGGAAAAACCTATCAAGAAAATTTCAAATTCAATTGCAATACCAGTGCAAGTGGAACATAATACGCTTCCAAAGAAATATACATGTTATATAATTTATAGGGTTATACATTAATACTTGTTATATTTTTAATCTCCCTCCTTACCCTTCCCCCATCAAGGGAAAAGCAAAACTTATCTTGCACAACCTTCATTGGTCACACACTAGTACCTCCAATCACATCCAACCACATCACTGCATACCCAGGAGGTGAGCCCGTTGAAATCCCCTGAACCCCCCCCCCCTTTTACCAACCTACTCACCCGGCTTTTAAAGCCCTTAAAAACCCCAATAAATTCCCTATTGTTAGTCCTCTATAACCCTCAGAAAAATACTCTTCCCACCTTTTCCCAAAAATGTCTCTATTGCGACACAAAGTTCAATAAAACGTTGCGCCAAAGTCCTTCTCATCACATCCCCCCCCACCTTCCCCTCATACCCCATAAAACATATATGTAGTCCGATGACATATGCTAAACCTCTTACCACACTCTCTCCCCACCACTCATATCAAGACTCAACGCTCGTAATACCCACACCCTTGACCCCCACCCTCACCATACCTTACTCATCCATACCCTGATGCACTCCAAACCTTCACAAAAATAGACGACATGATATGCAGTCTTTTCCCCACTGCATCTGCCACACCTCCCCCCCTCAAAACCCTCCTATCTCGGAGCAAACGCTCCCCTTGGCAAAATCCCATGCAGGAAACGGTACTAACCTCATGCGCCTGGTCGTATCCTTAATTTACTAAATCTTCGCCATATTACATCCCATGCAACATGGGGTTAGATCCCTTCAACTGCGCCCCTACATATCCCCCTAACGATTTACACAAAGTTCCCACCTTTACTTTTCCCTGTTCCCTGGCTAACATTTAGGCACAAACACTGTTTCACATTCCTTCATTTCCGCCCTCCATACCATTTCCTCATGTGACATGTACCTTATCTAGCTGACCCTCCCCCCATCCACCTGCACTCATCACTTCCCTCTTAATAAACACACATTTCACACGCTTTCTCAAGTCCAACAAACCCAACCCTCCCCTACATACCGCAATGTCCTACCCCCCTTCACAACCAGTTGCACCCTGAACCCCACAAAAATTTTGAACACCATTCTAAGAATACTCATGATTGCCGTTCCTGTTAACGACATCACAGCCGAAACAAACCGACTTTACTATATAGTAATACATTGATGACAATTGCACATTGCCTTAAAAGGGGTTTAAAAAGGGGAGGTCGCAGCATTTCCCAACCATCGCTGCACCTGTTCCACCATCCTATTCGAATTGCTAACCCTTGCAGCACTCAGGTCAGCCTCATTACTGACCCCCACAGATTTTTTAGACTCCCGGTCCTCCGCTGCACAACATCACATCCCCCAAACTAATCTCTCTGCCCACTCTCCCAGCCCCATGATCATTGACTTTTCCCGATTTACCTTCATCCCAGTGCTCTCCAAAAGGGTGTACAACTTCCCCAAAAGTCCTAACCGTGTCTCCTCACTTACCAAAAATGTGGTACATCAACATAGCCCCCCAAACCAGGCCCGGCTTCAGCTCACCATCCCTCCCCCCGTCCTTAGATGATCCTCCACCATCCTATAAAAGGGATCCTGAACACATGCAACAATATTTGTGATAAAGGACATTCCCTGCAAGACCCTACCCCATGTTGACTCCCCCCCCACACCCATTGATTTGCACCCTTACCTTCGCGTTTGAGTACAAGTTCCACCCACCCCACTATTTCTTCGCCAAACCCCTTGTGTAGGAGAATATCCTCAAGCCTTTTTTTCCACCCTATCATAAGCCCCTTGCCAATCCAACGCCCCCAACGCCCCTTTTCCCCCTTTTTCCATGTCCTCCAGGAACCCCTTGATAATCCCGTGGCCCTCGCCCATTGACTCCCAGGTAACCCAAACTGAGACTCAAACACGACCCTCCCACAACACATTTTAAGCCGATTCCCAAGAATTTTCACAAATAATTTATAATCAGCACAAAGCAACGAATGGCTCAGAAATCCCGAAGGGTACTCTGCTGTTTTACCTTTGGGTCCAACACCACCACGCCATTGCCTGAGATTCTCCCAACCTTCCCTCCATCTTTCATGGCATTCATTAACCTTATAGGAAACCCCTAAGCAGACCCCAGTGCTGTACATAAAATTCGCCTGGTAAACCATTGATCCCGGGTGCCTTAACCCTTCTTATGTCCATAGGGCTCTCCATATTTCCCCCTCCTAAATTGACCCCACCCAGTGCCTCCCGCATCCTCCCCAGTTTGCACGGCACTTACTCACATTACTTCCCAAGAACCTCGCCATCCCCCCCCATACTTTTCCCGTATTCCTCAAACCATTATCTGCATATGCACTCATCCCTTGGTGTCCCTTAATACCTGACCCTCTCTAAAACCCCCCACAAAAGATATGACTTGCAAACCCGGTATTGTAGTCGTTTGCTGCCGTACCTTCTGTCCTCGCAGCACAAAAGCTGATGGCTTGTCGCCCCAGAGTACTTCTTTCCAACCCCGCCTGTACCCGTACAGCCCCAAAACGTTTTCTTGCAAATCCCTTATCCTGTCCTTCAACATGTGTTTTATCTCCACCGGGTACACCCGGCCCCCGCCCCCTCGTAACAATCCCGTAATCTAGATTCTAAATAATTCGACAACCATACCGCAATTGATTAATGCTTTTTGCCCTCCTCACATAAATTGTTTGTATTCTTAACTTAGCCACACTATCCCACCATCCTACCACATTCTTCCTCAGTCCTCTGTCGGCACAGAGCTGTTCCAAAATATTGCGAACGCTTCCACTCCACCTATCCCCAAACCATCGTGTTCAGTTTCCAATAACTTCCCTGCCTACGAGCCAAAGCATCCATCCCACCTCCACTAATACCGGCCCTATGATGGGGAAAGACCCATCTCAATATTTTTAAAAGACTCACAAAAACCCTCTGAAAATAATAAAAACCTGTCCAAACGAGTCGCATATCCCCTTCTTATAAATGTATGTTCCACCCCCCACAGACTTCCCCCGAAAGCATCACGAAAACTGAAGATCTCAAAGCAGGCCCCCCAAGACTGAGGAAAAATACCCCGCTCCTCGGGGTTCCCGTCTGTCCTCTTAATTACACAATTCCAATCCCCCTCACAATCGCCACAGACGGAAACGTGCGTAGGTAGTACAGGGAGCTCCTCCCGAAAAAATTTCCATCTTCACTTTCACGTCACTTTTGCTGGGGCATACACACACACAAACGCCACTTCTCTCCCATCCACCATCCTTCCACCGTAATACTCTCCCCCGTCCCCCCCTCTTTCCTTGCAATACAAGGGGCTCGCCCCCCTGAGCAACTCACCCACTCCTCCTTTTAAACGTTCAGATGGAACACTTTAAGCCTGATACCCAGGCACCACAAATTTCACGACCAAGCTTAAAATTGTGCCCCTGCACAAAAGCTACATCAACCTTGTACCTATTCAAAAACATCCTGAAGCACTCCCGTTTAACACCATCAAAACAGACCATAATATTTATTGTTACACCCTGAGGCCAGTTTAAGGTTTCCCTTCCCCGCCTCATGTCAAGATTCTTCCCTTCAGACCGTTCCCCTGGACTGTGCTTTGCCACAGACTCCCCCTCCTTCCCACCATCCCCCCCCTTCTGTTGTGGCCCTCCACAGAGTCACTCTGGGTACCATAACCCCATGTTTTTCCCGGCCCTTTTGCGCTGGCGTCAGAACATCGCCCGAATCTGCGCTATGCCCTTTTCCTTGTAGCTCCCTCATTTTCCATATTGAGTCCTGGGAGCCACCACAATGCACTTCACCTCTACCACCCTTAATCCGCCTCCATGTCCTTCCATGGAAATTGCACTGTCCACCACAGGTGCCACCTGATCCTCCCCTTTCCCCACACACCCCTTTGCCCTGATCCCAGGTTTTTGTTCGCTGTAACTCTCCACCTCCATAGACTGTAACATAGCCTGTATCACCGTCTCCAACTCCTCAATAGCCTTCATTTGCTGCGCCCTCCTGGGGCCTCCTCACTTGACAATGTACTGTTGATGGGCCAGGTGATTCATGGATCACCACCCTTTTTCCGATTTACAGGAGGAGCACCACTCTTCACTCCACAGCGACCACGCCCCCTCCTTGCAACCCGTTTTCTTAGGCATCGGGTGCTCATGCGCAGGTGCTCCACCCCTTGCCCGGGCCCCGGAGCCACTGTTGATGGGCCAGGTGTTATGGATGACCCCTTCTTCCGATTCCACAGGGGGAGCATACCTCTTCACTCCACATGCGACCCCGCCTCCTCCCTTGCCCCCCCTTCTTCCTTGGCATCGGGTGCTCATGCGCAGGTGCTCCGCCCCTTGCCGGCCCAGGAGCCATACTCCGCTTGCCCCAGTCTGCCGCCATATGGTTTATATTCGCCACACAGTCGGCACGTACGTCTCTGCCCCGCATACGCTACCATTTTCCTGGGTTCTAAAACTCTTCTAGATATACATACGAGGGTATAGGAAGCCCTTTGCGTCTCTTGAGATTAAAAGAACCCTCGGATTTCCTGTGTAAGCACCTTTTACCCATTTGCCAGGTTGGGCCAGATGTACAGTTCCATAACGTTCGAATACATTTCGAAAATCTACCTCATCAGCCTCAAAAGTCACGTTGCGGAGCTTAAACCTTTCGAACATGTCGTGATACATCCGTCAACTTGACCCTCATGCCGGGGTTACGTTAATGCTGACATCTTTGGGAACGATCAACCAAAGCCCGATAAAACTTGAGCAGTTAGCACTTTTCACGAAAATTCTATATACACCGTTCAGTGCCACTCCATATAAATCCTCATCTCTGATGCTGTATGTCTCTTTATAATTTTGGGCAATAACACATCGACTGACGTAGGCGTTAAAGCCCCACTAATGGTTTTAATGCCCACAGTATTCACTCTCCTGCGCACACTTGGCGCCATGTCGTTGATGAGTAGCTCGTCTGGGAAACAGTTTGAGGGGTGCAAAGCACGACCGCACTCTACCTCATCCAGGCAGCGAATGCACAACACCTCTCGTACCACTGCTGTCAGGTTACTGAGGAGCGTCAAGCAAGGGGGTCTACACGGCCCAAGAGCAAAGCAGACAATGAATGGATTTAAATTAGATAAGTTTTGATTTAGAAAGGACATAGGAAAGCATTGGTTTGGAAATAGGGTAGTTGATGAGTGGAACAGTCTACCTAGTTGGGTTATTGAGGCTTGGACTTTGGGTAGTTTCAAATTTAGGTTGGATAAATACATGAGTGGGAGGGGTTGGATTTGAGTGGGACTTTCACTCAGAGTTATTTCTTTGGGTTGGGCAAATGTTTTGTTAGTGGGATGAATTGTAAAGGACCTGCCCAGTATGGCCAACAGGCCTGCTGAAGTGTTCCTCCTTTCTTATGTTCTTATGTTTACATACTTAATATTTTGACCCTGGTACTGAGTGTTATCTGTACGTTATCAGCGCTCTCAAGAAAAATTCGAAAAATTATGGAAAGAGTTATTCATTTCAGAACAATAGCTTTTTTTTTTTTTTTTTTTTTTTTCGCCGGTATTTTTCCCGGCCCCCGTCCCAAGAAGCAAGATCACCACCCATCTAGAAACCCATCAGTTACACAACCCAGGGCAACATGGGTTTTGAACAGGTCGCTCCTGTCTGTTCTCAACTATTGGATCACTACGACAAGGTCCTAAATGCACTAGAAGACAAAAAGAATGCAGATGTAATATATACAGACTTTGCAAAAGCCTTCGACAAGTGTGACCATGGCGTAATATCGCACAAAATTTCGTGCTAAAGGAATAACAGGAAAAGTCAGTCGATGGGGTCTATAATTTCCTCACTAACAGAACACGAGAGTAGTCGTCAACAGAGTAAAGTCCGAGGCAGCTACGGTGGAAAAGCTCTGTTCCACAAGGCACAGTACTCGCTCCATCTTGTTCCTCATCCTCATATCCGACATAGACAAGGATGTCAGCCACAGCACCGGGTCTTCCTTTGCAGATGACACCCGAATCTGCATGACAGTGTCTTCCATTGCAGACACTGCAAGGCTCCAGGCGGACATCAAAACCCAAAACTTTCAGTGGGCTGCAGAAAACAATATGAAGTTCAACGATGAGAAATTTCAATTACTCAGATATGGTAAACATGAGGAAATTAAATCTTCATCTGAGTACAAAACAAATTCTGGCCACAAAAAAGAGCGAAACACCAACGTCAAAGACCTGGGAGTGATCATGTCGGAGGATCCACCTTCAAGGACCATAACATTGTATCAATCGCATCTGCTAGAAAAATGACAGGATGGATAATGAGAACCTTCAAAAAATAGGGAGGCCAAGCCCATGATGACACTCTTCAGGTGGCCCGGTGGCCCGGTGGCTAAAGCTCCGCTTAACACACGGAGGGCCCCGGGTTCGTTCCGGCGGGTGGGAAAACATTTCGACACGTTTCCCTTTAAAACCCGTTGTCCTGTTCACCTAGCAGCAAATAGGTACCTGGGTGTTAGTCGACTGGTGTGGGTCGCATCCTGGGGGACAAGATTAAGGACCCCAATGGAAATAAGTTAGACAGTCCTCGATGACGCACTGACTTTCTTGGGTTATCCTGGGTGGCTAATCCTCCGGGTTAAAAATCCGAAAAGAATTCTTATTTTTATCTTATCTTATCTCACTTGTTCTATCTAGGCTGGAAATTTTATTGCTGCACACTAACAGCACCTTTCAAGGCAGGGTGAAATTTTGTTTACCGACCTAGAAAATGTACAGGAGAACTTTCACGGCGCGCATAAAACCGAGATAAAACTCCTCAATTACTGGGAGCGCTTGAGGTTCCTGAACCTGTATTCTTGGAACGCAGGAGGGGAGAGATACTTGTTATATACACCTGGAAAAATCCTAGAGGGACTAGTACGACCTTGCCACATGAAAATCACTCACTACGAAAGCAAAAGACTTGGCAGACGTGCACCATCCTCCAATGAAAAGCAGGGGTGTCACTAGCACGTTAAGAGACCATACAATAGGTGTCAGGGGCCCGAGATGTTCATGCCTTCAGCCTCACATAAGGGGATTTACAACAGACCCCTGGCGTTTTCAAGTGGCACAATGGACAAGCACCTAAAGTCAGTTCCTGTTCAGCCCGGCTTGGGCTCTTACGTGTGGCTTTGCGTGCAGCCCGCAGAACAGCCTTGTTGATCAGGCTTGATCCACCAGGAGGCCTGCGTCACAGACCGGGCCGCGGGGCGTTGACCCCCGGAATCTCTCCAGGTAAACTCAGGCCCGGGTCTTTTCCAAGTAGTGGTGACCGCCCTTGGCTCCCTATTGGGGAGGGTCTCGAGATTAAGTCTTCCCCATGGGAGGAGGTACAAGTACCTCCTTCAATCGTTGGGAACCAAGTGTCCCCAGGCTAGCCACATTCCCTTAACTCTTGGCAAACACAATGTACAAGGAATCAATGTTCTACACCGTTTCTACAAGAAATTATGTCATTTATGTAGGTATGGTGGGCGGCGAGGTAGGTAGACGCGTTGTTCTCAACCCAATGTAGTTTTTTTGGCTTTTTTCCTTGTTTTTATCGCTTTTTCTTTGCATTATTCTTTCTAATATAATAATTGATTATTTTGCTTCATATACAGAGTAGGTGGAGCTTATCAATAGACGTCTAGCCTATCAGGAGCACCTGAGTTACACTCGGCAGTGCTCCCGCTCCAGATGGTGATGTGAAAAAAAATTACTTCATTATTACGCTTTATCAGCTTATTATATCTTCTCTACGGCTTATTGTATATATCAGAATTGATCTAATATGATATAATAAACACATAAATAACAAACAACATGTTATATACTCTAGGACTGAATAAAATAGGCCAAAATTAAGCGGAGAGTCCACCCGCTAATATCCTCGGATAATTAAAAAGTTACTCCTCGTCTCAATGTTGTATTTGTTTGCTCTGTGAGTGAGGAGTGAATACGGTGTTTTGAAGAGGATAACTGCACTACAACATCAGTTTACTAAGAAATATACACCCAACAAACGCGATTTTCGCGAAAAAAAATAAAAATTTTTTTTGACGTAGTGCCACTCGTAGTGCCACTGTGTGCCACTCGTTGTGCCACTCGTAGTGCCACTCGTAGCGCCACTCGTAGTGCCACTCGTAGTGCCACTCGTAGGCTACTCGTAGTGCCACTCGTGGTGCCACTCGTAGTGCCACTCGTATGCGCCACTCGAGTGCCACTCGTAGTGCCAATTTGTCTGGGGATGCTGCATATATCAAAATTAATCTGTTTAATATTTTTTTTCGATGTTGTTTGTTGGCGAATCCATACTGATACTTTGTCATTAAACTATATTTGCACCTCTAAAAGTACACAAAAAATAAAATAAATCGGTTTAAAAAAAAAAAAAAAAATTATGTTGCTTCCCTCCTTAAGTTTATTGTGAAATATCTCAGTTCACCATTATTTTTTTATACGTAAATAATCGTTGTCTTTTGTCTTGAGATTTGTGGGCGCGTCTTGTCGTGTTAATTTGTTGTTATTTATGGAACGTGTTATAAAAAAGTTCATCTGGTGATCACCAAGTTCCAGGAACTTAGTTCATAAAAAGAATTGGACAAATTATGAAACATGGTTGATAAATAAACAATTGAGGTTTATATTAAAAATATTATATTTCCAAAAAATTCAGGATCAAAGATTGTATATAAAAAATTTTAATATTTTAAAGAAATGAAAGGCTTTTAACAATATTGAAAAGCAAATATTTTTTATTAATATCGAAGCTGAAAATATTCAATATTGTTTAAATAATAAATAAAATATATTTAATATAATATTCATTTGTTAATTTGCTGGATCTTTTAAGGGAAACTAAAATTAAAGTCGTAAGCTGTTAGTACAGAGATTGTTTTTTTTTTTATATTTTATTTAAAACCACGACAGTTTAATTAAAAAAAAGAAACAGTATGGATCTCAATCAAATTAATGGCAAACGGATTGCACCTATAATGGCAAGAGATTGGCTGCCTAACATAAACCAAGAATTACGGCAAGAACATATGCTAAAAAAAAATACTAGTCACAGGGTCAATGAATTGTCACCACTATTCATCATCGAGGCTGAGGAACCGGGAGGAAGACACGAATTTCATCATAAGGGTTTATCGACTGTCGATAAGATTGGAAAAAACAGTGTGTGTTGTGTTCGCAAATTCTGTGTTAGTTTACGTACAGATTAGCGTCATTCCTGGTGATCCTTGGACTGTGTTCAGTGCTTCAGAGCAGTGCGCCACGATGAGGGTGGCTACGGGCCCGACTGGGGCTCTGAGCCTCACAGCTCTGCACCCAGTGTGGGCGGCTGTGGGTCACAGGCAGCAGCTCTGCTGCTGGCTCTGTCCCCACACTACAGTCACCATGACAGATCAGGAGAGCGGCCTTAACGTTCCTTGAATGCGGGACGAGTTGGAGGACGAGTGGGGCAGGTGGGAGCCCCCAGCAAGAAGGCCAAGGATGCGTGGAGACTACTGTACTACCCCAATCTGCACTAGGGTACCGTCGGCAGCCCTACACAAGAAGACTTGCGCCCCAGATGGCCATAGGGTCGTGGAAGGATGGAGGAAGATGTAGCTCCTCAACTGGCAAGGATGGAGCCATCTCCAGGTCCCTACACCAGTTGGGTGGGGATGTTGGCCTCCACAGGTGGACGGGCCTGTTGATCCACATGGAAGGAGGAGTTCCCGCTCAGCTCGGGCACAAGCAACCAGGGCCTTCAACAATTCAAGGTTCCCAACTACGGGTTTGGAGGTTTCTGGAAGTCTACCCCACCTCAAGTTCTGCTGCGAGTTCTCTTCAGGAACGGTGGGTCTGGTCATTCTCGGGGACAAGGACTCTTAAAATCGAGGGTTGAAAGGGGCTGGTTGTGACCCACCCAGCATGGTGGAAACTGATTGATTCGGAGAAGGTGTTCAAGGGGGTGCTTTTACACGTCTCTGTGCCCTCCCACTGGACCCCATTTTTGGAAGTGCCCCAATATTGTCAAGGCGGAGCGAACTCACTGGCAACGGTGGAACAAGGTGCCCACCCGCCACGTGCAGATCCACACAAAGGTCCACTTCCCATGCACCAGGACTTTGGGGGGTCTGTAGGGAACGATGCAAGACCCGATATACTGTTCTGGCCCAGTACAATGCATTCAACTGCAGGGGTTCAATCATATTGAGCACTGCCAGCGAGAGAAGATGTGTGGAGTGTGCAGCAAGGCACACGGACTCCGAAGGACTGCATTGCAATCCTCAAACATCCACCTGTCGAAGCCTTCGGCCAGAGCCCAAGTGTGCAACTGCTCAAAGAGGCACCATGCCTGGAACGGAGCTGTCCTGTGATGGTGCAGCACTGGCAGCAGGTTCGTCATTCTGAACGAACCCGGACAGCCCCGACGCACCCAGCCTTGGAACTGCCTGCCAACAGCAGCATGGGCTCCAATCATGGTTCCCCGGATACCGCAGGAGGGCAATACCAGCGACTTCCCAGCACTGGGCTCCCAAGCGGTGGCTCAGGGGCAGGAATGATTTGCAGCGGCGGTCAACTGCGGCGTAAGATGGCAAGGTGGCCCATGAAGGTAGATATCATTGGGGAAACAACAGCCAGAGCCAGGGCACTGCCGCATGTCCCAGCTGGGCAACAACATTCTTGCCATACGGGCCAGCAGGTCCTCTTCCCATGGGACAGGCCCCTACTGTGAGCGGCCAGCATCAGGGTAGAGGTTCCCCGCCAGGGGACTGGAAGCCCATGGCCCCACTCATGCCGGGGCCCGGGTTGCCAACACAGCTTATGCTGCTGCAGTGTCGACTGAAGAAAACCATCGGGGTCATCTCAGCGACACCTCTGTTCGCCTGCTGCCGTCGGCAGAGGGGACAGGGGCGCCTGGCAGGCTGCTCCTGTCATGGATGCAGGGCGTGGTCCTACAGCGACAGGAAAGACTCATGGACTTCAAGCCATCATCCAGGAGTCCTTCCAGGTCTGGATGGAGGAGGACTGGAGTCGCCAACAACGGACGACGAGTCCCAGCAGAGATGGAAATCAGGGGAGCCACCTCTGCGGCCTTGAAAGATCCTCCAGTGGTTCATTTGTGGGCTGCAGCGGAAAATTTCACTTTGTGATTGAAGTGCAGTTCAGGATGAGGTTGATGTCTTCTGGTTAGGGACACTCACCGATTTGTCACGTCAATATGCGCCCGTATTACGGGATTCCTCTGCCTACCTTCAAGCGCCTGGAAGTGGACTGGCAGGGGCACGGCGATCTACGTCAGGACCACTATCCCTCATTCATTCTCCACTGACCCCATCGACTGTGCGGGAGGCGGAGGGTTCAGGCTGTCACTCTACCCCTGGCGGATGGGACCTCTCGTGGTTTACATATATTTACAGAAGTTCTCGGTACTCCCTTGACATCTCAGAGGTGGCAGCACTGCCCACGGGAGAGTCTGTTGTGGCTGGGGATGTCAATGGCCCACCACCAATACTTTTCTTCTGTCTCTCCTACCAACGCAGCTGGGATGCACCTGCGGCTGTGCTGGAGAAGGGTCCCTGAGATCGCCCTCCTCAATAATGTGAGCCTACCCATCACTATGGTGGCCGCTTGGATGTTACACTCATCTCTAGGCGGTTGCTCGCGGGTGGAGAATGGGAGGTCCACCCCCGTCTCACCTGTGATCCCTTCGACAGTGGTCACTACGCTGCTGGTCCTAGCGGTGCCCGTTCCCCACACCTACCCCCAGATGGAATCTAAAAAAATGGCCGACTGGCAGTGCTTCCAGTAGGTCATTGAGCGTTGGTGGGCGGAGTCTCCCCTTCCAGAAGACCCAGATGAGTGCTCAAAGCTGGCAGGGGCCCTTCACATGTGCAGCTGAGGCAGCAATACCTAAGATTACAGGCAGAGGGTCATATAAAACGTGGTGGTGGTTTTACAATAGGACATCAGGGAACAGATACCACCGCATCACTGTTGTACGCAAGAATGCACCAGGCGTATTCCCACGATTGAGACCATGCGTCTGCTCAGGGAAGTGGTGCGGCATGCCACGCAATGTCTCACACCCCGGGTCCAGCAGGCTAATGGTTCGAGTGGGTGCCTCCTTCAGCTCTCCTCCACCGTATCTGAGATTTGTTAGACCAAGTAACGATTGGCCACTGGGCGCGTCGGCAGTGTGGCTCGTTGCACCCAGACCCCGCAACGGAGGCAGAGCATCTGGTGGACCTATTCACCTCCAGAGCGGCATGGCTCAACTGCCTCAGGATCTCAGGGACCTCCAAGCACCCGCCTTCCTAGAAGGGTGATGGTGATCCAAGCAGATGCCAGGCTGGGATGTCACAGATGAAGAC
>NC_069452.1:33892269-33989677 GCF_026875155.1 Cherax quadricarinatus | reverse complement strand
TAAATAAAATAAAAACATCACTCGTGGTAACCTACATCTTACAATTTTAAGTGCACTAAAAGTTCCACTAAAAAAAAAAATGAAATAATTAAAAATTTTATTTAATAAAATATGTTTTTTGTCCATCAAATAACAAATGGCTTTTTTTTAAAAAGTTTTTCGTTTCACTAATTATAAAATATAATATCCCTGCATGAGGGGCAAATTAAGTCAAAAACTGCACTACGACATACTTTCCAAAAGTGAAAAATTTTTTTTGAACATTCTGGACTAGGGGGCACTAGATGGAACTTTTTTAACTTCCTAAAAAACAAAAATTACATACGAGCACTCAACCAAGAAAAACATTAACGGGTGCTACGAGAGATAGATCACAATAACAAGAGGGCACACATCATTTTTTTTTTTAAACCATTAAGGTCCTTTACGAGGGGCATCATACCCTAAGGGGCATAAGTCTACGGTCGGCATGATGCATACAGCCACGAGGCACACACAACATGGGCAAAAAAAAAAGTGGCACTACGGGGGTGGTGGGAGTGGCATGATTGGAATAAGTGGCACTGCATCAGGGCCCGTACGAGTGGCACTACGAGTGGCGCTACGAGTGCCTACGAGGGGCACTACGAGTGCCCCACGAGTGGCACTACGAGGGCTATAGCACTACGAGTGGCCTACGAGTGCACTACGATGGCACTACGAGTGGCACTACGAGGGGGCGTACGAGTGGCACTACGAGTGGCACTACGGGCACTACGAGTGGCACTAGGGTCAAGAAAATCGCTTTTTTTTTTTTCGGAAAATCGCGTTTGTTTGGGTGTATATTTCTTAGTAAACTGATGTTGTGTGCAGTTATCCTCTTCAAAACATCGTTTTCTCTCACTCCAGACCAAACAAAACAACATTGAGACGAGGAGTAACTTTTTATATCGAGATATTGCTGGTGGACTCTCGCTATATTTTGGCCTATTTTATTCAGTCTAGATTATATAACATGTTTGTTTGTTATTTATAGTGTTTATTATATCATATTAGATCAATTCTGATATATAAATAAGCCGTAGAGATGATATATAAGCTGATATAAGCGTAATAATGAAGTAATTTCACCTGGCACCATCTGGAGAGGGAGCACTGCCGAGTGTACTCAGGTGCTTCCTGATAGGTTAGACGTCTATTGATAAGCTCCACCTACTCTTATATGATGCCAAATAATCAATTATTATATTAGAAAGAATAATGCAAAGAAAAAGCAATAAAAAACAAGGAAAAAAAGCCAAAAAATACATGGGTTGAGAACAGACGCGCTACCTACATCGCCGCCACCATACCTAACATAAATGACTATAATTTCTTGTAGAAACGTTGTAGAACATTGATTCTTGTACCATTAGTGTTGCCCTAAGAGTTAAGGGATGTGGCTAGGCCTGGGGACACTTGTGTCCCAACGATGAGGAGGTACTTGTACCTCCTCCCATGGGAGACTTAAGTCTCGAGACACTCCCCAGATAGGGAGCCAAGGCCGGGTCACCACTACTTGGAAAAGACCCGGGCCTGGAGTTTACCTGGAGAGAGTTCCGGGGGTCAACGCCCCCGCGGCCCGGTCTGTGACCAGGCCTCCTGGTGGATCAGAGCCTGATCAACCAGGCTGTTGCTGCTGGCTGCACGCAAACCAACGTACGAGCCACAGCCGGGCTGATCAGGAACTGACTTTAGGTGCTTGTCCAGTGCCAGCTTGAAGACTGCCAGGGGTCTGTTGGTAATCCCCCTTATGTGGTGCTGGGAGGCAGTTGAACAGTCTCGGGCCCCTTGACACTTATTGTATGGTCTCTTAACGTGCTAGTGCACCCCTGCTTTTCATTGGAGGATGGTGCATCGTCTGCCAAGTTCTTTTGCTTTCGTATGTGAGTGATTTTCGTGTGCAAGTTCGGTACTAGTCCCTCTAGGATTTTCCAGGTGTATATAATCATGTATCTCTCCCTCCTGCGTTCCAGGGAATACAGGTTTAGGAAACCTCAAGCGCTCCCAGTAATTGAGGTGTTTTATCTCGTTATGCGCGCCGTGAAAGTTCTCTGTACATTTTTAGGTCGGCAATTTCACCTGCCTTGAAAGGTGCTGGTTAGTGTGCAGCAATATTCCAGCCTAGATAGAACAAGTGAGATAAGATAAGATAAGATAAGATTTCGTTCGGATTTTTAACCCCGGAGGATAGCCACCCAGGATAACCCAAGAAAGTCAGTGCGTCATCGAGGACTGTCTAACTTATTTCCATTGGGGTCCTTAATCTTGTCCCCCAGGATGCGACCCACACCAGTCGACTAACACCCAGGTACCTATTTGCTGCTAGGTGAACAGGACAACAGGTGTAAGGAAACGTGTCGAAATGTTTCCACCCGCGGGAATCGAACCTGGGCCCTCCATGTGTTAAGCGGGAGCTTTAGCCACCAGGCCACCGGGCCACCTGAAGAGTGGTCATCATGGGCTTGGCCTCCCTAGTTTTGAAGGTTCTCATTATCCATCCTGTCATTTTTCTAGCAGATGCGATTGATACAATGTTATGGTCCTTGAAGGTGAGATCCTCCGACATGATCACTCCCAGGTCTTTGACGTTGGTGTTTCGCTCTATTTTGTGGCCAGAATTTGTTTTGTACTCAGATGAAGATTTAATTTCCTCATGTTTACCATATCTGAGTAATTGAAATTTCTCATCGTTGAACTTCATATTGTTTTCTGCAGCCCACTGAAAGATTTGGTTGATTGTCCGCCTGGAGCCTTGCAGTGTCTGCAATGGAAGACACTGTCATGCAGATTCGGGTGTCATCTGCAAAGGAAGACCCGGTTGCTGTGGCTGACATCCTTGTCTATGTCGGATATGAGGATGAGGAACAAGATGGGAGCGAGTACTGTGCCTTGTGGAACAGAGCTTTTCACCGTAGCTGCCTCGGACTTTACTCTGTTGATGACTACTCTCTGTGTTCTGTTAGTGAGGAAATTATAGATCCATCGACTGACTTTTCCTGTTATTCCTTTAGCACGCATTTTGTGCGATATTACGCCATGGTCACACTTGTCGAAGGCTTTTGCAAAGTCTGTATATATTACATCTGCATTCTTTTTGTCTTCTAGTGCATTTAGGACCTTGTCGTAGTGATCCAATAGTTGAGACAGACAGGAGCGACCTGTTCTAAACCCATGTTGCCCTGGGTTGTGTAACTGATGGGTTTCTAGATGGGTGGTGATCTTGCTTCTTAGGACAGGGGCCGGGAGAATACCGGCGAAAAAAAAAAAAAAAAAAAAAAAAAAAAAGCTATTTTTCTGTATGAATAACTCATATCCATAATTTTTCGAATTTTTCTTGAGAGCGCTGATAACGTACAGATAACACTCAATACCAGGGTCAAAATATTAAGTATGTAAACATAAGAACATAAGAAAGGAGGAACACTTCTGCAGGCCTGTTGGCCCATACTAGGCAGGTCCTTTACAATTCATCCCACTAACAAAACATTTGCCCAACCCAAGAAATAAGCTCTGATGTGAAAGTCCCACTCAAATCCAACCCCTCCCACTCATGTATTTATCCAACCTAAATTTGAAACTACCCAAAGTCCCAGCCTCAATAACCCAACTAGGTAGACTGTTCCACTCATCAACTACCCTATTTCCAAACCAATGCTTTCCTATGTCCTTTCTAAATCTAAACTTATCTAATTTAAATCCATTCATTGTCTGCATTGCTCTTGGGCCGTGTAGACCCCCTTGCTTGACGCTCCTCAGTAACCTGACAGCAGTGGTACGAGGAGGTGTTGTGCATTCGCTGCCTGGATGAGGTAGAGTGCGGTCGTGCTTTGCACCCCTCTACTGTTTCCCAGACGAGCTACTCAGTCAACGACATGGCGCCAAGTGTGCGCAGGAGAGTGAATACTGTGGGCATTGAACTCATTAGTGGGGCTTTAACGCCTACGTCAGTCGATGTGTTATTGCCCAAAATTATAAGAGAGACATACGGCATCAGAGACGAGGATTTATATGGAGTGGCACTGAACGGTGTATATAGAATTTTTGTGAAAGTGCTAACTGCTCAAGTATACGAGGCTTTGGTTGATCGTTACCAAGATGTCAGCATTAACGTAACACCGGCAGTGAGGGTCAAGTTGACGGATGTATCACGACATTGTTCGTAGGTTAAGCTCCGCAACGTGACTTTTGAGGCTGATGAGGTAGATATTCGAAATGTATTCGAACGTTATGGAACTGTACATCTGGCCCAACCTGGCAAATGGGTAAAAGGTGCTTACACAGGATATCCTGAGGGTTCTTTTAATCTCAAGATGACGCTAAGGCATCCTATACCCTCGTATGTATATCTAGAAGAGTTTAGAACCCAGGTAATGGTAGCGTATGTGGGGCAGAGACGTACATGCCGACTGTGTGGCGAATATGACCATATGGCGGCAGACTGTGGCAAGCGGAGTATGGCTCCTGGGCCGGCAAGGGGCGGAGCACCTGCGCATGAGCACCCGATGCCTAAGGAAGAACGGGGGCAAGGAGGAGGGCGTGGTCGCATGTGGAGTGAAGAGGTAGTGGCTCCTCCTGTGGAATCGGAAGAAGGGGTCATCCATGAATCACCTGGCCCATCAACAGTGGCTCCTGGGCCGGCAAGGGGTGGAGCACCTGCGCATGAGCACCCGATGCCTAAGGAAGAACGGGTGCAAGGAGGAGGGCGTGGTCGCATGTGGAGTGAAGAGGTGGTGGCTCCTCCTGTGAAATCGGAAGAAGTGGTGATCCATGAATCACCTGGCCCATCAACAGTACAGTTGTCAAGTGAGGAGGCACAGGAGGGCGCAGCAGTGAATGCTATTGAGGAGTTGGAGACGGTGATACAGGCTATGTTACAGTCTATGGAGGTGGAGAGTTACAGCGAACAAGAACCTGGGATCAGGGCAGAAGGTGTGTGTGGGGAAGGGGAGGATCAGGTGGCACCTGTGGTGGACAGTGCAAGTGCCATGGAAGGACATGGAGGCGGATTAAGGGTGGTAGAGGTGGAAGTGCATTGTGCTGGCTCCCAGGACTCAGATATGGAAACTGAGGGAGCTACAAGGAAAAGGGCAGCAGCGTCAGATTCGGACGATGTTCTGACGCCGGCGCAAAGGCCGGGGAAAAGACATGGGGTTATGGTACCCAGAGTGACTCTGTGAGAGGGCCACAACAGAAGGGGGGGATGGTTGGGAAGGAGGGGGGAGTCTGTGGCAAAGGCACAGTCCAGGGGAACGGTCTGAAAGGGAAGAATCTTGACATGAGGCGGGGAAGGGAACCTTAAACTGGCCTCAGGTGTGTAACAATAAATATTAATGGTCTGTGTGATGGTGTTAAACGGGAGTGCTTCAGGATGTTTTTGAATAGGTACAAGGTTGACGTAGCTTTTGTGCAGGAGCACAATTTTAAGCTTGGTCGTGAATTAGTGGTGCCTGGGTATCAGGCTTATTTGTTGCCATCTGAACGTTTAAAAGGAGGAGTGGGTGAGTTGCTCAGGGAGGCGAGCCCGTTTGTATTGCATAGGAAAGAGGGGGGGGGACGGGGGAGAGTATTACGTGTGGAAGGATGGTGGATGGGAGAGAGAGTGGCGTTTGTGTGTGTGTATGCCCCAGCAGAAAGTGACGTGAAAGTGAAGATGGATTTTGTGCGGGAGGAGCTCGTGTACTACCTACGCACGTTACCGTCTGTGGCGATTGTGAGGGGGGATTGGAATTGTGTAATTAAGAGGACAGACGTGGAACCCAGAGGAGCAGGATATTTTTTCATCAGTCTTGGGGGGCCTGCTTAGAGATCTTCAGTTACGTGATGCTTTCGGGGGAAGTCTGTGGGAGGTGGAACATACATTTATAAGAAGGGGATATGCGACTCGTTTGGACAGGTTATATTTATCTCAGAGGGTTTTTGTAGAGTCTTTTAAAACTATTGAGATGGTGTCTTCCGATCATAGGGCGGTATTAGTGGAGGTGGGATGGGATGCTTTGGCTCGTAGGCAGGGAAGTTATTGGAAACTGAACACGATGGTTTTGGGGGATAGGGTGGGAGTGGAAGAGTTCGCAATATTTTGGGAACAGCTCTGTGCCGACAGAAGGACTGAGGAAGATGTGGTAGGATGGTGGGATAGTGTGGCTAAGTTAAGAATACATCAATTTTATGTGAGGGAGGGCAAACGCATTAATCAATTGCGGTATGGTTTGTCGAATTATTTAGAATCTAGATTACGGGATTGTTACGAGGGGGGGCGGTGGCCGGGGTGTACCCGGTGGAGGATATACACATGTTGAAGGACAGGATAAGGGATTTGCAAGAAGAACGTTTTGCAGCTGTACGGGTACAGGCGGGGTTGGACGAAGTACTCTGGGGCGACAAGCCATCAGCTTGTGTGCTGCGAGGACAGAAGGTACGGCAGCAAACGACTACAATACCGGGTTTTGCAAGTCATATCTTCTGTGGGGGGTTTAGAGAGGGTCAGGTATTAAGGAACACCAAGGGGATGAGTGCATATGCAGATAGATGGTTTGAGGAATACGGGAAAAGTAGTGGGGTGGATGGCGAGGTTCTTGGGAAGGTATGTGAGTATGTGCCGTGCAAACTGGGGAGGAGTGATCGGGAGGCACTGGGTGGGGTCATGAGGAGGGGGAAATATGGAGAGCCCTTATGGACATAAGGAAGGGTAAGGCACCCGGGATCAATGGTTTACCAGGCGAATTTTATGTACAGCACTGGGGTCTGCTTAGGGGTTTCCTAGTAAGGTTAATGAATGCCATGAAAGATGGAGGTAAGGTGGGAGAATCTCAGGCAACGGCGTGTGTGGTGTTGGTCCCAAAGGTAAACAGCAGAGTACCCTTCGGGATTACTGAGCCATTTCGTTGCTTTGTGCTGATTATAAATTATTTGTGAAAATTCTTGGGAATCGGCTTAAATGTGTTGTGGGGAGGGTCGTGTTTGAGTCTCAGTTTGGGTTACCTGGTAGGTCAATGGGCGAGGGCCACGGGATTATCAAGGGGTTCCTGGAGGACATGGAAAGGGGAAGAGGGGCGTTGGTGGCGTTGGATTGGCAAGGGGCTTATGATAGGGTGGAAAGAAAGGCTTTGAGGGATATTCTCCTACGACAGGGGTTTGGCGATGAAATAGTGGGGTGGGTGGATACGTTGTACTCAAACGCGAAGGTAAGGGTGCAAATCAATGGGTGTGTGGGTGGGGGAGTCAACATGGAGTGGGGTCTTTGGCAGGGATGTCCTTTATCACAAATATTGTTTGCATGTGTTCAGGATCCCTTTTATAGGATGGTGGAGGATCATCTAAGGACGGGGGGGAGGGATGGTGAGCTGAAGCCGTGGCCTGGTTTGGTGGGCTATGTTGATGATACCACTATTTTGGTAAGTGAGGAGACACGGTTAGGACTTTTGGGGGAAGTTGTACACCCTTTTGGGGAGCTACTGGGATGAAGGTAAATCTGGAAAAGTCAATGATCATGGGGCTGGGAGAGTGGGCAGAGAGATTAGATTGGAGATGTGATGTTGTGCAGCGGAGGACCGGGAGTCTGAAAATCTGTGGTGTCATGTATGAGGCTGACCTGAGTGCTGCAAGGGTTAGCAATTCGAATAGGATGGTGGAACAGGTGCAGCGATGGTTGGGAATGCTGCAACCTCACCATTTAACCCTTAGGCAATGTGCAATTGTCATCAATGTATTACTATATAGTAAAGTCTGGTTTGTTTCGGCTGTGATGTCGTTAACAGGAACGGCGATCATGAGTATTCTTTAGAATGGTGTTTCAAATTTTTGTGGGGTTCAGGGTGCAACTGGTTGTGAAGGGAGGTGTGACATTGCCGGTATGTAGGGGAGGGTTGGGTTTGTTGGACTTGAGAAAGCGTGTGAAATGTGTGTTATTAAGAGGGAAGTGATGATGCAGGTGGATGGAGGAGGGTCAGCTAGATAAGGTACATGCTCACATGAGGAAATGGTATGGAGGGGCGGAAATGAAGGAATGTGAAACAGTGTTATGTGCCTAAATGTTAGCCAGGGAACAGGGAAAAGTAAAGGTGGGAACTTTGTGTAAATCGTTAGGGGGATATGTAGTGGCGCCTGTTGAAGGGATCTACCCCATGTATGCATGGGATGTAATATGGCGAAGATTTAGTAAATTAAGGATACGACCTAGGGCGCATGAGGTTATGTACCGTTTCCTGCATGGGATTTTGCCAACGGGAGCGATGCTCCGAGATAGGAGGGTTATTGAGGGTGGGAGGTGTGGCAGATGCAGTGGGGAAGAGACGGCGTAACATGTCGTCTATTTTTGTGAAGGTTTGGAGTGCATCAGGGTGTGGATGAGTAAGGTAGTGGTGAGGGTGGGGGGTCAAGGTGTGTCGGTATTACGAGCGTTGAGTCTTGATATGAGTGGTGTGGATGAGAGTGTGGTAAGAGGTTTAGCATATGTCATCGTGGACTACATATGTTTTATGGGGTATGAGGGGGAAGGTGGGTGGGGATGTGATGAGAAGGACTTTGGCGGCAACGTTTTATTGAACTTTGTGTCGCAATAGAGACATTTTTGGGAAAAGGTGGGAAGAGTATTTTTCTGAGGTTATAGGGACTAACAATAGGGAATTTATTGGCGTTATAAGGGGCTTTAACTGCCGGGGTGAGTAGGTTGGTAAAAGGGGGGGGGGGTTCAGGGGATTTCAACGGGCTCACCTCCTTGGGTATGCAGTGATGTGGTTGGATGTGATTGGAGGTACTAGTGTGTGACCAGATGAGAGGTTGTGCAAGATAAGTTTTGCTTAGTTCCCTTGATGGGGAAGGTGTAAGGAGCAGATTAAATATATAACATGTATTAATGTATAACCTATAAATTATATAACATGTATATTTCTTTGGTAGCGTATTATGTTCCACTTGCACTGGTATTGCAATTGAATTTGAATTTTCTTGATAGGGTTTTCCTTTCACTATTTCCTTGAAGCACTGAGTTATTTTTGCCTTTTTTGTAACGTGGTCCAGCATCAGTTTTGACGTAATTACCGATTATTATTATTCTTATTTAAGGTATTGTAATTTTGGTAGTCCTGTACCATTCATGGTTGTAAATAATGTTTCCTCAAGTGACATGTGTCATAATAATCCTAAACTGAGGATAATTACTGTCATGATTATTCAGTTGGTGATGGGTTGTTTTCAATGTGTGTGTGTGGTGGGGGGGGAGGGATGATGGGTCACCTGTGTTGCAGCACAGGTTTCTTAATAAGGATATTGTAGTCGGGTGTATTTGTGCGATTGTTTTTAGGGGTGATTGTCTTTAGCTTGGTGCATTATTTGTTGACGTTGAAATTTTTTGGAGTTTTTAATTTATACCATTTTGGGCCTTTGTTATTATCCCTTTTTCCTTTTTAAAATTGTGTATTTTTTAAAAAAAACTTGTATATAGTAGCTGTCAATGTTGCCTGGTTTTTTTTTGTTTTTATATATTGTTTTATTATGTTGCCTTTTCTTTTTTTTTTTTAAAATTTTTAAGTGAAAAAGGGAATATGGCTGTGTTCATTGGGGGGGAGGGGGGACTGTAATAATAATGGGTAGGTACCTTTTATATCTAAAACCCCTTTGTGATTTTGTAAAAACAAACGTACGGCAGTCTGTGGGTTTGTGTTAAGTTTTTTTTTTTTTTTTTTTTTTTTATTTAAAAATTTACAGCTTGATATTAAAAAAAGATATAAAATGGGTACAGTGGATCCTCAACCCTACAAAAACAACCCCAAACCCAATTATTAACAACACATTGTAATTGAATAAAAGAGGTTCCCCAATACACTCCAAAATTTTTATAAAAACATACTATAAAAACAATAAAAACTTAACTTATAAACATATAAAATATAACTATAAAAACTTTAATTTTGAATATTTAACTGTAACTGAATAGAAAAGGTTCACAACCTTCAAGGAGATAATCAGAGTAAAAACCCTACATCACAGATCGAAAACCACCCTAACCCTTCTGGGTAGGGTAGGTGCCTGAGCCCGGCCCTTTTACTCATAAAACTGCATTCCCATTTCCCCCCTTTGGGGGGCGGGGTGACACCAAGGGGCCCTAGCTTGGGCTAGGCCTGGGGCTTTTGGGCCCCGAAGATGGGGGAGGTACTTGTGCCTCCTCCCATGGGAGACTTAGGTTAAACCCTCCCTAAAGAGGACCCAAAGGCGGGCCACCACTTTGGACAAGGCCCCGGGCCGGAGAATACCGGCTAATCTTTAACTAATAACTAATACATCACAATCTCATTAAACAATTACATGCTCTCCCAAAATTTAACCCCTTATACTAAATAAATATTAACAAATATTATAAATTTTACACCCCTTTTCCAAAACCCTGGCACATTATATAAAACTAGACTAAAACCATCTGTCCCATTACAAATTTTTAAAACAGACATTACAATTTATGGAAGTATTAGCGTTCCCATCCGCAGAACGGTAGCACATTTTATTGCAAAAAAAAGACAGTCACTCGCTAAAAAACCCCCAACACTCAAAACAAACATAATTAAAAAACCCCTCATTCGAACAAAAATCGCACATGAAATATGCCCCAAAAAAGGCTATAAACGCACACTCACTAAACCCCAAAGCCTTCACGGTTTTAAACTATAATCTGGGGCACCTTTTACACTTATACTGAAAAAGGGGAGACGACTCTGACACATCAAAAACAGAAAATTCCCCTTGGTACTAGTAATTACTTGATAACCTTTCTTTCGTGCCCACTTTCTGCTACATCACGTATGCCACTACACACCTTCTATACCCACATACACCTTTCTCTCACCCCTCCCCCGGAGGCGACCCCGCTGTGTTCCCCGAAAAAAACCCCTTCCCTATGTAATCCCCCAACCCCCCCCCCCACTCACTCGCCCCAAATCGTTGATTGATGAGAAACCCTAACGTTTTTCATTCTATACCCTTCCGAAAAAATCCCTTTTCCCCCCTCCCATCGTCTCTTTCACACACTACGAAAAACCTTACCGCTGTACCCGCCCCCCGCACCTCACAATTCCCCCTCCCCCTCATCCCCACGATTATATATAAATCCACTATTATATAAACAAACTCTTATAACACTTCATCGACCCCCCCCACATTTGGCTTAGTGCACCAGAAAACCCACCCCCCGGCCCCCCCCCCCCTGTACTACCCCTTTTAACCCAAAACCTAACACCCTCCTCCCCCACAAAAGTATACGCATGGGAAAGCCGTCCATCCTCCCCACAGATTCCACACCTTCCGCCCCCAAATTTCCCCCTGGTTCTTTAAAAACCTCCCCGCGGGAGTATGCCCTGCAAAAAAAAAGATACATTACCTCCCTTTCCCTAGGGTTTAACTTCAACTTTCTAAAACCCATACCCCAAAAACTCTTTCCTGCGACAGGGGGAAAAAACCCTAACTGGACAACAATCCTGTCTGCAAGCAGCTTAAAAAACCCCTACTCGAATTTCCTGGGTTCCTAACCAACATCAAAGCCCTCAAAATAGTTTACATTCCCCCAACTCCACACCACCATAAATTTCCCAACCCATTTTCCCCCCCTTCCCCACCCCCTTTTTAAAAACCCCCCCCCCCTTAACCCCCTTTAAAAAACCCAAACCCCCCCTCAAAAGGCTTTTTTTCCCCCCCCAAACCATCAAACCCCCCCCCTCCTCTTCCCCCCAAATTTTCAAAATACAAAAACCCCAAAATTTTTTACCTCCATTTCCCCCCCAACAACAAACCCTTTTAAAAACCAACCTCCCCCCCCCTCCCCCCTTTAACGGAACCCCCCCCCCCCCCAAACCCGGGTTCCCCCCCCAATCCTTTCCCCTCCCCCCCACCCAAAAACCTGAACCCCTCTCCCCATTACCCCATCACTGGGTACCCCCCCAAAAAATTTCCCAAAATTTTTTCCCCCCCCAGTTTTTTTTTCCCAAAACCCTTACCCCTCCACAAAAAAAAACCCTTTTGAAAAACCCCCGAACCCCTTCAAACCCCTCCCTTTAACCCCAAAGGCCCAAAAAATTTTCTCCTAATCCAAACTAAATTTTTTTTTCCCAAATTTTCCCCCCCCCACCCAACCCCCTTCCCAAAAACCCTTTAAAAAAATTTTTTTTTCCCCACAAAAAAGGAACCCTTCAATGCTCCCCCCCCCAAAATAAACCCCCAAAAAAACCCCGGGGTTTTTAAAATCCCTAAATTTTTGGGAAAAACTGCCCTTAAAAGGTTAAAAATTTTTTTCAAACCCCAATAAAAATTTTTAAGAGGTAAAAAAAGGTTGAAAAAGATCCCTTTATTTTTCCCGGGGTTTTCCTTTTGCCCCCTTTTTAAAAAACTTTTAAAACCCCTTTTCCAAAAACCCCTCCCCCCCAAAAAAAAATTTTTTTACCCCCTTTCCTGGAAGGCCCCAAATTTTTCAAATTTTAAAAAACCCAAAAACCAATTTTTAAATTTCCCTTAAAATTTTCCCCCCAAAAACCTGAAATTTCCTTTAAAACAAAATCCCGAAAACCCCCTTTTTTTCCCGGGGGTTGGGCCCCCCACAACCCCCCCCCAAAACCCCGCCCCTATGGTTTGCGGGGATTTTCCCCCCCCAAAATGGGAAGATGAAGGCTCTTTTTGTTTAAAGGGCCTCCAGGGTTGGGGGCCCCCCCCACCTGTACAAGTGGCAAAATGTGACCTCAACCTGGGCCTTCCCCGAAATATGTTTTGACCCACGCCTACCTCGTCCCCCACTGGAATTTCAACCCCGACGTGTTAACCCGCGTCTATAACTGCACGCCATGTTGACTAATGGTAGTTCTCCGGGGTCTACGACAGGGCGCGACTAGCACCACCTCCCCTACTGCATCGGGAACTGAAGTGCTTTTTGCGAGGAGGTCTGCACGGCCCAACGGGGGGGGGCAGACAATATAATTTTATTTTAAGGGCCTTATGTATGTGCTTATTCTAGATTGTGTAGTGAATGTTATTGTCACATCAGGTCATGTTACAATTAATATATGTACCTATAAAATTTGTACATGAATTTTTAAAAAAAATATAAAAAAAGTTTTCAATGTGGAAAAGTGAATGGGGGGGGGGGATGAGGGGGCACCTGTTTTTGCGCACAGGTTTTTTAATAAGGCATATTGTAGGTCTGGTGTATTTGTTGCATGTATTACGGGTGATTGTCATTAAGCTTGGTGCATTATTGTGTTGGGGTTGAAATTTTAGGATTTTTATTTATAGCCTTTTTGGGGCCCTTTTGTTTTTAAACCTTCTTTAGATGTTGCCGGGATTGTTGTTTGTTTATATATTGTTTTTTTGTGTTGCCCCCTTTTCTTTTTTTTTTTTTTTTTTTTTTTTATTTTTTTTTTTTTTTTTTTTTTTTTTAAGTGAAAAGGGAAGTGGACTGTATTCATGGTTTGGGGAGAGGGGATGTAAGTATAAATGGTAGGTACCATTATTTTATGAACCCTTTGTTACTTGAAAAACATGTACGTACGGCAGTCTTAGGTTGTGTTAAGTTTTTTTTAAGGGCCTTATGTTGTGTTTTCAGTAGATTGTGTATAATTTATTGCTATCATCTGTCAGGTTACACATTAATATATTCCCCTAAAAAATTTTTGTCATGAAGTTTTTAAATAAAAAAAAAAAAAAAAATTAAATCCATTATGCGGTTCTCTCATGAGAGAATCCTCAAGCCTTTTTAAAAATATCCCCTTTATTAATCCCTATTTCCACATTTTCACTTCGACGGGGCCCTCCCCTCATTCTTTCTAACAATGAAGAAACTTGAGTCTTCAATCTTTTTTCATAAGGAAGATTTCAAATGCTTTGATTAATTTAGTCATCCTACGCGAATGTTTTCTAACGAATTTATCCCCTTTGTAATATGGAACCAAACTGAGCTGCTAATCTATTGGGCCTTTTTAAATGATGTATAAAGCTGCAGTATGCCTCTGGACTCGTTGCTTAACTTCTTGATATAAATCCAAAAATCTTTTTGCCTTTTATTACGCTTTAGGCATTGCTGTCTTGGTTTAAAAGGTTGCTGCTCCCCATAACCCCCAAAGTCCTTTTCGAAAATCTGTATGGCTAATTTTCTACATCATTAACTTTAAGTACTGGGGTTATGGGCACCCCAAAAGCTTCAGAACCTTGCTTTTATCTACATTGAACTGCATCTGCCACTTTTTCTGCCCAAAAATAGAGTTAAAATTTCAAATTCAATTCAAAGTTTATTCTCTATAAGGATTACAATGCTAAAGTTTACAGAAAATTTGGTTATTGTTTGGTTTCAGTGAAAATTGGTTTAAAAGAGGTACCACTAGAACGCTTAGCTGGCTGGATTTTCGGGTACTTATTTTTATTTTTAAAAATGTAAAAATATTACAAATTTAATGAGGAAATTTTTGGTTTTAGGCTAAGTGACTAAATACTATTTGTGATTTTAAAAGGGAAATGCTTTTGTTTTGGCACGTTAAGTTTCAGTATTGGAGTATCACAGGATTCATTTTTTTTAAAACGGATTAATATTTCTGTTATGGTAAAATGAGGAGCGAGTGTAAGGTGAACCCCCCGGGTGGTATCGTGAAGTTATTGAGGGGTGAAATCGGGGAAAAAAGATGTTTTTAAGGGTATTTTTGAAGGGATAATGTGTCTGCAGTTCTAGAGTTCTGGGGAGGGTTTTCCAATTTTGGGGCCTTTTGACTACTTAAATTTTTTGAAAAGGTTTAGTGGAACGGGAATGTCGTAAGGTTTTTTTTTCTGGTGTTATGCTGTGGGTTCTTCCAACTTCAAAAGCTTTTTAAGGTCAAGGTTGATATTAGATTTTTAAGGGCCCCCTGTAAAAAAGTTTGCCAGTAGAAGTGGGGATGTACTAACGGGGAGTAAGTTTAGATCTTGAAGAGGGGGGGGGTTTGGGCTGCCAGGGGGGATTTGTGTTATTCTTACGCAGCTTTTGTTGGGTTATTATTGGTTTTGGTGTGTTGCTGCATTTTGATCCCCAAGAAAAAAATAGCATAGGTGAGGTATGATAAATAAGTGAGTGGTATAGTGTGAGAAGGGCATTTTGCGGCACGTAGTACGATTTTGGAGAGACCAAACTTTTTGGAAAAAAATTTTTTGGCTATATTGGATAGGGGGCGAAATTCATTTTATTTAAAGGGTAAAAGCCAAAATTTTCCCCCTTATTTTGGTAATTAGAGTGTTGTCAATTTAATGTTAATTTGTGCATCCCTGCTCTGCTCCCCAAAAATAATAATAATTTTGTCAGTGTTAAGCGAAGTTTTTTGGGCTGCACCAAGTCGTATTTTAATCAGCTCCCATTCACAATGGTTTTAAAGGGGTGGCAAATTAGGTGGAGAGACTAAGTCTGTCCAGAAAAGAGAAGGGGTTTTTTTGGGTGTGGATCTTTGGAAGGTCTTGAGTATAGAGGAAGAGCAGGGGACCAAGGACACTTCCCTGGGGAAACTCCAGTATCAAGGGGCCCGTGTTGCTGATGCGTGTTTTTAATGGTGCTACTGATACCTATTATAATGTAAGTTTTGAAAATAAGCAAGCGCAGGGCCTCTTATACCTGTGGTCAAGTTTGGGGAGTGATTTCGGTTTACTGGGTCAAAGCTTTTCTTGGTCAATAAAAATTCCTAGTGGATTTCTTATTTTCCGTGCTGTGAAAAAGCAGATCTAGCATTTTTTATGATTGCTCATTATGTTTTTTAAAATTTTTTTCCTGAACCAAACGGGCGGGGGTTGAGATTTTTTTGAGCCTTATAAAGAATACAGTCTCCTGTGAAACAATTTTCTCAAAAATTTTGGATCAATGGTAATTAGATATTGGCCTTTAGTTGTTTAAGTTTTAGGGTCCCCACCTTTATGTTTTGGTGTAACCCTTGCCATTTGGTAGTTTGGGGGAAGGGTGCTATCCTTTTTTGACTTGTTAAAAAGAATAAAAGAAAGCGAAAGGACATGGGCCGCTCGCTTTAAGAAAGGTGGGACATGAGACGATTCCCCGAGTTATTTTTAAGTGACTTTATGATCTCAATACTTCCGTGGGAGTTGGCAAGATAGAAGGGAATTGGGGAAAAATTTCCATCTGGGGTATCCCCCAGGGCTTTGGTAGTGGGTTTTTACGGGCGAGATTAGACCTATTTTGAGAAGAAGTCTTTACTTGTTAGCTGTGTCAGTGGGATGTAGGGTGTTTCATTAGGTTTAGTTAGGACAATATTCGGGTTTTTCTCAGTTTGTGGGTCCCCTAGAATTGGGAGTTTTTTTCCAGGTTTTTTTTATATTCCTCTAGTGCCCGTAATTACGGGGTAGTATATTTTTTGGCTTTTTTTATTATTTTGGGAGACTGATAATAGGTTTAAAGAATATCTTTGTGTTTAAGCCCTTTTTTAATTGCTTTCATTTTGGTGTTTCTGTCATGATTTCAGAAGGGTGCGGGTTAGCCAGGAAACCCAAGCCGTTTTTTTTGTGACTGTTTTTTTTTTTATAGGAAAATGTTTGTGATTTAAAAATTTTTGTTAAAAAAGATGTCTTCCGTTAAATACTTTGGCCCTTTGGGGAAAATTTGGGCCAATCAACATCTCTAGGTCAGCTGTAAAATTTCCTTATGGGGCCCTCGTCAGGGAGTCAAAAGATTTTGTTTATTCAATGGTGGTTTACTAATTTGTCGGGGGAAGTAGGGTTGGTCTGTAGTGCTATCGTGATTTCCCCGATTTAAGGGGGTAGTATATTGGTCCCTATTGGTTTTTAGGTTTCATTTCTCAGTGAGCCTGGTTGGTTTAGTTATTGTTTTGAAAGTGTTTGTTCATATTGTTGATGAAAACATTACAGGGTGACTCTAGTAAGCCAATTGATGTTGAAGTCTCCAGCTAAGAGAAGGGGGCTTATTCATTTTTCGTTGTTATTAGTGACTTTTAATTTTTTACTGAAATTTGGGTGTTTGTTGTTAGGTTCCGGTAAATGGCACCAATTTTTATGGCGTCTTAAGGTTTTTTTTAAATAAAAATTTGCAAAAAAGTATTCCCATATTCATCTAAAGCAAATGGTGGGAAGAAAATAATTGGTTAAGTAATAGATTGCAATACCACCCCCAACTTGGTTTGTTCTGCAGTTGTGAATTTCTGTTATCCGGGAAGGGTAGATATTTTTATTTTGGGCCTCTTTTAAACAGGTCTCAGTAAAATAATGCAGGAGAAGGGGGTCTTTAGTTCAAGGGTGCTAGGAGGTACATAGTGTTTGCTTAAGGGCCGTGTTTTAGTTTAGTATGTAGATTTTACATTGTTTAGGATAGGGGGGGGCTTTTGATGCGTGAATAAAGGCAGTTACTTTCCAAAGGGGTTTTTATTTTTGGGTGTCAGATTATGGAGGTTTAGATCAGGGTCAACGTGATCAAACATCTTCTAGGGTTTAAATTATGGGGTTTTTTATATCCTGTTTGTGGTTTAGTTCTAACTGATACTGTTGGTTGGAAGTTTGGACAAGATATACTAGAGTATTTTGGTCATGAAGGGGAAGTCACTACACACATAATGAGTTATGTTGTCGTGTGTTTGCTGGAATAACTAAAGTACAAATAGGTATAAAAGTAATATAAAAAATACAAATTAAAAAAAAACAAGATTTTTAAAAATTAGCCGGTATTTTCCCGGCCCGGGGGCCCTTGTCCCAAATGGGGCCCGGCTTGGGTCCCCCTTTTTGGGGTGTCTGGACCTAATCTCCCCCTGGGAGGAGGCACAAATACCCCCTCACTTTGGGGCCAAAAGTCCCAGGCCCAGCCACAAGCAGGGCCCTCTGGTCTGCCACCCCACCCCCCAAGGGGGGGTAATGGGAAATGACAGTCTTATGAGCTAAAGGCTCGGGCTCAGGCACCCCACCCTACCCTAGAAGGGGTTTGGGAGGTGTCATCGAATATAGAACAAGACTTATTTAATTAAAGGTTAATAATGTTTTGTGGTGGGGCCCTTGTTTTTAGGGGGTGGCTAAAAACTAGGGGTTAAAAATAAAAAAAAATCCCAAAATTTTACACTTTCCCTCACTAGAAATTCCCTTGGTCTAAAAGGAATTTTGGATTTTACAGTCTTAGGGGAAAGGCCGGTACAAAATAATTTTTCTAAATTTTAAAAATTTAAAAAAACAATTAAAAAACTCCCACTGTAATTGCACTAGGGGCTAATATGATTTGGGAGCTTGTTTGAGTAGAAAGAGCAAAAACAAATTTTCTAATAATAAAAATACAAATTAAAAAAGCACATCTCTCACTAGTAATTGCACTTGGTCTATAAGTGAATTTGGGATTGACTTTTTTGATAGAAAGAGCTAGGAAAAATTATTTAAATTAATAAAAATAAAACAAGACTCTCAATTTTAATTGCACTAGGTCTTATTAATTTTTTACAAAATTGAGTAAAAGATTTTAAATTTTCAAAAAATTAAATAAAAAATAAAATAAAAACAAAAGAATTATAAAAATAAAATGGCAATGAATTGGTTTTTTGCAGTAAGAGGAGATAGGTGATAAATTTTGTTAAAAAACTTTTTAAAAAATATGGGAAAAAAATTCAATAAAAAATTCAATAAGTTTATATAAGTTTTTTAAAAAAAATTGGGGTATAATTTTGAAAAAAATTGGGAAGAGATTTTTTAAAATTAGGTAAAAATTATAAACAAAATTTTTTTATTTTTAAAAAAAAATGGAAAAGTATTTGGAAGTTTAAAAAGGAGATAATTGTAGTAAATCAATTAAATATGGGTTTAAAAAGGTCATAAAAGAAATTTTAAATAGTTTTTAAATTTTAGGGGTTTTTAAATAAAATCAAATAATGGGTTTTTGAATTTATTGGGCCCCCTTGGGAATTTTTAAAGGGGACTTTTGAAGTACTTTTATGGTGTTTTAAAAGAATTTAAAAATGGGGGATTTTTTTGGGATAGGAGTTTTTCTTCCCGATAGAAGGGTCCATTTTTTGGAAACACCCTTGAAAAATTTGTTTTTAAATAAAAAGATTTTTTTTTGGGGCCTTTTAAGCATTTTGGGAATTTTTAACAGCACTGTTTTTTTTCCCAAATTTTCCCCCGTTTTGGTTTAATTTTACCCATTTAAGGGAATTTTTAAGGTAGGGGTTTTATGAGGTCTCTTTCGTGGGTGGGGTTTTCTGATTTTTCAACCCAATAGCCGGTTTGGATTTTTTTGGGGATAAAAATTTCTTTTGGCCATTTGATTTTCCCCATTTTTGGTAGTTTGAGGGGACTTGGGGTTTTTTTAAAATTTGATGGTGCTAGGGACCGGTGTGGGTGTTGCTTTGTTGTTCAAGTGCTGTTATTTTCTAGAACAGTGTCTTGTTGGGGTAACTGCATTGCTAGCCTTTAGTTCCGCTTTTTGAGTTATTTTGGTGATCTTTTGGTTCAAAATCATAAGGATTTGTTTTTTCGGGTCGGTGACTTCTTGACATCAAATACGGGAAGGGATTATTTTGGAGTGTAGCGGTGGCCATTTTTGGTTGTCTTTGGGTTGTGTTGTGGTGATGCCGGTGGGTGAAAAGGGGTTGGCCTGGCTGGCAGTACCACAATTTTTTCCTTCTTTTACTGCTCTCCCCTTTGATGTTAGGAGCCTTTGCGGGTTTACGGGGATCTTCTTTTTATTGTTCGCCCCTTGCCCTTGGTGTGGCTTCGGGGGAAAGTGGGGCGATGGGTTTTGGGGTGAATTTTGTGAGATCATTTCAGGGGCGGGGGGTAGGAGTTGCTAGAACGACCCCTATTGTTGTAATTTGTAAATTTTTTGGGTATTTCTGCAGTTGCTTTTATCTTTCGGGTATCCACACATGTTAGTGTTATGGGGTCTTGATTAGGATCACGGGGCTCTGGGAACCTCAGGTAGAAGAAAAAATAGGGAAAAGGTTCCCTTTTGCGCCCCCGCGCCGCGGCCGATAATGGTACAGAAGTCTCAAATTCAAGGGCCATTTCGTTTCACAGCTCTTTGAAGTCGGTGCTTCATAAAACTTTTTCATGTATTCACAACTTTTCACACAATTTTTAATCTTTTTACTAGTTTGGAGGCTTTGTTTTTGTTTTTTCAATGCATGCCTTCGAAAAACAGTGTCCAAAACCAGAGTTTCATCTCCGCTGACTGGAACTCCTCTGAACAAATTGCAGAAACCAAAATTTCCCCGAAAGTTTGTTGTCTCTGAAGAAGTCACCACAAGTTTCTTCACATCGGTCCTTGGTTTTTTTTGTGAGAGGGCTTTCAAAATAAAAAAAAAATCTTTTCCTTATACATCGTCTTTCACATGCCATAAATTTTAACAAACTTGCTTAACTGGAAATGTCGGGGTCTCGTCGAGTTGGAGGGTGAATATCGGGTTGGGTTGAAATCAGGATGCAACTATTGAGCCAAAATGTCATCACTCATGTCGTCTATTGCTGCTGTGGTGTCATTTTAAAGAGGAATTTTGGGATAAAATTTTTTCACGCTTTTTTCCAGCATGATATTCACCTATTCACCCTTTCTGGTTTTATGAGTGTTTCCCAATGGTGGGGTGATCAATGCTTTGTGACAGGTATGTAACTTTATACTATGTTGTGACTGACTCCCTCGTTTTGTTTTTACATGTGAACGATTGTATGCATTTGTCCGACCACTTTCTTTATTGTCGACATAGTCGAAGGTATTGAAGGATTAGGCAGGAAATAAAAAAAAATGTACAATCATGGCAGTCACAAATCAACTACTGAGTGCACCAAATTCCCTATAGCACAGATATCAAGGCCAAGTGATGTGGCATGATCAGCTGCAGCCAATGATGGCTAAGCAGAGTGTGATTTCACGAATCATATGAGTGGGATGAACGGAAAGGACACACACAGACACTCTGTGTATGGGACCTCCACTGAACCCCTGACAATGACTCGCCGAACCCCTGGGGTTCGATCAAACCCAGGTTAAAAACCACTGGTCTAGTAGCTAGGAAGGATAACTTTAACTCTATATGTAATGCAAACATAGGGCAGTGTGAGACAATAGAACCATTCTGATTAACTCAGATACCACCAGGCATATGTATATGCACTGTACTAACATACAAAAGAAGAGTAAATACAGTGGACCCCTGCCTTACAAACGTATTGCGTTACATGAAATCCACTATACAAAGCATTTGAATGCAAAAATTTTGCCTCGCCTCATGATAAAAAACTTGCCTTAAGTGATTCGTCAGGGGCGTGTCACAGGTGTGGCCTCAGCTGCCCTGGGGATGCCAGTGTTTACAAGCCAGCCAGTGTGGTCACATCTAAACATACATTCGGTACATTTTATATTATCACAGTGTTTTTAGTGCTTGTAACTGCAAAATAAGTCACCCTGGGCCCCAAGTGTCAACCCTGTGGTAAAAAGGGTGAAAATTACTATGGAAATGAAAAAAGAGATAATTGCTAAGTATGGAAGTGATGTGCGTGTCTCAGAGCTGGCCAGGTTGTATACCAAACTCCAGTCAACCATCGCTACTATCTTGGCCAAGAAAACGGCAATCAAGGAAGCTTTTCTTGCAAAAGGTGCAAGTTTGTTTCGAAACAGAGATCGCAAGTGATAGAAGATGTTGAGAGACTGTTATTTGTGTGGAAAAACGAAAAACAGATAGCAGGAGATACCATCTCTCAAGCGATCGTATGTGAAAAGGCTAGGAAGTTGCATGACGATTTAATTAGAAAAATGCCTGCAACTAGTTGTGAATGTGAGTGAATTTAAGGCAAGCAAAGGTAGCAGGTGAGAGGTTTCAAAATCATAGTTGCATACATAGTGTGATAAGGCCTGGTGAGGCTGCCAGTTTGCACCACAAAGCGGCTGAAAAATATGTTAAGGAATTCAAGGAGAACATAGGCAGTGAAGAACTGAAACGTGAACAAGTGTTTAATTGTGACGAAACAGGCCTGTTTTGGAAGAAAATGTCAAGCAGGGCCTACATTACTCAGGAGGAAAAGGCACTCCCAGGACATAAGCCTATGAAAAAACAGGCTTATTCTTTTGATGTGTGCTAATGCTAGTGGTGATTGCAAAGTGAAGCCTTTATTGGTGTATCACTCTGAAACTCCCAGAGCATTCTGGCAAAACAATGTCCTTAAGGCTAATTTGTGTGTGATGTGGAGGGCAAACAGTAAGGCATGGGTCACTAGGGACTTTTTCTATGACTGGTTACACCATGCATTTGCCCCCACTGTGAAAAATTACCTATTGGAAAAGAATTTGGACCTTAGGTGCCTCCTGGTATTAGACAATGCTCCTGGTCATCCTTCAGACTTGGCAGAGTGACTTTCTGGGGATATGAGCTTCATTAAAAGTCAAGTTTTTGCCTCCTAATACCACTCCTCTCCTGCAGCCCATGGACCAGCAGGTCATTTCAAACTTCAAAAAACTCTACACAAAAGCTGTTTCAAAAGTGCTTTGAAGTGACCTCAGACACTCGATTGACTCTAAGAGATTTTTGGAACGATCACTTTATTATTCTCAGTTGTGTAAACCTTATAGGTAAGGCTTGGGAGGGAGTGACTAAGAGGACCTTGAACTCTGCTTGGAAGAAACTGTGGCCAGAATATGTAGAAGAAAGGGATTTTGAAGGGTTTGGGGCTAACCTTGAGAAGCGTATGCCAGTTGTGGAATCCATTGTGGCATTGGGAAGTCCTTGGGGTTGGAGGTTAGTTGGGAGGATGTGGAAGAGTCGGTGGAGGAGGACAATGAAGAACTAACCACTGATGAGCTGCAAGATCATCCTCAACAGCAAGAGGCCAGACCTGGGGAAACTGCTTCATAGGAGGGGAGAGAGAAATTGAGGAAGTTGCCTACTTGAAAGATTAAGGAAATGTGTGCAGAGTGGGTTGAACTGCAAACCTTTATGGATGAAAATCACCCTGACACAGCTACTGCAAGCCGTGTTGGCAACCTGTACAATGACAATGTAATGGCCCATTTTAGGAAAGTCTTAAAGCAACGGGAGGCACATAGCTCTATGGACAGATTTGTTGTGCTACATAGGTCCAGTGACTCTCAAGCTGGTCCTAGTGGCATTAAAAGAAGAAGAGAAGTAACCCAGGAAAATGACTTGCTACCTCAAGTGCTAATGGACAGGGATTCCCCTTCTAAACAATAACAACTTCCACACTCTCCCCTCCTCCCATCCCATCAGTCATCACCAGATCTTCAATAAAGGTAAGTGTCATGTATTCTATTCTTAGTAGAGTAGTAATTGTGCATGTCTTCTTCAGTTTGTGTGTATTAAAATTAATATTTCATGTTTTAAAAAAAAAATTTTTTTTTCATACTTTGGGGTGTCAGAAACGGATTAATTTGATTTCCATTATTTCTTATGGGGAAAATTAATTTGGCTAACGATAATTTCGGCTTACGATGAGCTCTCATGAATAGATTGAAATCGTAAGGCGGGGGTCCACTGTATTCCTTAGCAGGCACTGGACAAGCACCTAAAGTCGGTACTTGACCAGCCAGGCTGTGGTTCATTCGTTGGATTGTGTGCAGCCAGCAGTAACAACCTGGATGATCAGGCCCTGATCCACCATGAGGCCTGGTCACAGACTGGGCCATGAGGGCATTGACCCCCAGAACTCTCTCCAGGTATGCAAAAAGTGTAAGGGGAGGGTGCATAATGGATGTGTGTACGATTATTGTAATGATACCAGATTTCATTTTGTAATGAATGCACTTTGGCACAATTACCCTTCACCAGTGTTGACACTGATTTACCTAATTTTAATGCAAATGACCCTTCCCATATATTGATGATTATTATTGTTTTATGAAAACAGGCCTTCACTTGTCCTAACTAAACCTAATGAAACACCACTACATCCCACTGACACAGCTAACAAGACAAACGACTTCTTCTCAACCATAGGATCTAATCTCGCCAATAAAAATCCCATATACCAATGCCCATGCCAGGGACTACCTAGATGGGAATTTCCCAAATTCCTTCTATCTTGCACAAACTGAGCCCTCGGAAGTCACCGAGATTATAAAGTCACTTAAAAATAACTCAGGGAATCTGTCTAATGTCCCACCATTACTGTACAAGTGACGGCCCATATCCTTTCGCATGCTATTTCATTACTTTTTAACAAGTCACTAGAAACTAGCACCTTCCCGAAACTACTCAAGATGGCAAGGGTTACACCAATACATAAAGGTGGTGACCCTACAGACTTAAACAACTATAGGCCAATATCAAACTTACCATTGCTATCCAAAATCTTTGAGAAATCGTGCACTAGGGAGGCCAAGCCCATGATGACACTCTTCAGGTCACTTGTTCTATCTAGGCTGGAATATTGCTGCACACTAACAGCACCTTTCAAGGCAGGTGAAATTGCCGACCTAGAAAATGTACAGAGACTTTCACGGCGCGCATAACGGAGATAAAACACCTCAATTATTGGGGGCGCTTGAGGTTCCTAAACCTGTATTCCCTGGAACGCAGGAGGGAGAGATACATGATTATATACACCTGGAAAATCCTAGAGGGAACTAGTACCGAACTTGCACACGAAAATCACCCACTACGAAAGCAAAAGACTTGGCAGACGATGCACCATCCCCCCAATGAAAAGCAGGGGTGTCACTAGCACGTTAAGAGACCATACAATAAGTGTCAGGGGCCCGAGACTGTTCAACTGCCTCCCAGCACACATAAGGGGGATTACCAACAGACCCCTGGCAGTCTTCAAGCTGGCACTGGACAAGCACCTAAAGTCAGTTCCGGATCAGCCGGGCTGTGGCTCGTATGTTGGTTTGCGTGCAGCCAGCAGCAACAGCCTGGTTGATCAGGCTCTGATCCACCAGGAGGCCTGGTCTCAGACCGGGCCGCGGGGGCGTTGACCCCCGGAACTCTCTCCAGGTAAACTCCAGGTAAACAGGAGACTATATTCATTTATAACAACACAAAACATACTCAACCCCTGCCAATTTGGATTCAGGAAAAATAAAAGCACTAATGATGCAATCATAAAAATGCTAGATCTGCTTTACACAGCATTGGAAAATAAGGAATATCCACTAGGAATTTTTATTGACCTAAGAAAAGCTTTTGACACAGTAGACCACGACATCCTACTCCAGAAACTTGACCATTATGGTATAAGAGGCCATGCGCTTGCTTATTTCAAATCTTACCTTACTAATAGGTATCAGTATGTCACCATTAAAGACACAGCATCAACAACACGGCCACTTGATACTGAAGTTCCGCAGGGAAGTGTCCTTGGTCCCCTGCTCTTCCTCATATACATCAATGATCTTCCAAACGTATCCCAACACCTGAAACCCATTCTCTTTGCTGACGACACGACTTATGTCATCTCTCACCCTAATCTTGCCACCCTCAACACCATTGTTAACGAGGAGCTGATCAAAATATCGACTTGGATGACAGCCAATAAACTTACGCTTAACACTGACAAAACCTACTATATTATGTTTGGTAGCAGAGCAGGAGATGCACAAATTAACTTTAAGATCGACAACACTCTAATTACCAGACATAATGAGGGCAAATTCTTAGGCCTATACCTTGACAACAACCTGAATTTCAGCACCCATATCCAACACATAACCAAAAAATTATCCAAAACGGTTGGGATCCTCTCCAAGATACGATACTACGTGCCGCAAAATGCCCTTCTCACACTATACCACTCACTTATTTATCCATACCTCACCTATGCTATTTGTGCTTGGGGATCAACTGCAGCAACACACCTAAAGCCAATAATAACCCAACAAAAAGCTGCAGTAAGAATAATCACTAAATCCCATCCCTGGCAACACACCCCCCCACTCTTCATAGATCTAAACTTACTCCCTGTTCAGTACATCCACACTTACTACTGTGCAATCTACATCTACAGGACCTTAAACTCCAATATCAACCTTGACCTAAAACGCTTTCTTGATAGTTGTGACAGAACCCACAGGCATAACACTAGACACAAAACATCTCTACGACATTCCCTGTGTCCGACTAAACCTTTACAAAAAATTCAATGTATGTCAAAGGCCCTAAAATCTGGAACACCCTATCTGAGAACTCTAGAACTGCAGACACATTCATCACCTTCAGAACTACCATTAGAAAACATCTTATCTCCCTGATACACCCCATCAACTAACTACACGAATACACCTGGTGGGTTCACACTTACACTCACTCACCCATTTAACCATAAACATAAATATTAATCTCAATCTTAAAATAATGAATCCTATGATACTCCAATACTGAAACTATGTATTGTGCCAAAACAAAAGCATTCACATTGCTAACTCACAAACTAGTATTTAGTCACTTAGCCATAATACCAACTTACCTCATAATTTGTAATATTTTAAAATAAAGAATTAAACTAAGTCTGCCCGAAATGCCTAGCCATGCTAGACGTTCTAGTGGTACACTGTGTAATCATTATTTAACTACATGTAAACCACACAACAACCAAATTCTGTAAATTCAACATTGTAATCTTTATAGAGAATAAACTTTGAATTTGAATTTGAATGTCAACGCAAGATCACTTTTTCCAAAATTGGCAGAGATTAGGATTCTAGCTAACAGAACTAGGGTGGCAGTTATATCTATCTCTGAATCCTGGTTGGATGATACAGTGACTGATGAGGAGGTGAAAACAGAAGGTTACAATATAAAATGCTTAGCTAGGAATAGAAAATGGCCCCCGGGGGGGGGGGGGGGGGGTGGTGGGGTATGTGCCTTCATAAGGAATGACTTAGCCTACAACCCAAGGCCTGATTTAAATGATATTAAACTGGAGATTCTATGGTTTGATGTGTTGCTTCCCAAGACTAAACCCATCTTAGTAGGAACTAGTTGCCGCACTCCGACCCATGACCAGTCCTTAGATGACTTTTCCAGAGTGTTGTGCGGACTTGATAACAAATGTGAGACAGTAATACTGGGAGACTTCAACATCTGTTTTCAACAGCAAAATAACAGGCTATGTAAAAAAGTTAAGCAAATTCTTCGATTTAAATACAGGGGAAACCTCAAGATTCGAACGTATCACATATCAAATTTCAAAAATTAGAACCTTTTTTTTGAACCAACTTTGTTCCCCTATTATTTTGAAAGCGCCCTATTTTCAGACCGCTGGTAACAGACCTGTCACCAGCTGCTTCTGTCCGCATCCCTGCACAGGCGCCGTGAGCCAGTCTAGCTTTGTTTATGCTTGAGTGAACACTAACCTGTGCTCTCATTCAAACATTTTACGATTATTTCATTGTGTTTAGTGCTTCTGGGGACTGTGAAAATAGCTACCATGGGCCAAAGAACTTGCTAGCTTATCCGGTACCCTGTGGTTAAGAAAGATGAGAAACACCATATATGTGAAGAAGCGAACATTAATACTGTAGTATGTGACGTGAGTGTGAGACTTGTTGAGCTTGCCAGGATGTACAGAGGACTGTGAACAGTTATTTTGTGAGACAGAAACAGACGACTGTGGACAGTTATTTGTGAGACAGAAACAGACGACTGTGGACAGTTATTTGTGAGACAGAAACAAATAACGTTGGATCAGTTAATTTGTGAGACAGAAACAGACGACTGTGGACAGTTATTTTGTGAGACAGAAACAGAGGATTGTCGAGTTATTTTGTGAGACAGAAACAGACGACTGTAGACAGTTATTTTGTGAGACAGGGGTCAAGTTACTCTCAAGCTGGTCCTAGTGGCAATAAAAGACAGAGAAGGGAAATAACTCCAGAGAGGCCTTTGATACCTAAAGTCCTCATGGAGGGAGATTCTCCTTCCAAACACTAACTCCAACTCCCTCTCTCCTCCTCCCTATCTTCCAGATGCCATCACCAATCTTCAGTAAAGGTAAGTAAAAATGTTATTTTATATTTATATACATAATTAAACACGATAGTATTTGTTGTGTGTATGTAAAACTGTAATTAATCTCTATAATTTTTTTTGTGAATATTTTTGGGTTTCTGGAATGTATTAATTGTATTTCCATTATTTCTTATGGGAAATATTGCTTCGATTTTCAGACTTTTCGAATTTAGAGCTAGCTCCTGGAGTGGATTAAGTTCAAAATTTGAGGTTCCACTGTAGTTACACTCAACTAATTAATACACCAACCCGGATCACACAGTTCTCAGCAACCCTTATTGACCAAATACTTTGTAAAATGCTCTGAGAACATTAATCAGTTCAGGCATCATTTCATCAGCCCTTAGTGATATTTCCTCATTTACTGCCACCAGGATGATGGGCTCGACCGTTCGTCATGAAGGAGCTGCCAGAAATCACTGACTCCTTCAACACGAAGTTATACTTTTGTATCAATCAAATCACATATTACGCGGTAGATTAAATTTCAAGTAGATCCTTCATGTGTTAGCCCTAATCACCGACCAGTATGTTTTAAATAAGTGACCATGATCAGTATCAGATCGACTGGTCCGAACCCTCGACTTCGAGTCCGAACCCCTTGTTGGTGTCCCCGAAACCCTTGACTGGTTTCAAATGGATTCGTTGGACAATAAAGCAGACTGTAAACGGATATGGTTGTAGGCGCCCTTATCAAACACAAACACTAGCTGGTCTAGTGGCTAACGCGACGGGCTGGAGTTTTGAGACTCTATGACCGCGGGTTCAATCCCGGCCGGGGGTATGGTTTCTTTGCAATCGTGTCATTACGATTTCTTAAGTCATAAACCAGGAACGTACACGGTAAGCTGTCCAATTAGTTAGAAATAGAAATACAAATAGCTAGAGCTTCATTTAAGGAGGTTATTAATAGAGTATTCAAGAGGTTGCTAGTAGAATTACAGTAAATCAACCACTCAAATCATTATGAAGCTCTGTATAGTCTGCAGTCAATCAAACAAACGGGCTTCCACATGGAGGAATTGTCATTTTTGTGGAAATTGGTGTCACGCCCCTTGTGCAGTTATACTTGAACTAGCTACAAGGCAGTGTTACAAACACGGGAGTGTTTTTGGGTATGCCCCCCAACAGAGGAAAATCTGTTGGACTAAATAATCACAAGGGTATTAAAAGAGGTAACATCAAAGCTGATTTCTAGACACCTGGAAGCTTTCTACAACAGATGGAACATAAAAAGTTGGGATGAAGGTATTGACCTTGATACCTGGCCATGTAGCCAGAAAACTGTTAAGGCTGGTGATGATGTCCTGGTTGTCAGTAAAGTGGGGCTGATTGTGACTGTCCTGGGAGACAGTAATGGTGAAGCCGGAGGTCCGGAGGTGCTTGTCCTGGGAGACAGTAATGGTGAAGCTGGAGGTGCTGTCTGGGAGACAGTAATGGTGAAAGCTGGAGGTTGCATGTCCTGGGAGTCAGTAATGGTGAAGCTGGAGGTGCTGTCCTGGGGACAGAAATGGTGAAGCTGGAGATACTGTCCTGGGAGACAGTTAATGAGTGAAGCTGGAGATTTTGTCCAGGTAGCTCCGGGAATTTTACGCAGGAAGGAATACATATACATGACCTCATAGGGACAGGAGCCATAGTAGGGAAACAAGTGTAGTCAAAGATTAGATATAACCAATATTGCAACTAGAATTCCCGCAGGGAAATAGCAAACAAGAGGACTCCAGACATAGCGCATACTCGTGTGAGGATAATTTACCAAAAACAACTGGTGGGAGCTCCATTGTTGGTGATAGGGAGGATAGAAGAAGTAAGACAGGGAAACAAGCACCAACAGGGAATACAGTCACACGATAAACCCAGGCAAGCGGAAACCAAAAGCCTGTGCACATACTATGCATTGGTTTTGCTGGGATTGGGAATCTGGAAAACAGATGGGACGTGCAAATATGACCACCTAGAAAAGGCCATGCCTTATGACAACAGGAAAAATGCAAACTCTTCTGTAAGCTTTTTAACCCTGAATAGTGTACCTCTTCAATACAGGAAAGATGTGCTATAACTTATAATTGCAGGCATACCATCATTAAGGGGACAAAAAGATAACAAAACATCCAGGACATGGGAAAACTGGGTAGCCACAGCCACTCAAGAGGGAGTGAGGTTTTTTAGTGCCAGGAAGGAAAAAACAAATGGCAGGAAATGGCAGAAATGTAAACCAAATCCAGTCATTTCCTGGCAGTGGAACACGTCGATGGCCTCCACTCCTAACCAACAGATACTGATACTTAATGCCGGAAAAAAACATCACACCCCACCCAGTACCAACAAATACCACAGTCACGATAAACATCTCTTCTTTGCAAATATACAGGGTCTAAAGCCAGCAACTACAACAAAATACCTTTCATCCGTGGAATGCTTGCAGAAGCAAAGGCAATGTTCGAGGCTTTCACTGAGGAGACCAATAAAGGATCACTTGGACAATGAAATAGGATCCCAGGTTACAAAAACCTATACAGATGTGACAGACGTGAACAGCAAAGGGGGGGGTTGGCTGTACATTGCAGAGTCACTTCGTTTTGCACAGAACTGCTTAAATGCCCTCAAATGGACATAGTGGAAGTTTTAGCAGTAAAGGTCGAGAACCAAAACCTAGTCATTGTGGTTAGTCTACACGCCTCCGGATGCAACATCCAGAATTCCAGGAACAGCTGTTAAAAAATTGACCACTGTCTGGAAATCTTCCAGCTCCTGCACCCCAACATCTTGCTCCTGGGGGATTCAACTTAGGCACCTAAATGGAGGATATTGCAAATAATATTGTTGCAGTTAATAAACACCAGGGAGGCGCTTGATGAAAAACTCACTCAACACTAGCTTTTAAATCCTGCACAAAATTCAATTTAAACCAGAAATATAGTAGCCTACTAGACTGGGAATACCACTAGACCTCATATTGCACTAACAATGATGATCTGTTAAGAAAGTGTCACCATATCAAAAACATATACTCAGATCACAACATATTGATGTTCAGACATGTATGCTGAGGAGCCCTGACCGACAAAAATGAGATAGTCACGATGGGCAGCATTCACCAAATTCAACTTCAAAACAAAAACATTAAAGTCGGGACCAAGTAAACTCAAGTCTAACCGATATAAGATGGGAGATATACTAAGCATACACAGACCAAACTTATGCCTGAAACAGAATTAACTCGGTGGCCCACTGATGTTGCACAAGGTTTTTCTCTAAGAAAAAGGAGGGAGTAGATGTAAAATAGAAAGAGACAGTGCGCTCCCTTTAACAGGCGAAGGGAAAAGAATAAACAGAGCAGCTAATGGGTCAATTTATCCTGAAATGCGCCAGGGGACATGGTCAGAAGAAATAGCAGCATCGAACTTAAGCTAAAAGAAACCTTTTGGATGTCAGGAATCGCGGCGAAGAATAAAAGCTATAAATGAAATCGAAAGAAACCCAAAGTATTTCTTCTCCTATGCCAAATCAAATCCGAGAACAACGCCCAGTCATTGGGCCCTTTCTTATAAACAAGTTGGGTCTCCAAACACAGATGACAGCAAGGAACATTGAGTGACGCTACTCAGTCACAATATGACTTCAGTTTTTAGCAAGCCGCTAACCAGACTGAGAAGTCGAAGATCAAAATTAATTTTTATGATGAGAGCCACAAAATCTTGACTTAACACAAGCCTATCCGATGTTATCCTGGCGCCAAATGGACTCGAACAGGCGATAAAAGGACATTTTTTGGGGGGGGGGGGGGGGGCCCATGAACTCTGCCCCAGGGCCAGACTCATGGAATCTGTGGTTCATCAAGAACTGCAAGAAAGCCCCTATCCGAGCCTTGTTCAATACCTATGGAGAAGGGAGGCATGGACACGGGGGTAGTGTCCCATCAGATACTTAAAACAACAGACATTGCCCCACCACTAAGGGGGCCGTAAAGCAACAGCAAGAAACTCAGACCATAGCAACTAACATCCCATTTCATAAAAATCTTTGAAGGTCCTAAGAAGCAGATCACCACCCATCTGAAACCCATCAGTTACCACAACCCAGGGCAAATGGTTTTAGACAGGTCGCTCTGTCTGTTCTTAACTACCGGATCATACGACAAAGGTCCTAAATGCACTTGAGACAAAAAGGAAGCAGTGTAATTATACAGACTTTGCACAAAAGCCTTCGACAAGCTGGTGACCAGGCGTAATAGCGAGCCAATTTGCGCGCCTAAAGGAATAACAGAAAAGTTTCGGTCGATGGATCTATAATATCCTCACTAACAGAACACAGAGAGTAGTCGTCAACAGAGTATGTCCGAGGCAGTGCTACGAGTGAAAAGAATCTGTTCCACAAGGCACAGTACTAGCTCCCATCTTGTTTCTCATCCTCATATCCGACTAGACAAGGATAGTCGCCACAGCACCGGGTCTTCCTTTGCAGATGGACACCCGAATCTGCATGACAGTGTCTTCCATTGCAGGACACTGCAAGGCTCAGGGGACATCAAACTGGCAATCTTTCAGTGGCGCAGAAAAACAATATGAAGTTCAACGAATGAGAAATTTCAATTACTCAGATATGGTAAACATGAGGAAATTAAATCTTCATCAGGTTACAAAAACAAAATTCTGGCCACAAAATAGAGCGAAACAAACCAACTTCAAGAACTGGGAATGATTAAGTCGGAGGATCTCACCTTCAAGGGACATATACATTGTATCAATCGCATCTGCTAGAAAAAATGAAAGGGTGGATAATGAGACCTTCCGTAAACTAGGGAGGCCAAAGCCATGATGACACTCTTTTCAGGTCACTTGTTTTTCTGGCTGGAATATTATTGCTGCACTTAACAGCACTTTCAAGGCAGGTGAAAATTGCCGACCTAGAAAATGTACAGGAGAACCTTCACACGTGCGCATAACGGTGATAAACACCTCAATTACTGGGAGCGCTTTGAGGATCCCTGAACCCTGTATTCCCTGGAACGCAGGAGGAGAGATACATGCTTAATACACCTGGAAAATCCTAGAGGACTAGTACCGAACTATGCACAACGAAAATCACTCACTACGAAAGCAAAAGACTTGCAGACGATGCACATCCCCCCAATGAAAAGGCAGGGGTGTCACTAGCGTTAAAGAGACCATACAATAAGTGTCTGGGGCCCCCGAGACTGTTCGATGCTCCCAGACTCATAAGGGGGATTACAACAGAACCCTGGCCGTCTTCAAGCTGGCCACTGACATGCACCTAAAGTCAGTTCATGATCAGCAGGGCTGTGGCAGTACGTTGGAGTTTGCGTGCAAGCCTAGACAGCAACAGCCTGGTTGCATCAGGCGCTGATCCACCAGGAGGCCTGGTCACAGCCGGGCCGCGGGGGCATTGACCCCGAATCTCATATCGGTAACTCCAGGCATACTCCAATATGGGCCAAATACCTACGGTGTGGGTGATGTGTGTGTGTGTGTGTGTGTGTGTGTGGTGAGTATGAGTGTGTGTGTGTGTGTGAATGAGTGTGTGTGTATGTATTGAGTGTGTGTGTGTGTGTTGTGTTGTATGAGTGTGTGTGCGTGTGTGTGTATGAGTTTTTGCTGTGTGTGTTGTGTGTGTGTGGTGTGTGTGTTGTGTGTGTGTGTATGTGTGTGTCGTTGTATGCAATTTGTTGTGTGTGTGGTGTGTGTGTGTGAGAGGAGACGAGAGAGCGACTCAGCAATCAACATTTTGCACAATAAAACTCCTACAGTTGTGACCGGGTGTGGATAGTGTGATTGCTCATTACTCTAAAATTTTTTTTCATTGATTGCAGCCATGTATAAAACGTATGTAACCATTCTTACTCGTATACATTACCTTTGTAACTGTGGTTCATTACCTTTGTAAAACTTGTGAGTTCATTACCTTGTACCTAGTTCAGCCATCAAAACTTTGGAGCCCGGTCCCTGGACCCATTGTGTACCTCTGTAATCTGTAAATACCTTTGTAACTTGTCATGATTGTGACTAGACCTACCTGGAGTTCATTACCTTTGTAAATTGTGAGTTCATTACCTTTGTAAATTGTGAATTATTACCTCTGTAACTTGCCTAGCTATCAAAACTTTGTGGCCAGTCCCTGTGACCCATTCATCTACCTCTGTAATCTTTTGACTACCGCCCACACGATGGGTATGGGGTGCATAATAAACATGTTAAACTAACTAACTAAGTCTATGGATAAGTCCAACCTACTGTTTTATGATGCCAAATAGTCTGTTATTATATTAGAAAGAATAATGCAAGAAAAAGCGATAAAAACAAGGAAACAACTCAAAAAATTATATGGCGGCCTGAACAGAATCGTACCAACATCGCCGTCACATACTGATATAAATGACTATATTTTCTTTGTAGGAAACGCATAGAACATTGATTCTTGTTACCATTGTTTGTTGCCAAAGATTTGAGCTATTTTTCAGTATACCTGGGAGTTTACCTGGCTGAGAGTTCGCCCTGGGGTCAACGCCCCCGCGGCCCGGTCTGTGCACAGGCCTCCTGGTTGGTTCAGAGCCTGATAACCAGGCTATTGATGCTGGCTGCACGCAAACCAACCGTACGAAGCCAAGCCCGGCTGATCAGGAATATGACTTTTTGGTGCTTGTCCAGGTGCAGCTTGAAGACTGGCCAGGGGTTTCTGTTGGTAATCCCCCTATGTATGCTGGGAGGCAGATTGAACAGGTCTCGGTGCCCCCTGTCATTATTTTGTATGGTCTTTACGTGCTAAGTGACACCCCCTGCTTTTCATTGGGGGGGATGGTGCATCGTCTGCATGTCTTTTGCTTTGTAGTGAGTGAGATTTTCGTGTGCAATTTCGGTACTTGTACCTATAGGATTTTCAGGTGTCTATAATCATGTATCTATCCCTCCTGCATTCCAGGGAGAATACAGGTTTAGAAACCTCAAGCGCTCCCAGTATGAGGTGTTTATCTCGTTATGCGCGCCGTGAATGAAAGTTCTCTGTACATTTTCTAGAGTCGGCAATTTCACCTGCCTTGAAAGTGCTGTTAGTGTGCAGACATATCAGCTAGATAGAACAAGTGACCTGTCAAGAGTGTCATCATGGGTTTGCCCTCCCTAGTTTTTGAAGGTTCTCATTATCCCCCAAATCCTGTCATTTTTCTTAGCAGATGCGATTGATACAATGTTTGGTCCTTGAGGTGAGATCCTCGTCATAATCACTCCCAGGTCTTTGATTGGTGTTTCGCTCGCTTTTTTGTGGCCAGAATTTGTTTTGTACTCTGATGAAGATTTAATTTCCTCATGTTTTACCATATCTGTGTATATGAAATTTTCATCTTTGAATCATATTGTTTTCTGCAGCCCACTGAAAGATTTGGCTTGATGTCCGCCTGGAGCCTTTGCAGTGTCTGCAATGGAAGACATTGTCTTGCGATTGGGTGTCATCTGCAAAGGAAGACACGGTGCTGTGGCTGAATCTTGTCTATGTCGGATATGAGGATGAGGAAAAGATAGGAGGAGAGCGAGTACTGTGCCTTGTGGAACAGAGCTTTTCACGTTGCTTGCCTCGGGACTTTACTCTGTTGATGATACTCTCTGTGTTCTTGGTTAGTGAGGAATTATAGATCCATCGACCGACTTTTCAACTTTGTTATTCTTTTAGCACGCCATTTTGTGCGCTATTACGCCATGGTCACACTTGTCGAAGGCTTTTGCAAAAGTATGTTTTATTAATCTGCATTCTTTTTGTCGTCTAGTGCATCTAGGGACTTGTCGTAGTGATCCAATAGTTTGAGACAGAAGGAGCGACCTGTTCTAACCATGTTGCCCTGGGTTGTGTAACTGATGGGTTTTAAGATGGGTGGTGTATCTTGCTTCTTGAAGCACCTTTAAACGATTTTTATGTTGTGGGAGATGTTAGTGCTTTGGTCTGTAGTTCTTTGCTGTTGCTTTACTGCCCCCTTTGTGGAGTGGGGCTATGTCTCGTTTGTTTTTTGTAACTGTGGGACGACCCCGTGTCCACATTGCTCCCTCTCCATAGGATGGGAAAAAAAGGCTCGTGATAGGGGCTTCTTGCAGTTCTGATGAACACGGCAGTTCCATGAGTTGGGCCACTGGGGCAGATGTGCAAGGGCATGTTTTTTTTTCTTCCATTTTTCGCCTGTTCGAAAGTCATTTGGCGTCAGGATAACATCGGATAGCTTGTGTTAATCTAATTTTGTGGCTCTCCATATAAATAATTTTGATCTTCGACTCTCAGTTGGTTCAGCGGCTTGCTAAAAACTGAGTCAATATTGGGACATTGAGTAGCTCACTCATTTCTTGCTGTCATTGTGTAGAGACCCATCTTGTTAAGTAGGGCCCAATACTGGAGTTGTTCTCGACTTTGATTTGGATAGGCGAAGGAAGAAATACTTTGGGTTCATTTCGATTTCATTTATGGCTTTTAGTTCTTCCCGCGATTCCTGACTCCTAAAGGATTCTTTTAGCTTAAGTTCGATGCTTGCTATTTCTCTGACCAGTGTCTCCCTACGCATTTCAGATATATTGACCTCTTTTAGCCGCTCTGTTATTCTTTTCCGTCGCCTGTAAAGGGAGCGCCTGTCTCTTTCTATTTTACATCTACTCCTCCTTTTTCTTAGAGGAATAAGCCTTGTGCATACATCGAGTGCCACCGAGTTAATCTGTTCTAGGCATAAGTTGGGGTCTGTGTTGAATGAATGAAAAATATTTTGATGGAATTTTTACATAAAGGTCGCTGTTCCCTGCTGATAGTGTGGATAATTTTAAGCAGCCTTTAAATGTATTTCTTACTGCGATATACATCCATACATTTTAAAATAATAGTTTGATTTATTAGCCCAGTTATGTTTTTCATGTTTTTCCAATACATTATAATTCTCAATGACATAATTGTTTTACTTAACTAAAACACAACAAAAGGATATAAAATTAAAGATATTCTTTTACTGATTTTTAATCCCTTATAATGATACAGAAAAATGACAAAGAAAATACATTATAATTATTTTACCTACAAATCTACATATTAAACAGAAGTGAATATTTACCATTTTAACAGAAAACATCAAGTCAAAACTTGAGAAAGAATATTGTGAACTTTATATTTATTTATCATCATTGAGACTTGTTATTATTATTAAAGATTAGCCGGTATTCTCCCGGCCCGGGCCTTTTCCAAGTGGTGGCCCGGCCTTGGCTCCCTCTTTAGGGAGTGTCTGAGACCTAAGTCTCCCATGGGAGGAGGCACAAGTACCTCCTCATCTTTGGGACCAACTGTCCCCAGGCCTAGCCACAAGCTAGGACTCTCTGGTCTGCATCCGCCCCAAGGGGAACATGGGAATGACAGTTTTTGAGCTATAGGCTCGGGCTCAGGCACCTACCCTACCCTAGAAGGTTAGGCATGGTGTCGATCAATGAGACTTGTGGTGGTGCATCACACATAATGTGTATCAGTCTTGTATTTTGTAACCTTGAGAGATATGCATGTATTCCTATTACCAGACTTAACAAAGTTTCATCAGTAAGGTTACTACTGTGGAAAATAAATTCCCATAATTATGCTGTATATTTTTTTATAATGTAAATATACATGTTTAATGCATTACTGTTGTTCTAAATTGTATTTTGAATAGAACCAACCGAGTTCGCCCTGCACCTGCGCGGATGTGCGTGGGGAAGAGGTCGAGCCAGGGCATGGGAGGCGCGGGAGGAAGTGTCAGAACTGTTCCTGATGAAGAGTGAGGGAACGTGATTTACGGGACCACCGTAATAAAGTGGTAAATTTAGTGAATAATAGTAGGACCGGTGGTGACTGGCGCATCGCCATGGAGTGTCCTGGGGAAAATACTCGTGATTTAATCATCACTCATCGGTCTCAGATCTTAATGGAGTGACCTCTGATGTGTATAATAATTGTGAGACATTAAATCATCTTGTGAATGGTAATGTGATCAGTGATAATAACACTAAGTTAAGAGAATGTGTGAAGTGAAATAAGTCGCCCTGCTCTGAACACGTTAAGCCTCGTTGTTCCCGTCCCGAGGACAGTGAAGTTTTTATGGAGTCACGACTTCTAAACCGGGACAAACCAACGGATACCTCGTCCTGATGCGGAATAAGTACCGTTGTCGGTGTAGCAGAAATCGAAATGAGATTGTAAAATAGAGGAAATAAGAGCATCAATACCCACAGTTAGTACCCTTCTAGTTTAGCAAGACTGTATGGTTCAGTTAGGTATGTTTTAATTGGATTGGTTATGGGTGATTCCAGCTACATCAGTGACACCAGAGTATATCTGGTAAGTGGTGGGATTATGTACCATAATGTTTTTCTTTGAATGGATATATATATCATGTTTGTAACCTACCATCCCTTTTCCTTCATTTTTTTTCCAGTTAACTAATATATCTATATAGTCCACAATTAAATTTAGTAGCACCGTACTTGTGGGTGCTATCTCAATTTTTTTGGTCTCAGATAGTATGGATAGATTGTGAGGGTCGGGTGGCCACCTGCACTGACCAGAGGTGGTTAAGTTTTCTCCATGGTCTACCGGGGTGACTCGGTAACATTATAGTTGTTGCTCCAATGGATTATCGTATTGATGTAATGTTGAGGGCGCGTACAGGTAATCACCCTAGAAATTTTCCATATTGCCATGGTCCTTCCTGAACCGGATGGCAATCAGTGAAAAAAATTAATTGAATTAATTTCTTAATAATTATGTGACTGATTGAAGGAAGTGGGTGTAGGGTGCCACGAGATTAATTCGATGTGTGGTGGATGATAATTAGGCCTAATTAATTGCTAGCACATGTGTGGCTAGGATTTATATAGAGTATAAAAATATTGCAGAATTACTTTTATAAGGCGCCTACAAAGTTGTATGATCAGTGATTAATAATTCTCTAACCATTGACTGGATCTGATGAGTTAATGTGGCAGACAAGTCCGTGGGTTTTAGAGTAATGGAAGCTCTCGATTACTGGCTTTAATAGGCGATGTGTCGAGGGCATCAAGTGCTTGGATATAATGAATCAAAGAACGTGAACCCTAATGAATTAAACGTTATATTTAGATGCTTTGAGAGCTAGATATTTGATTGCGTACAAATTGTGGTTTTTTATAGACTGTGAAAGGAGGTCTGCTGGAGGAATTGTGCAGATGGATTGCATGAATGTTTTAAATTAATCAACTTACGAAGTGAAGAAAAATGTCTTGTAAAGTAAGGCCTTTGATAATTAAAGGGTGTTAAAGCAGGTGATTGATAACCTATTAAATGCAAAGGAGTGTGTTTGCAAAACCTCCAGAGTAACGGTCTCGAGGAAAATTCAGACTAGGTCGGCAAGAATTGATTGTTCAATTGCAGACCAGTCAGCCAAAACAGTTCAAGGATATAAAACACATAATGACTCAGAAATATCTGTCAAGTTCAAAAAGGGAAAAAAAAATAATCCAGTAGTAATAATCATAATTCAAGAGTTAACATAGTCACATATCAAGTGACAGAAATCAGTAATGTGGGCCTCACATCAAGTATGAGTATAAGTACCTCAGTAAGGGTTAACCCAGTTAATAAGAGGTCAGGCAAGGAAAAAGAGAGAATGTCTCTTCTGCATGGGTATCATTTTCACTAAAAATTGTCAAATGGCCTATAATTCATGGGATATTAATAGGGAAGATTGATAGAACTTGACAGATTTATCAGATGTCTTAGACAGTCATAATGTAAAGGATTGTCAAACAAATTGAACAGTTGCTTTCAATGCAACAAGGGAAGCACCATACAGTTATGTGCAGCGTTGTATGTAATTCTTATAATAATGGTGAGAATAATGATAATGTTAATTAGCCCTGACACTACAGTGACTGATGGAAGTTTGACAGCTAATGCAATAATGATGGCTAGCTGCAGGTAGCCTTGCCGGTGTTGGATGTAATAATTCAGGATAAGGGCATCAAATCAAAAGCATGTGGCGTCACTCTCCTCAACAGGTACGGGCCATTGTAATATATGGCAGATACCGCGTGTAATAGTAATTAATGACTTGAGGAAGTAGTAAATAAGTCAACGGTGTCTTACTCATAAAGGGTCAACCAGTACAAGTAATTATTATCGAGGATTGATATTGAACCAGTTCTAATTTGTGGGATCTGAGACAGCATAGGGATTAATATAAATGAGGAAAAAGTCAATTGATTCCTTTACTCAGGGAAACAAGTCAAATTCAAATTTCAATTCAAATTCCAAATTCTAAAGTTTATTCTCTATAAGATTACCAATGCTGAGTTTACAGAAATTTGGGTTATTGTGTGACGTTTTACATGTGTAAAATAGTGATTACAGAGTGTAACCATAGACGCTAAGCATGGCTCGAAATTTCAGGCAGACTTAGTTTTAGTTTAATTGTAAAATTTACAAATATTGAGGTAAGAGGTGGTATTTATGGCTCTAAGTGATAAATACTAGTTTTGTTGAGTTTAGCAATGTAAATGATTTGTTTTGGCCACAGTACATAGTTTCAGGTATTGGTGTTCACATGGATTCATTATGTTTATGATTGAGATTAATATTCTGTTTATGGTCAAAATGAGTGAGTGCGTGTTAAGTGTGAACCACCTGTTGTATTCGTTGTAGTTAGTTGACAGGGTGTTATCAGGAGATAAGATGTTTTCTAATGGTAGTTTTTGAAGGAGGATGAATGTGCAATCCTTTATTCTGCAGTTTCTAGAGTTCTCAGGTAGGTATTCCAGATTTTAGGGCCTTTGACCATACATTGAATTTTTGTAAAGGTTTAGTACGGACACGGGGAATGTCGTAGAGATGTTTGTTGTCTGGTGTTATGCCTGTGGGTTTCTGTCAAACTATCAAGAAAGCGTTTTATAGGTCAAGGTTGGATATTAGAGTTAAGGCCCTGTAGATGTAGATTGGCACAGTAGTAACCTGGAGTTTACCTGGGAGAGTTTCGGGGGTCACGCCCCCGCGGCCCGGTCCTGTGACCAGGCCTCCTGGGGTCAGCACCTGATCTAAACCAGGCTGTTGCTGCTGGTCGCACGAAACCAACGTCGAAGCCACAGCCCGGCTGATCAGGGAACTGACTTTTGTTACTTGTCCAGTGCCAGCTTGAAGACTGCCAGGGGTCTGTTTGGTTAATCCCCTATGTGTGTGCGGAGGCAGTTGAAAAGTCTCGAGCCCTGAACTTATTGTATTGTCTCTGAAAGTGCTAGTGACACCCCTGCTTTTCATTGGGGGTGGTGCATGTCTGCCAAGTCTTTTGCTTTCTTTAGTGAGTGATTTTCGTGTGCAAGTTCAGTACTAGTCCCTCTAGGTTTTTTCTAGGTGTATATAATTCATGTATCTCTCCCTCCTGCGTTCCGGGATTACGGGTTTTTAAAAACCCTTTCAAGCGCTCCCAGTAATTGAGGTGTTTTATCTCCGTTATGCGCGCCGTGAAAGTTCTTGTAACATTTTCTAGGTCGGCAATTTCACCTTTGCCTTGAAAGGTGGGGTTAAGTGCAGCATATTCCAGCCTAAAATGAACAAGTGGCCTGAATGTTCATCAGGGCTTGGCCTCCCTAGTTTTGAAGGTTCTATTATCCACCCTGTATTTTTCTAGAGATTTGCGATTGTTACAATGTTATGGCCCTTTGTGAAGGTGGATCCTCCGACATAATCACTCCCAGGTCTTTGACGTTGGTGTTTCGCTCTATTTTGTGGCCAGAATTGGGTTTGTACTCTAAGAAGATTTAATTTCCTCGTTTACCATATCTGAGTAATTGAAAATTTCTCATCGTTAAACTTCAATTGTTTTTCCAGCCACTGAAGATTTGGTTTGGGATGTCCGCCTGGAGCCTTGCAGTTTTCTGCATGGAAGACCTGTCATGGATTACTGAACAGGGAGTAAGTTTTGGTCTATGTGGGTGGGGGGGTGTGTTCCCCAGGGATTGGGATTTAGTGTTTAAATTCTACTGCACCCTTTTTGTTGGGTTATTATTGGCTTTAGGTGTGTTGCTGCAGTTGATCCCCAAGCACAAATAGCATAGGTGAGGTATGGATAAATAAGTGAGTGGTATAGTGTGAGAAGGGCATTTTGCGGCACGTAGTATCGTATCTTGGAGAGGATCCCAACCGTTTTGGATACTTTTTTGGTTATATGCTGGATATGGGTGCTGAAATTCAGGTTGTTGTCAAGGTATAAGCCTAGGAATTTGCCCCCATTATTTCTGGTAATTAGAGTGTTATCAATCTTAATGTTAAGTTGTGCATCTCCTGCTCTGCTACCAAACATAATATAGTAGGTTTTGTCAGTGTTAAGCGTAAGTTTATTGGCTGTCAATACCTGAAGGATGTTAAATGTGAATCTGGACATTACTGGGTGAGACTTCCGTGGAAGCTAAACCGTCCAGAATTATCTACTAATTATAAGATGGGGTATGGACAGTTAACGGGCCCAGCTCTACTAACTGAGCAAGACACCAAAATTGTTGACTGCTTGTAATGATATAATTAATAAACAGTTAAATAGTAAATTGCTTCTACTTCAGGCGATGATAAATGCACACCTTAAGTGCACAGGTGGTCCACTGAGCGAAGTAATTGGGTAAATAATCTTATGTGGACAATTTCCGGGTGTGACGTCAACTGAAGAGGAACTAATGAGGATATGTGAAGGGGTTAATGAAATAATGCAAAGTGCAAGGATGCCCCTGACGGAATGGAAAAGTAATTAGTCCATTTAGAGGGATCAATAAATATGGATAGCCATGGAGTTGAAGTGCCTATATGCAGTAATGTGCTGGGGCTGACTTGGGACACTGAGAGAGACTTGTTATTTTGTCAATTTAAATCTAGGTATAATCTTGATCTTGTCAACAACCTATACCAGACTCTAGTGCAATTGCAAGTACCATTTCAAATTGTATTTTTATATTATAAGTTTATATTATAATTTCTACCATCTGTCCATTTAACTTTGCTTACCATTACTTAATTTTAGTCCCTTATATATTTTCTCCTTTATTTTAGCTTTATATAACTATCCTAGTTTATATATTCACAATTGTTAAAATAATCAAGGTGCTATTCTTAGGTGCTAAAGTAGAATAAGTTCACAATTTTGCCATTATATTCCAAAGCTCATTTTTGATTACCACTTTATTGGTCCCCCACAACCTATATTAGCCCCTTTTATATTATAATTTTATACTATAATTCTAACTTTAAAAAATTACCTTTATAGTACTACCTACTATCATTTTCCCCAAGCTCCACTATTTGATCATCACTTTATTGTATTAGTCCCTTAGTTTCTTTTATTTTACATTTTTTAAAATAATCCAGGTGCTATTTTTTAGCTTAAGACTATTAATTTTTTTTTATACTTAATTCAAACTATAGATTCACTACAAATCTTATGATTATAAGCATTGATCCTGATACCAACCTCTTATTTAATGACTTAAATGAATCAAACAGTAACTGTAATTACTACAACTGCAGAACAATCAAAGGCACTTCTCAGTGCCAACACAACATAACTATATTTAACTACAATATCAGATCTTTAAGCAAGCATTATGATGACCTCATAGCTTACAAAATTTCCCTTTTACATGCCAATATGCCCCATCATTACACTAACTGAAACTGGCTAAACCCTGATAGTACAGATGTCTATGCCATTCCTGGTTACACAGCCATACACAACTGTAGGCCGGGATCAACAAGGGGGGGCACAGCCATTATATTTCTCAGACCAACTAGAATGTATCACTAATACTTGCAAAAGGGATGAAACATGGGGAATATATAATAGCTAAATTCAAATCAAAGTACCTACAAAAAACCTCTCACATTGATAAACATCTACAGAGTTCCACAGTAAAAACATTAGCCAATTTAGTCAAAATCTAGGAAGTATGATAACTGATGCACGCATGAACAAAGATCACTTACTACTCTCAGGTGACTTCAATATAAATCTTCTGCAAGACCAGGCCCCACACGTTACTGAATTCACAAACACAATGAGTAACTGTATTTTACTACCACAGTAAAAAACCTACAAGAGTTACAGAGACTAGTTTTTCCCTCTTGACCACATCTGGACCAACACCATATCCCCTTTAAAATCAGGCATAATTACAGATAATACCCCAGACCACTTCCCTACTTTCCTCAAACAAAATCTTGGTAAACTACCCCAAGACACTACTAAAGTCACCTTCAGACTTCACAATGAGGCAGCCATTAATAACTTCAACAAAGCAATAGCAAACATTTTATTGGCACACTGAGCTAGAACCTATACAGATATTGACGAAAGTATTAATAATTTTCTAAAAAAAACCAATACCTCTATAACAAGCACTGCCTAAAAAAAATAAAGATGACAGCAAAGAGACTGAAAAAGTCCCTGGCTAACACCAGCTTTTCAAATCCATAAATACAAAACACCAATATGGAAAAACAGTACAGAATGGGTCAATAACCAGAGACCAAACAAAACGTTACTCGTCAATCCTAACCAGCCTGATAAGAAGGGCAAAAAATTGTATTATGAGAACAGATTATCCAACTTACGAGGTGATATAAAAAAGACCCGGAAAACCCTATCAGAAATTTTTGGGAACAAAAAAGATATCACGAAATAGCGAAATAAAATTAGCAAAAACAGATGAACCCCCAAATCCCCACCAACAGAAAAAAGCAAACAGACTCAATGATTTCTTCTCCACTATAGGACAAAAACCCTTGCCAATAAAATCCCCCAAACTCAGATACCCCACCAAATGACTACCTCACCGGCAACTACCCGAAACACATGTTCCTTTGCTCCCACTAACCCATACGAAGTCTCCCTTATTATCAACGCACTAAAAAACAAGGCAGGAGATTTAAATACCTTACCCCCCTTATATACAAAAAAGTGTCACAAGTGCTATCACCAATCATTGCAACACTCTTTAACAAATCCATTGAATCCTCCACCCTTCCCTACAGTACTCAAAAAAAGCAAGGGTCACCCCGATCCACAAAGGGGAGACCAAACAGAGTTGAATAAACTATAGGCCAATTTTCCAACTTACACCCTCTCTCAAAAATTTCGAAAATTAATTTATAAACGAATCTACTCCTACCTTATCTCCCCAAAACATACTCAACCCCTGCCAATTTGGATTCAGGCCTAATAAAAATACTAAATTTATGCTATTATACACATGCTAGAAAATATATACACTGCAATAGAGAAAAAGAAATCCCACTGGGGATCTTCATTGACTTACGTAAAGCTTTTGATACAGTTGCCATGACTTGCTCCACGTAAAATTGTCACACTATGGTATAAGAGGGCACTCCTCAACTACCCCAAGTCTTACCTCAGCAACAGAAGCCCAAAATGTGTACGCAAAATGGGGCAAACTCTTCTGCACAACCAATTTACAGTTGGTGTCCCACAGGGAAGTGTCCTTGGCCCTCTTCTCTTTCTCTATACATAATGACCTTCCAAATGCTTCGCAATTACTCAAACCCAAATATTTGCAGTGACCCCTTACATACGTCTTCTCTCCCCGGCCCCAGTCACGCTAGCCAATACTGTAAATACCGAATTACAGAAAATTTTCTACCTGGATGAGGACTAAACAAACTTACACTAAACATTGACAAAACCTACTTCATTCAGTTTGGTAAAAAGAGCTACAGATGTCCCTCTTAACATTTAAAGATAAATGGATCACCTATCACAAAACTAACAGAGGGAAAAAATTTTTAGGAATCCACCTTGATAATAGACTCAAATTTCATACACTATACATCAAATTTCTAAGAAAATTTCAAGACTGTGGGCATACTATCGAAGATACGGTACTATGTTCCACAGTCAGCCCTCCTGGCCCTTTTATCACTTCTTATTTACCCCTATCTCACCTATGGAATTTGTGCATGGGGCTCAACAACAATTAACCATCTCAGACCCTAATTACCCACAAAAGGCTGCAGTTAGAATGATAACAAATTCTCACTACAGGCAGCAACTCCACCATATTCAATACACTAAACCTATCACCATACAAAACATCCATACTTATTACTGCACCTATTACATACATAGAACACTTAACACTGATATTAACCCCTCCCTCAAACATCTCCTTGCCAACTCAACAGAAAAACATGGACCATAACACAAGGCACAGATCACTCTTTGATGTTCCTCGTGTCCATTCACACTATGCAAAAACTCAATGCACATTTAAAAGGCCCTAAAAATTCTGGAATTCATTACTGTAAATATAAAAGAAACACTACCTGTTTATAAATTCAAGTCTCTTCTCAAAGATTACTTACTCACCCAAAACCAAATAAATACTGAATAAACTGAACATTATAAATTGTATATTTTTAATGTTTCTCACAATTATATCACATAAATGTTAAACCTAAAACCCAATCTAACTTTATTATTTTTTAAATACACTACCTAACAGAATCACTACCTAAATGAATGCAACCATATGACCCGTCTTTGTAATACTCACTTGTGCTTTATAGTTATCTGTTTACATTAATGTTTTATCACTGATTTTATCATTGCTTAGTAAAAAGCGCTGTATAGTCCTTGTGGCTTAGCGCTTCTTTTTGATTATAATAATAATAATAATCATTGCTTAGTTAATCTTAAGTTAATTTTAAGCCAGCCCGTAATGCTATGCATAGTATAAGTGGCTTTGGCATACTGCTTTATCTGTATTTTTTTGTACCTCTGTATGTGTGCACAAATTGGAAATAAATAAAAAAAAAATAAATAAATAAAAAAAAAAAGTCTCATAATTCCAGTATGCCCAATAAATTAACCCAGAGAGCATAGGCTTAGTGTCACACCTTACAATAAGAGGGAAATTGTTAATACCAGAAGCATGGAAGCTTGAGTGTGCTTTGGATGGAGCCCTACCTGAGGAGTTAACAGGTGGAAAGAATTAATGGGTGGTTATGTAAATACCAATGTTGGAGTTCCCAAGCCAGGTGGCCAGTGAAGATGGAAAAATTGTACTCCACATTATTTAAGTCATCTAACAACGACCTCCGCCTGGCTGCAGTGTGGAAAATAAATTCCCATAATTATAGTGTATATTTTTTTATAATGTAAATATACATGATTAATGCATTACTGTTGTTCTAAATTGTATTTTGAATGGAACCAACCATGTTCCCTCTGCGGCTGTGCGGATGTGCAGGGAGAGAGGTCGAGACAGGGCATCGGGGGGTAGCGGGAGGCTTTTGAATGTAGTGAGGAGGCTGTGAAAACATGGGACCAGGAAATTGGCGTTCACGGCAGCCTAAGGATTAATATAGGCCTCACTTCATAATAGGAAGTGTCGTAACTGTTCCTGATGAAGAGTGAGGGAATGTGATTTACGGGACCACCGTAATAAAGTGGTAAATTTAGTGAATAATAGTAGGACGGGTGGTGACTCGCGCATCACCATGGAGTGTCCCGGGGAAAATACCCATGATTTAATCATCACTCATCGGTCTCAGATCTTAATGAAGTGACCTCTGATGTGTATATAATTGTGAGGCATTAAATCGTCTTGTGAATTGTAATGTAATCAGTGATAATAACACTAAGTTAAGAGAATGCATGAAGTGAAATAAATCGCTCTGCTCCGAGTGAACATGTTAGGCCTCGTTGTTCCCGTCCCGAGGATAGTGAAGTTTTTATGGAGTCACGACTTCTAAACCTGGACAAACCAACGGATACCTCGTCCTGCTGGAATAAGAACCGTGTCGGTTGTAGCAAAACATCGAAATGAGATGGTGAATGGAGGAAATAAGGAGCATCAATCACCCACAGTTAATTAACCCTTCTAGGTATAGCAGACTGATACTGGCCAGTTAGGTACGTTGTAATTAGATAGGTTATGGGTGATCCAGCTACATGAAGTGACCACCAGAGAATATCTGGTAAGTGGTGGGATTATGTACAAATGTTTTTCTTTGATGGATATATCTATGTGTAACCTACCATCCCTCCTTCATTCAGTTAAACTAATATAATCTATACAGTCCACAATTAATTAGTAGCACCGTACTTGTGGGTGCTATCCAATTTATACTGGTCTCAGATAGATATGGATAAGATTGATTGGGTGGCCCGGTGGCCTGGTGGCTAAAGCTCTCGCTTCACACACGGAGGGCCCGGGTTCGATTCCCGGCGGGTGGAAACATTTCGACATGTTTCCTTACACCTGTTGTCCTGTTCACCTAGCAGCAAATAGGTACCTGGGTGTTAGTCGACTGGTGTGGGTCGCATCCTGGGGACAAGATTAAGGACCCCAATGGAAATAAGTTAGACAGTCCTCGATGACGCACTGACTTTCTTGGGTTATCCTGGGTGGCTATCCTCCGGGGTTAAAAATCCGAACGAAATCTTTCTTATCTTATCTTATTGTGAGGGTCGAGGGGGCCACCTGCAGTGACCAGAGGTGGTTAAGTTTTCTCACATGTCTACACGGGGTGACTACGGTAAACATTATAGTGTTGTCTCCCAATGAGATTACTCGTATGCATGTAATGTTGAGGTACGTACAGGGTAATTACCCTAGAAAATTTTCCTAACTACTATTACCAGACTTAACAAAGTTCATCACTGAAAACAATGATTCACAAGAATAAGTAGATGAAAAAACGGATAGTAATGCTGTTGCAAGTTCTTCATACAAAATTTTATGGAATAGTATTCCAAGTACTTAATACCTGGTTTTCCACATTTCTCTCTGTTACCCCCGTCTATAGTCACTCCTTTTCATATTTTCCAAGTTAGCTCTGAGATCAACAAATTTCTGTCTAAAAATTGAGTTGTTTTGAAATTCAATCAAACTGCATTTCAGAATCATCCATAACTACCCATGAAAACATCTGCAAGTTTAGTTTATCCAGATTTATACTGTCTGTAAATTTAATGAATTTTGCAGTCACTTCAAGTTCTGTGAACTTAGCAAATCTTGTAGAGAACTGCTTAACACTTGACTCAGTACTGTTTAAAAATAGTGTTTGGAGACATCGGTTGTTTTCTCATCCTTTGGAAGATCACTGATGCATCTCTTTAGGTTTGGAAGTATTCTTATTATTATTATTAAAGATTCTCCGATATTCTACCGGCCTGGACCTTGTCCAAGTGGTGGCCTGGCATTGGCTCCCTGTCTAAGGAATGTCTGAGACCTAAGTCTGTAACCATGTATAGGCGTGAGGCTGATTCATTACCTTTGTAACTTGCCATGATTGTGACCAGATCTACCTGAAGTTCATTACCTTTGTAACTAGTTCAGCTATCATAACTTTGGGGTCCAGTCCCTGGACCCATTATGTACCTTTGTAATCTTTTGACTACCGCCCACAGGATGGGGTGCATAATAAAAAATTAAACTAACTAAGTCTCCCATGGGAGGAGATACAAGTACCCCTCATCTTGTGAGCTGCAAGCTCGGGCTCTGGCACCTACCCTCCCCAAGAAGGGCTGGGCATGGTGTCGATCAGAAAGTATCTAACCTCTCACTATCTATATCACTCTTAAAAACCCTGAAGCTTCATTTCAAATGCCCTTTATGTAATCGAACTTAACATCAAATGTCTTACCAGAGACCTGTAATTTAGTGTTCAGATCATTTAAGTGTTCGCAAAATCTGAAGAAAAAAAATCAGTTTACAAACCCACACGATATCAGACATTGCTGTATAAGACACTTGTGGTTACTCAAAAAGCGATTTATCTCATCCAGACATTCAACAAATTGTTTCAAAACAAAACCATGACTAAGCCAACGAACATTGTTAGTCCTTTGTACACCGGGTCCACCTCCTTCAATAAATTCTGAAATTGTCTTATTCAAAGCTCGTGCAGAATGTAATTAACAGTCTTGGAGACTGTTTGTATCACTTCTTGAAGTTCTTTTAGACAAACTTTTGTACATAAAGCCTCGTGTATGATGCAATGGAAGTCTATCACTGGATGACCAACATCTTTTACAGATAACAAATCATACTTCCTTACCAATCATGCTGGGTGTTCCATCTGTTGTAACCTTACCAATCATGCTGGGTGCACCATCTGCTGTAACCTTACCAATCATGCTGGGTGCATCATCTTTTGTAACCTTACCAATCATGCTGGGTGCACCATCTGTTGTAACCTTACCAATCATGCTAGGTGCACCATCTGTTGTAGATGAATGGTTCAAAGAACCGACATGTTGATAAATTAGACACATGTGCAACTCTTGGGTATCTTTATTGAGGAAACGTTTCGCCACACAGTGGCTTCATCAGTCCATACAAAGGAGAATCTTGAAGAACAGGAGGAGAATGAGGTAATCAGTCCCTCAACCTTGAGTCGATGTGGTCAGTCCATCAATCTTGAATAGAATACGGCATAAGTGCAGAGAAGGTGCTTATAAACCGTTGGAAGGAGAGGTGCAGCAGTCATAGGTTTACTGGAGTTTACCTGGAGAGAGTTCCGGGGATCAACGCCCCCGCGGCCCGGTCTGTGACCAGGCTTCCTGGTGGATCAGAGCCTGATCAACCAGGCTGTTGCTGCTGGCTGCACGCAAACCAACGTACGAGCCACAGCCCGGCTGATCAGGAACTGACTTTAGGTGCTTGTCCAGTGCCAGCTTGAAGACTGCCAGGGGTCTGTTGGTAATCCCCCTTATGTGTGCTGGGAGGCAGTTGAACAGTCTCGGGCCCCTGACACTTATTGTATGGTCTCTTAACGTGCTAGTGACACACCTGCTTTTCATTGGGGGGACGTTGCATCGTCTGCCAAGTCTTTTGCTTTCGTAGTGAGTGATTTTCGTGTGCAAGTTCGGTACTAGTCCCTCTAGGATTTTCCAGGTGTATATCTCTCCCTCCTGCATTCCAGGGAATACAGGTTTAGGAACCTCAAGCACTCCCAGTAATTGAGGTGTTTTATCTCCGTTATGCGCGCCGTGAAAGTTCTCTGTACATTTTCTAGGTCGGCAATTTCACCTGCCTTGAAAGGTGCTGTTAGTGTGCAGCAATATTCCAGCCTAGATAGAACAAGTGACCTGAAGAGTGTCATCATGGGCTTGGCCTCCCTAGTTTTGAAGGTTCTCATTATCCATCCTGTCATTTTTCTAGCAGATGCGATTGATACAATGTTATGGTCCTTGAAGGTGAGATCCTCCGACATGATCACTCCCAGGTCTTTGACGTTGGTGTTTCGCTCTATTTTGTGGCCAGAATTTGTTTTCTACTCTGATGAAGATTTAATTTCCTCATGTTTACCATATCTGAGTAATTGAAATTTCTCATCGTTGAACTTCATATTGTTTTCTGCAGCCCACTGAAGATTTGGTTGATGTCCGCCTGGGCCTTGCAGTGTCTGCAATGGAAGACACTGTCATGCAGATTCGGGTGTCATCTGCAAAGAAAGACACGGTGCTGTGGCTGACATCCTTGTCTATGTCGGATATGAGGATGAGGAATAAGATGGGAGCGAGTACTGTGCCTTGTGGAACAGAGCTTTTCACCGTAGCTGTCTCGGACTTTACTCTGTTGACGACTACTCTCTGTGTTCTGTTAGTGAGGAAATTATAGATCCATCGACGACTTTTCCTGTTATTCCTTTAGCACGCATTTTGTGCGCTATTACGCCATGGTCACACTTGTCGAAGGCTTTTGCAAAGTCTGTATATATTACATCTGCATTCTTTTTGTCTTCTAGTGCATTTAGGACTTGTCGTAGTGATCCAATAGTTGAGACAGACAGGAGCGACCTGTTCTAAACCATGTTGCCCTGGGTTGTGTAACTGATGGGTTTCTAGATGGGTGGTGATCTTGCTTCTTAGGACCCTTTCAAAGATTTTTATGATATGGGATGTTAGTGCTATTGGTCTGTAGTTCTTTGCTGTTGCTTTACAGCCCCCTTTGTGGAGTGGGGCTATGTCTGTTGTTTTTAGTAACTGTGGGACGACCCCCGTGTCCATGCTCCTCTCCATAGGATGGAAAAGGCTCGTGATAGGGGCTTCTTGCAGTTCTTGATGAACACAGGTTCATGAGTCTGGCCTGGGGCAGAGTTAGTTTAATATGTTTATTATGCACCCCATACCCATCCTGTGGGCGGTAGTCAAAAGATTACAGAGGTACATAATTGGTCCAGGGACTGGGCCTCAAAGTTTTGATGCTGAGCAAGTTACAGAGGTAATGAATTCACAATTTACAAAGGTAATGAACTCACAATTTACAAAGGTAATGAACTCCAGGTAGGTCTAGTCACATCATGACAAGTTACAAAGGTATTTACAGATTTACAGAGGTACACATGGGTCCAGGGACCGGGCTCCAAAGTTTTGATGGCTGAACTAGGTACAAGGTAATGAACTCACAAGTTACAAAGGTAATGAACTCACAAGTTACAAAGGTAATGAATGCTGTAGAATGGTTACTTACGTTTATACATGGCTGCAATCATGAACAAATTTTTGAGTAATGAGCAATTCACACTTCCACACCCCGGTCACAACTGTAGTGAGTTATTGGTGCAAATGTTGATTGCTGAGTCTCTCTCTCTCACACACACACACATACAAATTCATACACACACACACATAAACACACACACACACACACACACACACTCATACACACCACGCACACACACTCATACACACACACCACACACATCATACACACACACAACTCATACACACACACACACTCATACACACACACACACTCATACACCACACACACTCATACTCACACACACACACACACACACACACACACACACACACCACACACACTCACACACTCCCCACACATCCCACACAACACACACACACCACACACACACCAACACACACACACACACCCCACACACACACCCCACACACACACCACACACACACACTTTGCACATATGTGGTAATGCTTTATTTACAGCTAGCAAAGTCAGGGTATTTCTCCAAAGGGTCTGTAATTCCACTGTGGATAAAAAACTTAGCCATTTCTTGAACATTTTCGGGTGAGTTTTTTAAAAAATTTATTTTTTTTATCACACTCCATACAAAATGACGCAGGTGTGCAATAATCCATCGGGCAAAGTTTACTTTTCGTTTGGCAATTGGTGGGGGTGTTTTTAACCCCCAAAGATACTTGAACCCACCCGGACCCGGGGCGGTAGTGACACCCAAGAGTCTGCTTATTTTGTTGGTGCCCAAGACATGTGGCCCTCCTGCTGATAGAATGGATAGATGGACTCATGGTGTCAAATCTCCTGACCTTTAAAGTCCATAAAATTCAGCTAAGTTTTTTCGTATTATTGTTCAAAAACTACACCTGACAACCCGGGGGCAGAGTGCAGGGGCATGTATTTATCGCCTTTTGGGAATCTTTTGGGCGTCAGGATAACTTTGGGGATAGGCTTGGTTAATAAAATTTTGTGGCTCTCTCATAAAAATTCTTTTGATCTTCCACCTCATCGGGTTAGGGGGTTGCTAAAATGAGTCATTTTGGGGGATTAGTAGCCCCATTTCCTTCGTCATCTGGTAGGCCCCATTTTTTTTAATAGGGGCAAATACGGGACGTTGTTCTGTTTTTGTTTTGGCATAGGAAAGAAAAACTTGGTTTCTTTCGATTTCATTTAGGCTTTTTTCTTCCGCGTTTCCCTGACTCCAAAAAGTATTCTTTTGTTTAAAGTTCGATGCTTGCTTTTCTCTGACCATGTCTCCCTACGCTTTTCGATTTTTGACCTTTTTTAGCCGCTTGTTATTTTTTCCGCCCCTGAAAAGGGAGCCCTGTCCTTTCTTTTTTTACATTATCTCCTTTTTCGAAAAGGGGAAAACCCTTGTGCTAATCGGTGCCCCCGAGTTAATCTGTTTGGGCAAAATTTGGGGGGTCTGTTTTGCTTAGTATTTTCCCCCAGTTTATGGGTTGGATTTTGGTTTATTTGGGCCCCTTTAGCTTTTGTTTTTTGAAGTTGAATTTGGTAAATGCCCCCTCGTGACTAGTCTCTTTAGCTGTCGGGGGTCCCGCATACATGTCTGAACCCCAATTAGTTGTGATCTGAGAATTTTTTTTTGTTTGGGGTGAATTTCTTTCAGATCTCATTGTTAGTGAAGATGAGGTCTAGGTTTCCCCAGTCTAGTGGGCTTTTATTTGCGGGTTTTAAATTAAATTTTGTGCAGAATTTAAAAAGCTCGTGTGAGTGTGAGTTTTCACAGAGCTGCCTCGGGGATTATTACTGAACAATATTTTTGCTTTTTTCCCTCCTTTTTTTAGGTCCCTTAAAGTTAAAATCCCCCGGGGCGATTTTGGGGCAGGAGCTGGAAGTTTTTCCCAGACAGTGGTCAATTTTTAACAGCTGTTCCTGGTTTGTGGGTTGTTGCATCCGGGGGCTTGTAGACTACCAATTTGCTGGGTTTTGGGTTCTCACCTTTATGCTAAAATTTCCATCTCTTTTTGAGCATAAGCATTTGTGCAAACAATGACTCTGCAATGTAAGGCCCAAACCCCCCCCCCCTTTTGCCTGTTTCACTCTGTCACATCTGTTGGTTTACCGGGACCCATATTTCGTTGTCCAAGTGTCCTTTATTGGGTTCAGTGAAAGCCGCGAACATTCCTTTGCCTCTGCAAGCAGCCCACGGATGAAAGGATTTTGTTGTTTGTTGGGGGCATTAGACCCTGTATATTTGGGCAAAGAAGAATGTTAAACGGATGGTGGATTGTTGGTACGGGAGGGGATTTTTTTCCGGCTTAGTATCTGTATCTTTTGGGTTTGGGGAGTGGGGGCCATCGATTTGGGGTTCCCACCGGGAAAATGACTGGTTTTTGGTGTACGATTTCTGCCTTTCCTGCCATTTTTTTTCCTTTCTTGGCACTAAAAACCTTTTCCTTTAGGGGCGGGGCTACCCAGGTTTTCCCGGGCCTGGATTTTTTGTATCTGTTGTCCCCTTTAGATGGTATGCCTGGAAATTTTAAGTTATAGCGAGTCTTTCCTGTATGAAGGGGTAACTTCGGGGTGAAAAACTTCAGGAAGGGGTTTACATTTTCCTGTTGCCCCCCCTATGGGCATGGCTTTTCTAGGGGCCATAGTTGCACGCCCCATTTTTTTTCCATTTTTCCCATCCCAAGCAATAAAAAGTCAAGTAGTGCACAGGCTTGGTTTCCTTTTTGCCTTGGGTTTTTCTGTGACTGTACCCCTGTTGGTGCATGTTTCCCGTTTTTACTTCTACCCTCCCTAGCCCAACAATGGAGCCCCCCAGTTGTTTTTGGTAATTATCCCCCTATTGCTATGGATCCTCTTTTTTCTTTTTCCCTGCGGTATTTCTTTTTGCAAATTTGTTTTTATCTTATCTTTGACTACACTTGTTTCCTATAGGGCCTGTCCCCTATGAGGTCATTTTATTATTCCTTCCCTGCGTAAATTCCCGACTACCTGGACAAAATCTCCAGCTTCACCATTATTTGGGGTTTGTCCTCACAAATCAAGTGGGCGGGAAAAAGAAAACATAAACCCTCTACTGTAAATAACAGAAAAAACCCAATGAAAATACTGTAATGACCAGAGTTTACACGTCTAAACATGCAGCTAGGGGGATTGGTAAAACATACCGTGAATGAAACCCCCAGACCTGTCAGAACGTCCAACTGCACTAAAAAAGCAAGGGAAAAAAAGCAAGAACTTAGGGAACAGGGAAAGGGAAAAATTTGTTTTGGATTAAATAGGTCCAACCCTTTTAGTTTTTGGGTTGGGAAAAGGGATAAATAAAATAACTGGAAAAAGACTGGGAAAGTTTCTTTTCCCTTTTACTTAAAAAGCAAATGACCTCATAAATACTGGTCCAAAACATCCCGGGATGAAAACCCTTCCATCTCATTTAGAAAAAAATTAGAGAGTCTTCGAAGAAATGTTTTAAAGATTAATTTTATGGCCAAAAAAATTATAGAGGACTGCCTCTTCACCCAGTATGAAATTAAAAAGCATTAACTAAGGTCGATCAATGCTCAGGAGAGGATGGTATACCTATGATATTCTCAGAACTCTAAGGCCGTGCTGAAACCCTTTTTTTTTGGACTGTAAATTCAGTTACATTGGAGCGTTCTTCCTACTTTCCCGGCCCTAGTTCATTGTGCCTATCCCTAAGCCCCAAAAGCCCGATACATTTAGACCGATCTCCCTTAATTTGTCTTTGAAAACCTTTTAAAGAATGATACTTAAACCAAGTACTACAGAATAGACACCAAAATTCCCCTACCTCTATGGGTTCGTGAAAAAGGAAAAGTGTGCAGAACTACATTTCCACCTTTTTTCATGCTTTTCCCGTTAACCCCTTTGGGGGTGTTCCCGGGCCTTTTTTGTATCCATAGCTCTCGCATACCCTCCCCCGGTGGATGGGGGGCACAAAAAACTAGCCCCTTCGGTGGCAAAATCTAAACTAAAATCATGCACCAAACCCCTACTAGTTTTACCACTTTTTTTGATCTAAAAACTGCATTTGATATTGCGAACAGAACCTTTTTTACTACATAATCTCCAAAATGATATTGGTGGAGCTTTCTTGCTGGATAATAGGATACCCGTCAAATAGAGTATCCTCTGTCCCCTTTTCAAAGGGTTTAGAAAAGACTAAGGAAAAGTCTTTAGGTTTCACCACAGGGGTAGTTCTTAGTTCCATGCTATTTTTTATTCTATTAATGCCCCCTAAAAATTCACTGCCTCACCCAAACATATGCTTAAACTTGTGATGACTCATGATAATCAACGGGGATAAGAAGATGAGCACCTTTTTTAATGAAGTTAAGCAAATTTTTAACGACTAGGCCTCAAATCTTTCTCTAAAAAAAAAGATATTTAAAAAGCAAAAAGACATCCCCCCCATCATTTTTCAAGGTGAAATCATTTGCTACGTTTTAAAACCCACGATATCTTGGTAGATGTACCTTTAACAAAACCACTATACCACACTAAATAAAAAATGCAAAGAAAGGGAAATGCTCTCAAAGCTGTTTCTGGGGAAAACCCCAACTATGGTTCTAATGTTTAAATCGTGAGAATGATGTACATAGCTATGTTATGCCTTAATTGTTATGCTGCTCCCATGTTATATTAGCTAGAGAAATTTTCCCCCACCCCTTTGGGGTTAAAGCAGAATGAAGCCTAGAATTAAATTTGATGCTGTATTTTTTCAACCCTGTAACCCAATTCAAGCAGTTTACCAAAGGCGGGTCCCTTTCAAAAATTAATGAAAAAAAAAGAAATATAACAGGGACAATTAAAATTTAAATTATTTAGAAATGGGAAAAAAAAATGTAAAAAAAAAAAAACATGAATGGGTATCCTAATTTAAAAAAAAATGAAAAAAGAAATGAAAAAAAAATTTCTTTGAACTCAAGCTAATATAGGTATATGTGGGGAAAGGGCTGCTTGATGGGGGGTTTAGGTCCTGCGTTATTCAAAACGGTAAGTAGATTAAACAGGGACGTCTCAGGACTTAGTCCTCTCCTTCTATTCTTCTCGTTGGTTGGCAGGTGACCCACTCTGTCATTCCAAGCTGTAAAGAGAGACAGATTACCACTGCTTAAGAAATCACTCCCCATGATAAGTACAATACCTTCAAGATGTGGTGATTATTAAAACATTTAACAGATAAAGACTGAAAGGACTAAGTTAATTATTGGTCAAAAGTGAAGCTTTCAACCAATAAGTCCACTAAAATTTGATCAGGCATGTATTTTCAGTAGTGTTGGGAGCTGTGAGTCGAGTGATTTACTGTTTGCCCGGAGCCCCACACGTCACCTTTCGGGGGGGGGAAGAGGGAGGGGAAGGGATAGTGGGAGCTTGACTGACTCTACCTTAACAAGCAGCCGGCAATCAAACTATCACTTTCGGGGAGGGGGAAAGAAAGGGGGGGGGGAATAGCGGGAGCTGGACTTACCCTACCTTAAACAAGTAGCCGGCAATGAAACTTTTTGTTACTATACACTCCCTCGCTACTCCTATCTATTGAATTTTTCCCCTCAGAGTCCCAAATTACGAAGGTTCTTAATATGGGGAAAAGGAGCTTGGTATTTTAGTATCAGTGATTGGATTGTTGAGATTAACACTGTACTCGGTATTAGAATGTTGAGAAATGAACGAGACTGTCACAATGAATCTTACTAAGTGTTAGGGGTAAATACACACAGATCTAAATGGATTGTGAAAATGTGCAATAGCATTAAGTTTTATAACTTGCATGAACTGTATCACTGTAGGCAACAAGAGAAATTTAAACCCCTCCCGGGAAGATGTGTTCATTTAATATCACATACCTGCAAATCCCTCCAAAAGAAGCTAGTTGTGGAAATTTATTTGGTCCCTAAAGTTCCACAGGACAGTTTCCAGCATGGCCGTATAGGATGGCTGAGCTGGAGGGCCCCTTTACCCCACCCAAACAAATGGCATTCTCTCTCGTTGGCATGGATTGTTGGTTAAGGTTATTTAAATTTATAGATTTTCTCTTCAGGGAAGGAGTAGGTAGTTTTACTGGTATGTACACTAATATTAGGATTATTGAGAAAAATGTAGATAATAATAATGTAGCCCTAAGACCTTAACATAGGTAGTAATGGGCCCGTTAATGTAGGCAAACACTCGGATAAGTTAGCTAGGGGAACTGGCAGCCCTAGTTTGAACGAAGGGGACGAGGGTCTGCAAGAGGGACCAGCTCGTTCTTCTTAAGACAGACACCAACTGGACAAGACGTGCCGTGATCAGCAGACGGTGCCCCCGTGTCTTCACATTTGAGACCTGGGGAAATCTGGTAGGGCACCTCGATGTACCGTAGATGACCTCTGTCGGGGCCCATACAGTAAGACAAGACCTCCTTTATCTCGTAGATTTCTGGCCAATGTCTGGGGAGAATTGTGAGTGAGTTTATCTGTGGGCCTGTGTTGCAGCTGGCAGAGAAATGCCCAGTAAGTACCAGTGTCTCAGAGCAGTCTGGAAGCTAGTGTCTGAGTCTGCATAGTTATACTAGGGGATACATACCCTCTTGGATTTTTGGGAATTTCTGAGGTGCAGGCAGGACACTAATTACGATTAAATATTGCAGGAATTAATGCTCCCGGTTGCACATGGTTTCTGAGGGGGAGTCAAAGGGGCTAAGGCTAGCTTAGGGAAGTGAAGATGGATATATGCTGCAACACCAAGTAAGTTAGTCCTTTATACGTGCATGCAGGCGAGGTTCTTGCAATACCAATCATTTGTGAAAATCTGCCCTATAAGCCACTTGTGAGCTGAGGTACCCACCTCAGAGCTCGGTTTTTCAACAGAGTTTGCCAGGGTAGGTGACTCCACTTGGAGGCAGTCCACACAAATTTTCACAAAAGTGGTCGTTCGAAAACCGTGATTGTGGAATAGCTAGGTTAAGCTATCATAGCTAGGCCACAGTTAGGAACCAGTTTAACAGAGTTAGGTTAAGCTATCACACCTAGGTCAAAGTTACACAGAGGCTAGGCCAAGCTGACTTTCACAGAAGTTGTTATTTGCAGTAATTTACAGGCAGGCCAGGTAGGCTAGAGAAGCTTGTGAATTTAATTATTTACAGTGATTAAAAGTAATCCAGAGTAGGAGACTTGTGTGTTGATTACTTACAGTGGATTTGAAAGGGTAGCCAAAGTTAGGCTAGGCTTGTGCAAATTTTTACAAAATTATAGTAGCTAGGACAGATTTAACCTAGTTATTATTTACAGGGAGTTATAAACCCAGGTTTAAGCTATAGCACACTAGCTAGGTTAGGATTTACCTTATCCAACCATCCACGCTAGACAGAGTAAGCTGGGCACAGTTAGGCCAAGCTGTTTACATACATTATTCATTTACTGTTTCACAAGTTGAATTGGTTGAATTTACTTGTGTTAACCAAGTGATTTTAATTTGTATACTGCACTTTTAGTGTGTGATTTTCATTGTCTTTGATTCATGTTAATGTGGGATTTGTGAATTGTACCTGAGACTAGGTTAAGTCCTGTAATTATTTGCTGGCATTGTACAGTTAAGTGTTTAGGTTAAGCTTTCCATCGATACACATTTTTGATTGGGATTTGAGAGCTAACAGTGTACATTTTTGATTCATAGTAGAGTCAATATAACAAAGGGAATTGTTAAGCTTGTTGAGAAGCCTTAAGACTCGTTCATTCATACCTAAACCGGTGACGTGCTGTGGGGTGGACTGGGTAAAGTACAATTAGTGTCACACTCCTCATTAAACTTCGACAATGGCAGATGGGGGTTCAGGAGAGTCTGGTTCAGTGTTAACAAAATTAAAACGATCAGTAGCAGCATACAAAGGGCATCTGAACAGAACGCGTAATGGGTTTGCAAGGCTACTTGCCAACGCTGTAAGTAGACTGCGTGATTTGCAGGACTGCTTGAAGATTTTTGGGGGAAAAATGGGAAGCTATGAACAAGCATTCTCAGCATATGAGCTACGGCTATTGGGGATGATGAATCCCAGGGAAGTCTTCAGCAGGCTATGGACGAATTCACAAAGGATGATGTAGATCGCCCATCAGGAGATGAATATGTACAAAGATAAGTTAAGTACATTAAAGGCTAGTATTCCAAGGGTGGGGTTTAAACACCGCAGGTCCCCCAAACAACCACACACCTGTCAATATGTTCCCCAAAGTTCCCCCAGTTGAATTTACCAACGTTCGACAGAACCTTACAGGAGTACATTGCTTTCTGGGATCAGTTTAGAACCCAGATAGATGAAAGGAACGATTTGTCAGATGCTGTCAAGTTGCAGTATTTGCGGTCGCAGCTCAAGGGTAAAGCCTTAGACCTGGTCCGGCACTACCAGATTACTGACACTAATTACCAACATGCCAAAGACCAATTAGAAGAACATGTTTGGCAACACTGAGGAGATAAAGGAGCTATACTTTATCAGTTGTTGGATCTAGAGGCTTGCCGACATGACCGTCAAACCCTAGAGAAGTTCGTATTGAATTATGAGCTTGACAAAGGGTTTCAGAGATTTGCCATGATGAGGATGATCAGAATGGGTCCTTAGCCAGGTGATTCAGAGGAAACTGGCTAGCACTACAGTGCATGAGTTACACTTAAAATATCAGACGAATAGGTTCACGTTTAAAACAAATTGTTGAGGGGTTGGGAGATCTCGTTTCTCATTTGAGTATAGGTGTGAGAGAAGAGTCACCACCATCGCCACATAAAAAACCAGAAAGTTGCTCAAAGATCTCGAGAGATCAGTCTAAAGCTCGTACGCTAAGTTGGAGTGTACATGGTAAAGAGGTGTCTAAGGAAAGAAACCTCTAAGCAGAACCTCAGAGGCACTCATGCCAGAAATATGCGTGTTCTGCGAAGGCGAACACGCTAGCACGAGTTGCCCGGATATATAACACTGAGCAGTAGGCAACAGAGACTAAGGGAGTTAAAGACTCTGCTTCAAGTTTTTTGTGGGGAACACTTTGCGAGAGACTGTGGCACCAAGTCAGTGGTGTCGAGTCTGTTGCAAAGGTAAGCCCCCATACTGCACTATGCCCCAAATTTAATTTAAGGGAACCCCAAGCTAGTAGGGATATCTCTCAGGTAGAGATAAAAAGTGAGTTGAGCCTGAAATTGGTACCCAGCGTGATTAGTGGGAGTGATGTCTCTATCCGAGTGAGAATCACGGAGGTGCTGCCCTCCCTACAGTCATGGCAAAGGTTGTGAGGGGGCCCACAGGTCCGAAACAACCCGATTATTCTTTGACCCAGGGGGCACAAGTATCCTTGATAACAAAGAAGTTGGTGGCTAAATTAAAGTTGAAGGCCACAAAGAAAGTTAGTATGATGTTGGGGGGGGCTATAAGTCAGGTCCCACCCAAATCTTATGATGTGGTGGTTGTCACAGTCAAATTAGGTGGACATCCCCAGAGACATACACTTTGGTGGTAGAGACATTACCCAGGGCAATTACAGCGAGAGGTCTTGCTGCAGCAGCTAAGCGTTTGAAAGACCTTGACGTGAAGCGGGCAGACCAGGGAATTCCCACTGACACAGTCAGAAATGAGGTATCCTGGTGGGAGCCAATCTTTATAGATGACTTCCTGTCTACACGACGGACGTTCAAGGAAGGAATTGGTTTTACAGATCCCCAGTGGATACATCATAGGTGGCAGGATTCCACCTGAATTCCCTGCCACGCCATTAGAGGAGAAGCTGTCCCATGATAGCGGGGGAGTAGTGATAATGAATACCAGTATACACGATGAACTGCCAGGGAAGCTGAACCAGGTAGGTAGTGACGAACACTCGGCCACCTTGGGAAAACACTTTTACAGGGTACATAAAGAGGGAGATAGATTGCCTTTAAATCCAGGGAACCTCGTAACAGTGGGAGGAAAGGCTACCAGGGCAGGTGGGCCACTGGGTGGGAAAGTATGGAGCCACTCAGTCAAGGCTAGACATACGAAAGACGCTAAAGTTAAAGGAAAGGGTGCTAAGACCAACGGAACCAAAAAGTTTACACCCCCAAAGGTCCACACAGGGGAAACTGGACGGTTGAAGTTAGACCGGAGTCTGCTCGACGAGAGCGGCCGGACGGCACTCGTGTCCAGGGTCTGCTGTGGGGGCTCATGGAAGGTGAACTTGATCTAGACTTAGCGCCTACCTTTGCCGGCGGGAGGATGTGGAAATTTATTTGGTCCCTAAAGTTCCACAGGACAGATCCAGCATGGCCGTATGGGATGGCTGAGCTGGATGGCCCTTATACCCCACCCAAACAAATAGCATTCTCTCTCGTTGGCATGGATTGTTGGTAAGGTTATTTAAATTTATAGATTTACTCTTCAGGGAAGGAGTAGGTAGTTTTACTGGTAGTACACTAATATTAGGATTATTGAGACAACTGTAGATAATAATAATGTAGACCTAAGACCTTAACATAGGTAGTAATAGGCTGTTAATGTAGGCAAACACTAGGATAAGTTAGCTAGGGAGAACTGACAGCCCTAGTTTGAACGAAGAGATGAGGGTCTGCAAGAGGGACCAGCTCGTTCTTCTTAAGACAGACACCAACTGGACAAGACGTGCCGTGATCAGCAGACGGCGCCCCCACGTGTCTTCACATTTGAGACCTGGGGAAATCTGGTAGAGGCACCTCGATGTACCGTAGATGACCTCCGTCAGGCCCATACAGTAAGACAAGACCTCCTTTATCTCGTAGATTTCTGGCCAGTGTCTGGGGAGAATTGTGAGTGAGTTTATCTGTGGGCCTGTTGCAGCTGGCAGAGCATGCCCAGTAAGTACCAGTGTCTCAGAGCATCTGGAAGCTAGTGTCTGAGTCTGCATAGTTATACTAGGGGATACATACCTTCTTGGATATAGGAAATTCTGAGGTGCAGGCAGGACACTAATTACGATTGAATATTGCAGGAATTAATGCTCCCGGTTGCACATGGTTTCTGAGGGGGAGTCCAAAGGGGCTAAGGCTAGCTTAGGGAAGTGAAGATCAGGATATATGCTGCAACACCAAGTAAGTTAGTCCTTTATACGTGCATGCAGGCGAGATTTCTTGCAATACCAATCATTTGTGAAAATCTGTCCTATAAGCCACTTGTGAGGCTGAGGTACCCACCTCAGAGCTCGGTGTCAACAGAGTTTGCCAGGGTAGGCGACTCACTTGGAGGCAGTCCAAACAAATTTTCACACTAGTAATCCCTTCCTTAAATCACTTGTTAAAGCAACTGCTCAAGATGAAATTTCTCGCCTAGCTGGTAGTAATAAGTTATCACAAGTTATACACTGATGGATCTAAACAGGAGTCTTCTGGCAGGGCTGCATCTGCTCTTGTTGCCACCTCCCTAGTTAAGAACGATAATAAATTTGTCGAGTTAGGCATAAGAATTAACAACTGGGCGTCTACACTGCAAACTGAACTGTTTGCAATCCTAATGGCGCTAAAGCTAACCTATGACACTGAACTTGATTCTATCATCATTACTGATTCTATTTCATCATTGAAGGCTCTTGACTCATTTTAATGACTCCAATAACATGCTCATTGGAGAATCCAAAGGGACAGATACTCAAAAATCAGTGACAAAGGAATTAATGTACAGTTGCTATGGATCCCATCACACATTGGATTACTCCTTCATCATAAAGTTGACACGTGAGCCAAGAAGAGTACCCAGAAAGAGAATGTAGAATATAACTTTGGTGTAACTGTGTCTGAATTAGGAATTAAAATTAGGAGAGAAGTAAATAATGAAAATGATTGTTATAGGAATGCAGTTAGAAGCCTGAGTAGATCCATAACCCACTATGATAACATGAGCTTAGATAAGTATGTTTATGGAGCAACGTGCAATGTGGACAGACTGACTGATGTTGTAGTGGCCAGGCTTAGGCCTGTTTACAAGTACTTCTGGCAGTTTGGGAGACACACAGATGATGATCAAACTAAATGTAAATTATGTGATCAGGCATATGGCCACTGTCTTGAACACTATGTGCTTAATTGTCCACTTATTAAGGAATACAGACAGACAGTATAATAACCTATGTGACATGTCAAGATATCTTATTAATGAAAATGAGATACCAGATATACTAAGCAAATTTCCTAAATTTGCTTGTAACAGATAAGTGAACTATAGATATGTAGATATAAATCCTATGTATTTTCCCGTTAAAACCCCTTTGGGGCCTAGTCCCTAGGCCTTTTGTGTATCCATATGCTCTCACGCTACCGTCCACAGGATGGATATGGGGTGCACAATAAACTAGCCACTTCAGTGGAAAAATCTAAATCTTGGCAAATAAAAAAAACAGCTATTTATAAACTCTAAGTGGGAATATTTGCCAATAACAGATACTGAAGAAAAGTAAACTAGAATATGTATAAATTGTAAATGGAAAAAATCTGGCAATGTCAGATACTAAAAAAATTAAATTTATGAAAGGTACTGTAGGTGGGTATATTTGGTTTCTACAGACATGAAAAAGTAAATTGAAATGTAGTGTAATATTTAGGGTAAGATTGTGAAAAATAGATAATAAGGGATTTTTAATAGTGCTATAAATGGGAATACTTGGCAATACAGATGATAATAATAATAATAATAATAATAATAATAATAATAATAATAATAATAATAATTTAAAAATAATATAATAATAATAATAATAATATCTACACATATATGTATGTGTTTATGTGTACCTGTACCTGAATAACCCCACTTACATATATATGTGACATGTTTCAATATTTTTTCTCCCCACAAATCCTCCTTCCAACAATTCTTGGGCTGCTCCCTACACCTCATACCTTCCTCACCTGATTTATGCACCTCTTCATCAACCTATTCCTCTTCAACGATGGTGGCTTGGAGGGGGACAGGAGTTCTAGTGGGGAATCAGGTGTGGTCAAGAACAAGGACATGCAAGAACCAATGTTACAGATTAGCAATACCACATGAGATAGTAAGCAAGGGGATGCCCCGAGATAGTGAAAATAAATTACCAGAAATAACTGATGAAGGCTCCATTGTTAACATTAGTGCTGAAGATAGAAATGAGACAGGAAAACACGCACCAGTAGGGAATACAGTCACAAAAACCAAGGAAAACAGAAACCTGCGCTATGCTAATACTAATCACTCAGTATCTGCAGGCATGGAATATCTGGAAAAACAGAAGGGACGTGCAACTTTGACCACCCCAGAAAATGCAATGCCCATATGACAACAGGAAAATGCAACCTCCCTTCCTGTAGGCTTTTCCACCCTGAAATGTGCCACTCTTCAGTTCAGGAAAGACAGTGCTATAACTTATATTGCCATGTACACCACCTAAAGGGTACAAGAAGGCACACAACATCCAGACCCTGGGACAACCTGGGTAGCCACAGCCACTCCAGAAAGAAGAGTTTTTTTTTAAGAAGCACCAGGAAGGTAAAAAAGCTGGCAGGAAATGACAGAAATTGTACACCAACTCCAGTCATTTCTGGAGTGGAATCACAGTCCATAGCCTCCACTCCAACACAACAGAAAGAAAAAAAGACACTGCAATGCCACCAATCCGATGACATTCATCTTTGCAGATATACAGGGTCTAAAACCAGCAACAAATAACAAAACACCTTTCATCCGTGGGCTGCTTACATGGAGAATTTACCTGGAGAGAGTTCCGGGGGTCAACGCTCCCGCGGTCTGGTCTGTGGCCAGGCCTTATGTGGGTCAGGGCTTGATCAACCAGGCTGTTACTGTTGGCTGAGAGCAATCCAATGTACAAACCACAGCATGGCTGGTCAGGTACCGACTTTAGGAGCTTGTCCAGTGCCTGCTTGAAGACAGCCAGGGGTCTATTGGTAATCCCCCTTATGTATGCTGGGAGGCAGCTGAACAGCCTTGGGCCCCTGACACTTATTGTGTTGCATCGTCTGCCGAGTGTTTTGCTTTCGTAGGGAGTGATTTTCGTGTGCAAGTTTGGTACTAGTCTCTATAGGATTTTCACGGTGTATATAATCGTTTATCTCTCTCGCCTGCATTCCAGGTAGTACAGGTTCAGGAACTTCAAGCGCTCCCAATAACTGAGGTGTTTTATCTCAGTTATGCGTGCCGTGAAGGTTCTCTGTACATTTTCTAGGTCAGCAATTTCACCTGCCTTGAAAGGTGCTGTTAGTGTGCAGCAATATTCCAGCCTAGATAGAACAAGCGACCTGAAGAGTGTCATCATGGGCTTGGCGTCCCTATTTTTGAAGGTTCTCATTATCCATCCTGTCATTTTTCTAGCAGATGCGATTGATACAATGTTATGGTCCTTGAAGGTGAGATCCTCCGACATGATCACTCCCAGGTCTTTGACGTTATTTTTTCGCTCTACTGTGTGGTTGAAATTTATTTTATACTCTGATGAAGTTTTAATTTCCTAATGTTTACCATATCGGAGTAAATGAAATTTCTCATCATTGAACTTCATATTGTTTTCTGCAGCCCATTGAAAGATTTGGTTGATGTCCGCCTGGAGCCTTGCAGTGTCTGCAATGGAAGACGCTGTCATGCAGATTCGGGTGTCATCTGCAAAGGAAGACATGGTGCTCTGGCTGACATCCTTGTCTATGTCAGATATGAGGATGAGGAACAAGATGGGAGTACTGTGCCTTGCAGAACAGAGCTTTTCACCGTAGCCATCTCAGACTTTATTTTGTTGGCTACTACTCTTTGTGTTCTATTTGTCAGGAAAGTATAGATCCATTTACCAACTTTTCCTGTTATTCATTTAGCACGCATTTTGTGTGCTATTACACCATGGTCACACTTGTCGAAGGCTTTTGCAACGTCTGTGTATACTACATCTGCATTCTTTTTTGTCTTCTAGTGCATCTATGACCTTGTCGTAGTGATCCAATAGTTGAGACAGACAGGAGCGACCTGTTCTAAACCCATGTTGCCCTGGGTTGTATAACTGATGGGTATCTAGATGAGTGGCGATCTTGCTTCTTAGGACCCTTTCAAAGATTTTTATGATGTTGGATGTTAGCACTATTGGTCTGTAGTTCTTTGCTATTGCTTTACTGCCCCCTTTTTGGAGTGGGACTATGTTGTTTATAGCATCTGTGGGACGACCCCAGTGCCCATGCTCCCTGCCTACTTTCTGTATTCGACTGAAGAAGCCTACTGTGTAGGCGAAACGTTTCGGAATAAAGTTGTCTAACTGTTGCATACGTGTCTTACCTAACAACCTGTCGGTATTGTATACCATTTTGATGTTCATCTTGTCAGACACTGCAACACATGGCATCTTGGTACAGAAAACACCTTGGACAAGTTTTTCAAGTGAGAAGTATTGGATCTGAGAAGGACATGACCTCTCAGTGGCTACTTTCTCACTACTACTACTACTCTTCACCTCTCCTTCCGACAGTATTTAAGTCTCCGCACTGTCGCTTGATCTTCAGATAGTTCCTGACTATGGAACTGAACTTCTCCAGGCTGAGGGACTGACAACCTCAAATTCTACGACTTCAAGGGTGATGGACTGATTACATCGTCTTCACATCTTTACTGTTCCTGCCTACTTTCTGTATTCGACTGAAGAAGCCTACTGTGTAGGCGAAACGTTTCGGAATAAAGTTGTCTAACTGTTGCATATGTGTCTTACCTAACATCAATCATATCTGTTGGAAAGATGACAGGGATGCCAAGCCCATGATAACACTCTTCAGGTCGCTTGTTCTGTCTAGGCTGGAATATTGCTGCACACTAACACCCTTCAAGGAAGTTGAAATTGCTGACCTAGAATATGTACAGGGAACCTTTACAGCACATATAACTGCGATAAAACACCTCAGTTACTGGGGATGCTTGAAGTTCCTAAACCCGTACTCCCTAGAATGCAGGAGGGAGAGATATATGATTATATACACCTGGAAAATCCTAGAGGGACTAGTACCAAACTTGCACACGAAAGTAAAAGACAAGACAAGAAGAAAAGACTCGGCAGACGATGCAACATCCACCAATGAAAAGCAGGGGTACCACTGAAGTGCCGCAGCTTCCACCCCAGTCCCACCTTAGGGTGGACAAAGCACCAGACGATGCCATATTGTCTGTTCCCTCAGTTAGAGACACGGAGTGGAAAAGGTATGAGAATATAGAGAAAAAATAACAAATGGAAAATTACTAGAATGAGAGAATAGAAGGTAGCGCTCTATTCTCTGGGAAGTATGCTACCACCACCTGCTCTTTTCATAGTGGAAGAGAAAAAAGTAACTATAGGCATAGGAAAAGTGGGGAAAACACGGAGTTTGGGTTAGAGCAGGAGAAAACCAAGTGAGAAATAAAAACTGGCTCTTGGGGTATTATTATTATTATAATAAAAAAGAAGTGCTAAGCCACAAGGGCTATACAGCGCTGCAGGGTAGGGAAAGAAGCGAGGGTATTGGGTGGCAGAAGGGGGGAGGGATGATCAGTAGGTTAAAGAAAACAGTGGGGCAGGGGATAGTGCGGGGGTAGAGGGTAGCAAGAGATTGAGGTAGAAAGGGCTGAAGGTATCAGTTTGTGAAGTCAGTTGTTGTGAAAAAGTCAATGAGAGAGTCCGGATGAAAGGTGGGTCCATCAGCGAAAAGGGAAGGTAAAGAGAGAGCAGCAGAGCGAAGACGACGATGGAGGTAAACTCTGCATGCTTGTTGATAAAGTGGGCAGTCTAACAGAATGTGGCTGACTGATAAATGAACATGACAATTCTCACAGAGAGGAGCAGGGCACCTCTCCATGAGATACCAATGAGTAAGACGAGTATGGTCTCCCAACCTCGACACTGGTGACAAGAAGACGGCCAGTAACCTATACTCGGTTTAATAGATTGAAGTTTGTTACCGAACAGAGTAAACCAACGTTGTTGCCAACGAGTGTGAAGGTGGGTAGCTATTGCAGCAAAATAGTCCGTAAATGGAATACCAATATATAAAACTGGTAGGTCATGTACTGCTGTCCGCGCAGCAGTGTCTGCCTGTTCATTGCCCTGTACGTCAACACGACCAGAGACCCAACAAAAAACAATATCTTTATGCTTGGTAAAGATGCGGCATAGCCAAAGTTGGATACAGAGGACTAAGGGGTGAGGTGTATCAAATTTCTGTATAGCCTGTAAAGCACTAAGGGAGTCTGAGACAACCACAAATGATGACACAGGCATAGATGCAATACGGATAAGTGCTGCAAGAATGGCATACAATTCACCAGTAAAAATACTAGCCAAAGATAGTAAATGCCTTCGTATGACGCTGTCTGGAAACACTGCTGCGAATCCTACGCCGTCAGAAGACTTAGAGCCATCTGTGTACACTGCAATGGCATGAGAATGAGAGTGGAAGTGGTCAATAAAAAGAGAGCGGGAAGCTACCATAGACAGTTGGGCTTTCGAGCAAGGGAGAGAGAAAGAACAGACTCGAACAGCTGGAATTTCCCAGAGGGGTAGGGAAAAGTGAGATGCTACATGAACATAGAAAGGTGATAATTGAAGAGAAGACAATCGTGAATGTAGGCGAAGAGAGAAGGGATGGAGTAAATAGGGGGGGGGCAAACAAATAAAGAATGTCTACTAATATCGGTGACCATTCTATAAATGGAAGGATTGTGGAGTTCATGAAAGCGTACATAGTAGCGAAGGCAATGGGCATCACAGCGATCGGATAAGGATGGAACGTTCACTTCTACATAGAGGCTCTCAACAGGGAAAGAGCGAAAAGCACCAAGGCATAAACGTAATCCTTGGTGATGAATGGGGTTAAGGCTAGAGAGAGTAGCAGGAGAGGCTGCTGAATAGATCTGGTCACCATAATCAAGTTTCGATAAAATAAGGGTGGAATGTAGGCAAAGGAGAGTTCGACGATCAGCTCCCCATGAAAGATGAGCAAGGGTTTTAAGAAGGTTCAGCCGGCTGTGACAAGTTGCTCTCAGAGAGGTAATGTGAGGTTTCCAGGATAACCTGCTGTCAAAGAGGAGGCCCAGAAACCTGACTGTATCACGTTCAGGGGTACGGGAGCCATAGAGGTAACAAAGGATGATTGGAGATGACAGAGCGTCTAGTGAAAGTAATTTGGTGGTTTTTTCTACTGGAAACTTTAAAACCCATGTGTGGTGGCCCAATTGGAAACACGGTTGACCGCATGCTGGAGAGAAACTGTAATGAGGTGACAGTCAGTGCCTGCACAGGCAATAGCAAAGTCATCAACATAGAGTGAGGACCAAATGTTTGATGGAAGACTAGAGGCCAAATCATTTATAGAAAGGATAAAAAGTGTTGTGCTCAGAACACATCCCTGGGGGACACCTTCAGTTTGGATAAAGTCCGGGGAGAGCACATTGTTAACCCGAACACGGAAATGTCTGTCAGTTAAAAGGTTCTTAAGGAAGGATGGTAGATTGCCTTGGAGGCCTAAGGAGTGGTCTTGGGCCAAAATATTATACCTTCAAGTTGTGTCATATGCCTTCCCAAGGTCAAAAAATATGGCAATGACTGAGTGGTTATTTGCGAAGGCATTACGAACATATGTATCCAAGCGTAGTAAGGGTCTATGGTAGAACGGCCCTTACGAAAACCATATTGACTAGTGAAGAGACTGTTGTGTGTCTCTAAATACCACACTAAACGTCTATTTACCAGGCGTTCCATCACTTTGCAAACTGCACTGTTAAAAGCAATGGGGCGATAGTGGGAGGCTTCATGTCCTGTAGTACCTGGTTTGCGGAAAGGGGAACAATGGCAAAATTTCCACAGCTTGGAAGAATTCCTTTTGACCAAATAAGATTGAAAAGGTGTAATGGACTGCAAGGGCTGACTGATGTAAAATGTTGTAGCATACGTTTATGAATGTCGTCGGGTCCAGCTCCCGATGATCGGCAAGCTGAGAGTGTTGCCTCCAGTTCTTGAAGTGAAAAAGGGGCACATTATACTGTTCATCTCTGAGGGGAAGAAAACCCCAAGGGTGCTAACTCTCCGGCAGACTTTGAGGAAAGAAACGAGTGGCATAGACGAAGCCCCTGAGAAATACGGACCAGATGATTGCCAATTTCTTTTGGCAACATCTAGTGGGTTTGCTGTATCAACCCCGGGCGCCCCGCAGAACAGGAGCCGGGTCAGGAGAATATTTACTACTCAGTTTTCGTACTTTTTCCAGATGCACTCATAGAGGAAGCAGAGGTGATGGTGGAGACATAATCTTCCCAGCAAGTACGTTTAGCATAATGGTTTGACACGGCGAGTGATCGCAACTTCTGCTTAAAATAAAGAAGTCTCTCTGGGGGTTCTATTGTACCAGTACCTCCCCCAAACGCAGGCATTTTAAACGTACTGCACAAACACAAGCAAGAGACCACCAAGGCAACGCATTTCTGAGAAGCCTGCTTGATGTTTGGGGTATGGAATGAGAAGCTGAGGTTAAAACAGATGACGAGAAAAGGTGTAAAAGCTCATCAATGGAGGACGGGAAAAAGGAACCTCACTAAAAGCAGTTAGTTGTTTAGTAAAGGTTCCAATTTGCCTGATCAAATTGCCAGCATGGGACACGAAGAGGGGGTGAATATGAAGGGGAAAAAAATGATTGGGAAATGATTGCTGTCGTGTAAATCTGGGAAACAGACCCCGGTGAAGTCTAATGCAGCAGATTATTATTATAATAAAAAAGAAGCGCTAAGCCCCAAGGCTATAATTTCAGCAGAGGAAGAAACAACTGAGAGATCGATGCAAGGAGAGTGTGAGTCTGAGGATCAAAATGGATGTGAGTACCTGTATTTAAAAATGGAGGGGGTGGGTAGCAAGAAAAGCCTCTAACTGAATGCCACGGGAATCACAGTGAGACCCCCCCAGAGGAAATGATGGGCATTAAAATCGCCAAGTAACAGAAGCGGTGGCGGTAATGACGAAACAAGAAAGGCAATATCCGGAATAGATAATGCCCGAGGAGAGAGATATAAAGAACAGAGCGTGTACCACCTATGCAAGTGGATACGGGCTGCTGTGTAATGCAGCAAAGTACGAACAAATAGCTGATGGTACGGAATATCAGTGCGTAGAAGAAGGGCACTTTCATTAAAGGTCCCATCAGGAAAAGAATCTGAAGAATACAATAAATTATAGCCTGAGATGGGATAGATAACAGCAGAGTGTAATTTTGGATCCTGTAAGCAAACACCAACAGGGGAAAACTGGGAGAGCAACATCTGAAGTTCACCCTGATTACCCCTGAGGCTGCATATATTCCACTGTAAATAGGCCATGATTGGCAATGATAAAGATACCTAAAATCCGCAGGTAAGGGTTCCTATTGACTAGAGGGATTGGAAAAGTCCACATGCAGTGGCAGCAGAAAACGTTCAAGCAGCGAAGGAACGGTGCACTGCGAAGAAAGGAGTTGTGCAGATGGAGGAGAGGAGAGAGAAGGAACAGAGGGTGGATCAGAATCCATTGATGGTTTGGTCTCTGCAATATATTCAGAGATTGCTTCAATTGTTTTGGAATTCAAAGACGTTGTATGGGAGACAATATTGGAGATGGAAAGGGCAGAATGAGTAAAGATTGGAACTGTAATGGACTGTGCCAAGGTAGGGGGGTCGAAAGGGTGGAGGGAACTGGAGAAGAAGCATGGAAGGGGACAGAAGAGGCAGAAACCTGGGAGGTGGCAGAGGAGGAGGAAACTAAGGAGGGAACAGGGGAGGAAGGAACAGTACGAGAAGGATGGTGAACCTCTACACTTGTAACAGAGCCAGTGAGAGGGGAAGAACCAGGTTCAGAGAAAGTGAAGGTAAAACGAGGAGGTAGAAGGGAAGGAGTGGTTTAAAGGAGATTTGTTTGACTTCTGAGAAGTAGAGGGACGATTGGAAGGTGTCGCATGAGAGGTGTCGTATGAGATCACGAGGGAGCATTCACCAAATTCAACTTCAATAACAAAAACATAAAGTGGGACCAAGTAAACCAAGTCCTAACCGATATAAGCTGGGAAGATATACTAAGCAACACAGACCCCAACTTATGCCTAGAACTTGGTGGCACTCGATGTATGCACAAGGCTTATTCCTCTAAGAAAAAGGAGGAGTAGATGTAAAATAGAAAGAGACAGGCGCTCCCTTTACAGGCGACGGAAAAGAATAACAGAGCGGCTAAAAGAGGTCAACATATCTGAAATGCGTAGGGAGACACTGGTCAGAGAAATAGCAAACATCGAACTTAAGCTAAAGGAATCTTATAGGAGTCAGGAATCGCGGGAAGAACTAAAAACCATAAATTAAATCGAAAGAAACCCAAAGTATTTCTTCTCCTATGTCAAATCAAAGTCGAGAACAACGTCCAGTATTGGGCCCCTACTTAAACAAGATGGGTCCTACACGGATGACAGCAAGGAAATGAGTGAGCTACTCAAGTCCCAATATGACTCAGTTTTTAGCAAGCCACTAACCAGACTGAGAGTCGAAGATCAAAATGAATTTTTTATGAGAGAGCCACAGAATTTGGTTAACACAAGCCTATCCGATGTTATCCTGACGCCAAATGACTTCGAACAGGCGATAAATGACATGCCCATGCACTCTGCCCCAGGGTCAGACTTATGGAACTCCGTGTTCATCAAGAACTGCAAGAAGCCCCTATCACGAGCCTTTTCCATCCTATGGAGAGGGAGCATGGACACGGGGGTCGTCCCACAGTTACTAAAAACAACAGACATAGCCCCACTCCACAAAGGGGGCAGTAAAGCAGCAGCAAAGAACTACAGACCGATAGCACTACATCCCATATCATAAAAATCTTTGAAAGGGCCCTAAGAAGCAAGATCACCACCCATCTAGAAACCCATCAGTTACACAACCCAGGGCAACATGGGTTTAGAACAGGTCGCTCCTGTCTGTCTCAACTATTGGATCACTACGACAAGGTACTTGATGCCCTAGAAGACAAAAAGAATGCAGATGTAATATATACAGACTTTGCAAAAGCCTTCGACAAGTGTGACCATGGCGTAATAGCGCAAAAAATGCATGCTAAAGGAATAACAGGAAAAGTGGGTCGATGGATCTATAATTTCCTCACTAACAGAACACAGAGAGTAGTCGTCAACAGAGTAAAGTCTGAAGCAGCTACGGTGAAAAGCTCTGTTCCGCATGGCACAGTACTTGCTCCCATCTTGTTCATCCTCATATCCAACATAGACAAGGATGTCAGCCACAGCACCGTGTCTTCCTTTGCAGATGACACCCGAATCTGCATGACAGTGTCTTCCATTGCAGACACTGCAAGGCTCCAGGCAGACATCAACCAAATCTTTCAGTGGGCTGCAGAAAACAATATGAAGTTCAACGATGAGAAATTTCAATTACTCAGATATGGTAAACACGAAGAAATTAAATCTTCATCAGAGTACAAAACAAATTCTGGCCACAAAATAGAGCGAAACACCAACGTCAAAGACCTGGGAGTGGAGTGATCATGTCGGAGGATCTTACCTTCAAGGACCATAACATTGTATCAATTGCAGCTGCTAGAAAAATGACAGGATGGATAATGAGAACCTTCAAAACTAGTGAGGCCAAGCCCATGATGGCACTCTTCAGGTCGCTTGTTCTATCTAGGCTGGAATATTGCTGCTCACTAACAGCACCTTTCAAGGCAGGTGAAATTGCTGACCTAGAAAATGTACAGAGAACCTTCACGGCGCGCATAACGGAGATAAAACACCTCAATTACTGGGAGCGCTTGAGGCTCCTAAACCTGTATTCCCTGGAATGCATGTGGGAGAGATACATGATTATTTACACCTGGAAAATCGTAGAGGGACTAGTATCGAACTTGCACACAAAGATCACTCACTACGAAAGCAAAAGATTTGGCAGACGATGCAACATCCCCCCAATGAAAAGCAGGGGTGTCACTAGCACGTTAAGAGACCATACAATAAGTGTCAGGGGCCCGAGACTGATCAACTGCCTCCCAGTATACATAAGGGGGATTACCAACAGACCCCTGGCTTTCTTCAAGCTGGCACTGGACAAGCACCTAAAGTCGGTTCCTGACCAGCTGGGCTGTGGCTCATACGTTGGTTTGCGTGCAGCCAGCAGTAAAGGCCTGGTTGATCAGGCTCTGATCCACCAGGAGGCTTGGTCACAGACTGGGCCGCGGGGGCGTTGACCCCCAGAACTCTCTCCAGGTAAACTCCAGGTAATACCAAGGCTTGTGAGGGAGAGCACGAATTAGCGAGAACAGACTGAGGCATTGAAATAGGGACATCTGAGCCCAGGACAGCAAAAGAATTAGATACAGGAGTGACTATGGGAGGGGTAACCACAGAGGAGGCTTCAGAAGATGGGACCCCAGAAGTGGGGGGATGTTTTGAAACACGGGAATAAGAAACACGGGGTAGTCTCCCTTGGAGGCGGAGATGAGAAACTGCCATGGCATAATGGAGACCTTCTGCCTCTTTGAGGTAACAGATTTCCCGCTCATTTAAGTATTATTATTATTATAATCAAAAAGAAGCGCTAAGCCACAAGGGCTATACAGCGCTCATTTAAGTAGACTTGGCAATGGCAAGAGTACGAAGGGTGAGCCTCATGACAATTAAGGCAAGAAGGAGGTCGATTGCAAGACGTATTAGAATGGTCATCGGCACCAAAGACTTGGCATTCGGCTATAGATCCACAATATTTTGCTGGATGGCCAAATCGCCAGCAATTTCTACACTGTTGCGGTGTAGGGATCACCTTTTGAACTTGTAACCAATGTCCTGCTACATAAACTGAGGATGGGAGTTCACGGCTGTGAAAAGTTAAATGAGCTACATTGCTTGGGTATCATCTCTGCCCGTGGGCAGGAATAACATAAGTGTCTACCTTGAGGATTGGGAGATCTTGGAGTTCCAGCTGTTCAAGAATGTCATTTCCACATGTCTGGAAATTTTGATGAACTTTGGTATGGGGCAGAAGGAACAGTATCGATATGGGAAAGAAGAGAAAGCTCATGAGACTGGGTAGCATTCTGGACAGTGATGATGCACGTACCACTCTTAAGAGCATGAAAAGAAATATCTTTACCAACATGGCATAGGGGTGCCTTGCCAATACTATGGTCGGAAAGATAGGCAATAGAGGAAGTCGGTCATAAAGTGAAGAATTTAGTCCATTGTGCAGTCTGAAACTGAGCGTGGAAAGGGCGTGCATGATGTGTCAATCTTTTCTCAGAAGAAAGAGAAGGTGGAGAAGTTTCATCAGCAGGTAATTGTCGTTGGCGTTTAGGAGTGGGACCAGAGTTGGTCCGACTTGGAATGGGCTGGCAATTCGAAAATTGCAGCATCGTAGAGGGAGAGGCCGGAAGCATAGTCAAAGGAGAGCGGAGGTCTGATAAATTGAAGGAGTCAGTTGAGACCTCAGTACCTGAAGCAGGTAAGGAAACAGCACCAGGAAGAGGTATAGAGGCATTAGGAGTGTCCGAAGAGTGGTCCAAAGATGAGGTAGGGTCAGAATGGGGTGCGGTATCAAGAAGGGGCCCAGAGGTAGCAAGATCATGGACTCGGGCTTCCATGGTTAGGTTACTTCTTTCTTTTTGTTTTTAAGAAAAAAAAAGAAAGAAGAAAATAAAATAAAAATAAAAAACAGAATAAAAAAAGGGGGGACTGGGGAGGGATAGTTCCTGGGAGGAGTGAAAGGGCCAGAAATCTCCCTCCACACCCAAGAGGACCTCAGCACCATAATAGTGCATATGCAGCATGGAACCCATGCCATACCCTACCCATCATGCCAGTAATTCAGCAATCCGGAATAGCAACCTCACATCTGCCGAGCTACCTCGGTGGACAAAAGAGAGGGTGGCCGGATATCCGCCACAAAGCATACCTCCTTTGGCCACCGCCCCTGGAGTCCGAAAGGCAGCCTCCAGAGATACACCTGTCGCCCGAAACATACCCAAAGCCACTCCCCGGGAGACCGGAGAGGGATTGGGACATCCCCATGCAATCCAGATTCCACTGCAAACTACACCACCGCCAAGAACCTCAACGGAATGGGATGGACCCCAGTACCCTTTCCCCTACCCAGGAACTAGCACGCCTGTGGGGAAAAAAAAAACACTCGAAGGCCAAAAAGAGGAAGGGTAATAGGGAGGGGTGGGGAGGAGGAGGAGGAAAAGAAAAAGGGAGGATGGGGAGGATGGGATAAGGGAGGGGGGATTGGGGGGTAATTAGGTTTGGTCTGAGGAAGGAGACCAACAGGTCTAATTCTTCAGACCAAGAGCCTCTTCATCACGCCAAGGAGCCCCCCTTGAAGAGGGGCTCTTAAGGTAGCTTGGCCTGAAACTTGAGCAGTAGGCACCTTATCAGGGGCTTGGCTCTCCAAAAAAAAAAAAAAAAATATGGGACCTTATATACATGGATCAAAGGGTGAAGTAAAACATACCCAGATAAAATAACTTACAATTTAATTAACAAATTACAAGGGGATCTGAATTTGTTAGCACCAAAGAAAAAAAACAATTGCTAGTAAAAAATACCTAGCAATATAGCAGAACCGGCTTACTGATATTAGAAAATCTCCTTACATAGTTTCCAAAGAACTCCATTGGTTTACCATGCTGTCTGGGGGTTTACCTCCCTTGTTTTAAATGCCCTGAAACATTCCTTCTTCAGGTTAGCTACTGAGATATTTCAAATCCCAGATTACAATCCTGGACTGATCCTCCAGGGCAAGGTTATCTCTTCAGCCATCCACATACTTCTATAATTTCATAGGCATCTCTTGTGGGGTAGCCTAGTTGCCGCTAAACCTTATAAGAATATTTTTCTGGTTTAGTTACAAAACACACCGACAAGAATTTCTACAAAAAAAAAAAAATCTTACAAAAAAATTAAGAGAAGATAATCAGCAAGACACTACTTCACACTCATCAAAGCAATAAAAACGGCATATTAAAAATAATTCACTTATAACACTCGAAGGATTATACAAAAAATACGACATTAGCTGAAATACAATAAACAAACAATATAACTTAATACAATCATAAGGAACAATCTAGGTTATGTTAAGTTACATGTGACAGACAAATGACAAAATAAACACAGACATAAGTAGCAGATATTTAATAAAGCAGTTTTAATATAAAATATAGGGTAGAAAAGATTTAGGTTAGAAATAACGAGTCTTAGAGTAGATCACAGGATAAGAAAAGAGTTACATGTACCAGAGAAAGGTATTACACACATTTTTGATAACTAAGGAAAGAAATCTAATGAAATATTAAAAGAAAAATAGATTTAAAAAGAGTTAGGTTAAAATAGGCTAGAGTGAAGTTGAGAACAAAGTTGGCATAGTCACATGGGTCATAATTAACCCCATCCATGCCTTAAATTATCAATATTCTTACAATTTACTCTAATCATACAATATCATTTAGGCTATGATAATAAGGCAAGTTATAAGACATACCCAGCTAATAGCCCTTCCTAGTGTAGTATGACAAATGCTGCTGAGACTGTCTCCCCCTGTGGCTATAACACAAAGACTTCAGTTTATTAATACTGACCTCTCTGCTCATACTTCCCACATAGGATATGTTTTTGTTATTGAAATACAATTTCGTGAGGAGACCTTCACGACTGCTCACATTTTGCTGATCCGGAGCCCTGTGCATACATGTCTGTACCTCTATTATGTTGTGATCTGAGCCAATTGTCTTTGATAGTTATATTATGTATTGCTCATCATTCATTGTTAGTGAAGATGAGGTCCAGCATATTTTATAGCTTTGTAGGCTCTACTATTTGCTGGTTTAAGGTGAATTTGTTGCAGAGATTTAATAGTTCGTGTGCGTGTAAATTTTCATCTAAGCTGCCTCCCGAGGTGATCTCTGCTAAAACACTGCTTGCTATACTCCTCCATTTTATGTGTCTCAGGTTGAAATCTCCAAGTAGTAAGATGTATGGGGGCAGGAGTTGGGAGATTTTCCAGACAGTGGTCAATTTTCTCAAGCTGCTCCTGGAGTTGCTGTGAAGTTGCATCTGGAGGCTTGTACACTACTACAATGACAAGGTTTTGGTTTTCGATGTTTACTGCCAAAACTTCAGCTACATCATTTGAGGTGTTTAGTAGTTCTGTGCAAATGAGCAACTCTGTGGCATACAGGCCAACCCCCCCTTCTTGCCTGTTTAGTCTGTCGCATCAGAATAGGTTATAACCTGGGATCCATATTTCCTTGTCATAATGATCCTTTATGTGGGTCTCTGTGAATGCTCCAAACATTGCATTTGACTCCGTGAGCAGTCCCTTGATGTAAGAATTTTTTTTTTGACAGCTTTAGACCCTGCATGTTTGCAAAGACAAATGTCGTATTGGTGGAATTTAGGGAGGTTTTATTTGCTGGCTCTAATATCTGTTGTTCTGGGGTAGAGGCCAATTTCCGTGCCTCTGCTCCAAAAGTGTTTTCAGGTGTTGAAGGAGTATTGTCATTTCTTGCCAGTCTTTTTTCCCTTCTGGTCCTAAAAAACCTCGGTCCATGGAGAGGTTGAGGTTCCTCTCTTTTGTTTTCCATAGCCTGGCTTGTCTGTGTCTTCTAGTCCCCTTTACATGATATGCCTGGCAGTATGCATTGGAGCATTTTCTTTCATGTGGGTGCAGCATCTTTTGGGATGGTCAAAGATGCATGTTCCACCTGTTTTACCAGATGTGGAAAAAAATTTCCCAATATTATGCTGTGTAAATAAACCTGATTAAAAGTGTATTTTTAAAAGAAGAGAATGGAGCCGACAGGGAGGTTCTGCACCTCCACAGATGGCAGTTGCCATTATTGTTTGAATTGAACAGAATGTTAGTGATTAATGTGAAGAATTTTTGTGCTCTAGAGGTTAAAATTGGGCTGACACCTCTCAAATAGGAGGTGAAATTGTTGGATGTGCATTCCTGCATAATTTGAGTATCAGGCGACAGGACAGGACAACTCCAGGAACCTCAGATAAGCTGTCTAATTTATGTTTAAATTCTGGCCAGTAAATTTTTCATAAATGTAGGCAAAAGAAGGGGGGGGGGTCCTGTACATGACATTAATCTCCAGTTAAATTGGTGAGTGATATTAAGATATATTTTCCTTCTGTTAGGTAATTGAGTACATAACAATTTATTATTTTTAATATATAGTCCACAAATTTATATATTTAAAAGTATTTCTGGTGATACATATTTCATTGGTAATTAATAGGTCCAGATATGACAGTGGTAGGTATCAAAGGGGGACATTTTTTGGGACCTAGGTGTCCCAAATTTCTACTTGTCTAACTGAAAAATAATCATTATCTGTGTTCATTTACTATTATGTACATAATGATACATTCAGATAAATGCATTTTTCCACATTTAATTTGCTCGTTGGTCCTTCTTGAACCGGAGGTAATTAGTGAAGTCATTAATTAGTAAATTACTTAATAATTATATGGGAAATGACAGGAGGTGGATGTTAAGCCCACAAATTTACTTAATGTGTAGTGGATTATAATTATTACAATATTAATTTATATAAGCCAAGTCAAGTGAGGCTAAAGATTATATTGTGAATAATATTAATTTTGCTATGCCAAATTCTGGCAAGGATTTATATTTGTATAATATTAATTTGATAAGACAATTCTGGCCAAGATTTATATCAGTGTATGTGTAATTGATAAGCCAAGTGTAGCTAATTATATTAATGTGTATAATATTAATTTTGCTATGCCAAATTCTGGCAAGGATTTATTTGCATAATATTAATTTTGACGAGCAGAGTCTGGCTAAAGGTTTGTATTAATGTACATTTGAAGTTTATATTATTTTCTTGCATGTGTAATTGCTAAGCTCAAGTAGCTAGGATTTATTCAAATGTAAGAGAGATAAGATAAGATTTCGTTCGGATTTTTAACCCCGGAGGGTTAGCCACCCAGGATAACCCAAGAAAGTCAGTGCGTCATCGAGGACTGTCTAACTTATTTCCATTGGGGTCCTTAATCTTGTCCCCCAGGATGCGACCCACACCAGTCGACTAACACCCAGGTACCTATTTGCTGCTAGGTGAACAGGACAACAGGTGTAAGGAAACGTGTCGAATGTTTCCACCCGCCGGGAATCGAACCCGGGCCCTCCGTGTGTGAAGCGGGAGCTTTAGCCACCAGGCCACCGGGCCTGTAAGTTGTAATCAGTGTTATTAATTGAGTTGAATTTAATACATTGCATCATGGCTGAAAATTAGGAAATTAATATAGAAGACAAACATATGGAATATAGAGCAAAAAAAGCATTACTGCAAGCCAGAGAAGGTCATGTAACCAAGACATACAATAAATGGTTGGAATTAATGAATCAAGAAACTGTGAATACTGATTATTTAAAATTGTATTTAGATGCATTGGGTAATAGATATGATTCATACAAATTATATTACAACATGTAGATGAGACTGAAGTAGATCTTGTGATTAATCAGTATTATGAATTAGAGAAGATTCTTTCTTCTAAAAGTCAGGCCTTGAATAAATTAAAATGTGTAAACCAGGCAGTTAATCAGTCTGCTCCAACAAATAATATGTCTTTGCCAAAACTCCCAGAATTATGTTCACCTGTATTTAATCCTAGAGAAAATTGGGAGGAATTTTGGTCATTTTTTTAAAGCAGCTGTGCATGATAGAAGTGACCTAGCCTGTGTAACTAAATTATTTTACCTCAAAGGACAGGTAAGAGGAGATGCTCACATATTCATATGAGCCTTTCCCAATGTAGATGACTCTTACAAGGAAGCAGTTGACTTGTTGAAGGTCACTTATGGTAATATAGAACAAAGTATGTTGGATCTAGTGAACATCATTGTTAATTTAAAATCTCCAGATCACACTTACAAAGGTTTACAGCAGTTTAGAGTTAAACTGGAGAGCACTCTCAAAACTTTAAGTAATAAATATAAACTGAAGGAATCAGACTGGTTATTGAGTGCCATGGTACAGAATAAATTAAGCTATAAAACACTTGAATGGTTCTCAAACAAATATCACAAGTGTTATTTTGGTCTGGAGGAAATAAGACTAGGTCTACAAGAATTAATTGTGCAGTTGAAGACCAGCCAACCAACTCATTTTAAAGATGCAACACATAATAACTCTGAGGTATCTGTCAAGTTTCACAAAGGGAAAAATTATCCCAATGGTAATAATCAAAATTCATTTCCTAAAAAGAGTTGCATAGGTGCATATCAAGTAGCAGGAATCAGAAATAATGATTCTCCACAAGGTAAGAAGACTGAGTGCCCTCCTAAGAGTAGCCCAGTTAATAATAAACCAGTCAAAGAAAAGAGAGATCGTCTCTTCTGCAAGGGTACTCATTTTTTTAAGAATTTTTCTAAGAATTTCTAAGAATTGCAAATGATAAAGTTGAAAGATTGGAGGAACTTGACAGATGTATCAGGTGTTTAGGTAATCACAATGTAAAGGATTGTTATGCCAAATTAAACTTCTGTTATCAATGTCACAAAGTAAGACACCATATAGTCATGTGTAAAGGTCTATATGATAATGTTGATAATAATGATAATGTTGACAATCCTGACACAACAGTAGCTAATGTAAAAATTGCTGCTAATATTAATAATGATGGTTTTGCTGAAGTAGCCTTACCTGTGTTACAGGTAAAAATTGATGATAAAAGGCATAAATCAAAAAATGTAAATGCATTATTGGACCAGGGATCCCAGCGTACTTTCATAAAACGTAAATGTCTTGATGGTATGAAAGTACAGATGGGAGATCCCACAACTTTAAAATTATCTGGTTTTCTCTCAGATAAAAGGTCTCAATTGTATGACACTGTTTACGTAACTGTCAGGTTGGGCAATGAGAAAAAAGTGTTAATGCAGTAATTGTAGATAGACTTCCCAAGAAAATATCTACAGTACAGTTGGACTTAGTAAAGCTACAGAAAGACTTTCACATAATGTATATTTAGCACCTTCTGGGGTAAGTGATGATTCTGTAGGCCCAATAATTATTTTGATAGGTAGTGACTATTATGCCTCCTTTGTAAAGGGTATGGTTAAGAAATGTGGTGTCACCCTTTTGAAGACTGCAGGAGGCCATGTAATGTATGGTAGGATTCCTCGTAATAATAATTCATTGCTAGAGGAAACTACAAATACCATAACCGTGTGTCTTACTCATGAAATCGTACCCCAGTATAATTCTTCCATAGAGGATGGTGTTGAGTCAGTGCATAAATTGTGGGAATTAGACAGCATTGGAATAAATGTAAATGATAAAATTCCAGACGATTCTTTTACTCAGGAGCAATACCTGAGAGATGTAAAATTTGAATCTGGACAATACTGGGTGCGACTTCCGTGGAGATTGAACCATCCAGAATTGCCCACTAATTACAGAATAGCATATGGACAGTTAAAGGCTCAGCTCTGCGAAGTGAGTAAGACACAAGAATTGTTAACTACCTATAATGATAAAATTGCTGAGCAGTTAATTAATAAATTTATAGAAGAGGTACCTCCTGAGCAAGTCAAAATTTATGGTCACTATTTGCCACATCACGGAGTGAAGAAAGATTCTAAGACCACTCCTTTGAGGATTGTGTTTAATTGTAGTGCCAGGAGTAACAAAAATGTACTTAGTTTAAATGACTGTTTGATGACAGGTCCATCATTGACGGAAAAATTAGGAGATATCTTATTAAATTTCAGGGTGAAGAATTATGCCTTTACAGCTGACATAAGTAAAGCTTTCCTAAGAGTGAGTTTACAAGAGGCTGACCGGGATTGTACCCGCTTCTTATGGCCTGAGAATCCTAGTGACCCACTTAGTCCTCTGAAAACCTTTCACTTTAGGAGCGTATTATTTGGTGCTACATCCAGTCCGTTCCTACTTCAACCGACGATAAATGCACACCTTAAACATATGGAAAGTCCATTGAGTAAAGTAATGAACAAACAATTTTATGTGGACAATTTCCTGGGTGTGACGTCAACTGAAGAGGAACTGTTAATGACTTATTGGGAGGCTAATAAAATAATGCAAAGAGTAAATATGCCTCTGAGGGAATGGAATAGTAATTCGTCCAAATTAAAGGACAAAATAAGTAAAGATTACCCTGGAGATGAAGTCCCAAAATGTAGTAATGTATTGGGATTACCTTGGGATACTGAGAGAGATTTGCTAATGTTAAAACCTAATAATAACAGTATGCCCAATAAATTAACTAAGAGAGTTTTGCTTGCTGAAGTTTCCAAATGTTTTGATCCACTAGGTTTAGTGTCACCCCTTACTATAAGAGGGAAATTATTAATACAGGAAGCATGGAAACTTAAATGTGCTTGGGATGAAATTCCAAATGGGAAAAATGTACTCCACATTTTTTGTGATGCTTCAAAATTGGCATATGGAGCAGTTGCTTACCTTCAATGTAACAGTGTTATTTCTCTTGTTATGTCTAAGGCTAAAGTGTCTCCAATTAAATCACGTACCTTGCCTCAGTTGGAATTAACAGCCATTGATGTAGGTGTCAAATTAGCTAATTATATAAGAAATAAGTTACAGGAGATAAATATTAGCGACACCGTAATTTGGTCTGATAATGAGGCATCCTTACAATGGATTCGTAATGGAAACAGTAAAATTGTGTACATACAAAACAGAGTCGCTGAAATTAATCAGATGCAAGAGAAGTATAATAGTTTAGGTCAGCATATGTTAACATTTAACCATATACCTGGTGAGGAGAATCCAGCTGATTTCTTGTCTCGAGGTTTACCTTATGCTAAATTTGTAAATACTGTATCATGGTTTAAAGGACCGAGCTGGTTGGTAAATAAAGTTAATTGGCCTGTACAAAAGGCGTATATTACTCCTGTTGAAATTACTGTGACCACCGCTCCAATAGTTTGTCCTTCCTTAGCCATTGATATAAATAGGTATTCTTCTTCGCCCAAACTAATCAATGCAACTAAGTTGGTGTTTAAATTTCTAAACAAGATGAATATATCATATAAGTTTTCACATCTTCTTGAATATTGGATAAAGAGGGTACAAGAAATCTATGGAAATGAGATTAAATTGATGATGGAAAGAAAAATTGAGAAAGGTTCCATAGTAGAGAAATTGGGGCTGTATTTAGAGAACAATGTAATTAGGTGCAGAGGTAGGTTACAAAATGCTGAATTGGGTGATTATGCTAAACACCATATCTTACTGCCCAAAACTCATCATCTAACAAATTTAATTTTTCTAAATACCCATAAAAATGTAATGCATGGTGGGGCACAAGATACCTTAAATTGTGTTAGGGAAACTTTCTGGATTCCACAAGGATGGCAAAGTGTAAAAAGGGTGATTAATTATTATTATTATAATCAAAAAGAAGCGCTAAGCCACAAGGGCTATACAGCGCTGCAGGGTAGGGAAGGAAGCGAGGGCATTGGATGGCAGAAGGGAGGAGGGATGATCAGTAGGTTACAGAAAACAGCGGGGCAGGGGATAGTACGGGGGTAGAGGGTAGCAAGAGATTGAAGTAGAAAGGGCTGAAGGTATCAGAATTTGTGAAGTAAGTCAGTTGTTGTCAAAAAGTCAATGAGAGAGTCTGGATGAAAGGTGGGTCCATCAGCAAGAAGGGAAGGTAAAGAGAGAGCAGCAGAGCGAAGACGACGACAGAGGTAAATTCTGCGTGCTCGTTGATAAAGTGGGCAGTCCAACAGAATGTGGCTGACTGATAATAGAACTTGGCAATTCTCACAGAGAGGAGCAGGGCGCCTCTCCATGAGATATCCATGAGTAAGACGAGTATGGCCAATGCGAAGACGGGAGAGAGTAGTCTCCCAACCTCGACACTGGTGATAAGAAGATGGCCAGTAACCTATACTCGGTTTAATAGATTGAAGTTTGTTGCCGAGCATAGTAGACCAACGTTGTTGCCAACAGGTGTGAAGTTGGGAAGATATTGCAGCAAAATAGTCCGTAAATGGAATACCTCTACATGAAACTGGTAGGTCATGTACTGCTGACCGCACAGCAGTGTCTGCCTGTTCATTGCCCTGTACGTCAACATGACCAGGGACCCAAAAAAAAAACAAAAATCTTTATGCTTGGTAAAGATGCGGCGTAGCCAAAGTTGGATACGGAGGACTAAGGGGTGAGGTGTATCAAATTTCTGTATAGCCTGTAAAGCACTAAGGGAGTCTGAGACAACCACAAATGATGACACAGGCATAGATGCAATACGGATAAGTGCTGTAAGGATGGCATACAATTCAGCAGTAAAAATACTAGCTGAAGATAGTAAATGCCCTTCTATGACACTGTCCGGAAACACTGCTGCGAATCCTACGCCGTCAGAAGACTTAGAGCCATCTGTGTACACAGCAATGGCATGAGAATGAGAGTGAAAGTGCTCAAGAAAATGAGAGCGGGAAGCGATCGTAGACAGTTGGGCTTTCGAGCAAGGGAGAGAGAAAGAACAGACTCGAACAGCTGGAACTTCCCAGGGGGGTAGGGAAAAGTGAGATGCTACATGTACATAGAAAGGTGGTAATTGAAGAGAAGACAAGAGCGAATGAAGGCGAAGAGAGAAGGGATGGAGTAAACAGGGGCGGCGAACAAATAAAGAATGTCTACTAATATCAGTGACCATTCTATAAATGGAAGGATTGCGGAGATCATGAGAGCGTACATAGTAGCGAAGGCAATGGGCATCACAGCGATCAGATAAGGATGGAACGTTCGCTTCTGCATAGAGGCTCTCGACAGGGGAAGAGCGAAAAGCACCAAGGCATAAACGTAATCCTTAGTGATGAATGGGGTTAAGGCTAGAGAGAGTAGCAGGAGATGCCGCTGAATAGATCTGGTCACCATAATCAAGTTTCGATAAGATAAGGGTGGAATGTAGGCGAAGGAGGGTTCGACGATCAGCTCCCCATGAAAGATGAGCAAGGGTTTTAAGGAGGTTCAGCCGGCTGTGGCAAGTTGCCTTCAGAGAGGTAATGTGAGGTTTCCAGGATAACCTACGATCAAAGAGGAGGCCCAGAAACTTGACTGTATCACGTTCAGGGATACGGGAGCCATAGAGGTACAAAGGATGATCGGAGATGACAGAGCGTCTAGTGAAAGTAATTTGGTGGGTTTTAGTGCTGGAAAATTTAAACCCACGTGTGGTGGGCCCAATTGGAAACACGGTCGACTGCATGCTGGAGAGAAAACAGTAATAAGGTGACAGTCAGCGCCTGCACAGGCAATAGCGAAGTCATCACATAGAGTGATGACCAAATATTTGATGGAAGACTAGAGGCCAAATCATTAATAGCAAGGAGAAAAAGTGTTGTGCTCAGAACACATCCCTGGGGGACACCTTCAGCTTGGATAAAGTCCGGGGAGAGCACACTATTAACCCGAACACAGAAATGCCTGTCAGTTAAAAAGTTCTTAAGGAAGGATGGTAGATTGCCTCGAAGGCCTAAGGAGTGGGCTTGGGCTAAAATATTATACCTCCAAGTTGTGTCATATGCCTTCTCAAGGTCAAAAAATATGGCAATAACTGAGTGGTTATTCGCAAAGGCATTACGAACATACGTATCCAAGCGTAGTAAGGGGTCTATGGTAGAACGTCCCTTACGAAAGCCATATTGACGAGTGGAGAGACTGTTGTGTGTCTCTAAATACCACACTAAACGTCTATTTACTACTAGGCGTTCCATCACTTTGCAAACTGCACTGGTAAGAGCAATGGGATGATAGTGGGAGGTTTCATGTCCCGTAGTGCCTGGTTTGCGGAAAGGGAGAACAATGGCGGATTTCCACAGCTGTGGAAGAACTCCTTGTGACCAAATAAGATTGTAAAGGCGTAATAGGACTGCAAGGGCTGACTGATGTAAATGTTGCAGCATACGAATATGAATGTCGTCGGGCCCAGCAGCCGATGATCGGCAAGCTGAGAGTGTTGCCTCCAGTTCTTGAAGTGTAAAAGGCTCATTATACTGTTCTTCTCTGAGAGAAGAAAAGTCCAAGGGTGCTAACTCTCTGGCAGACTTTGAGGAAAGAAATGAGGGGCATAGATGGAGTCCCTGAGAAATACAGACCAGATGATTGCCAATTTCATTGGCAACATCTAGTGGGTTTGCTATATCAACACCGGCAACCCGCAGAACAGGAGCCGGGTCAGGAGAATATTTACCACTCAGTTTTCGTACTTTTTTCCAGACTGCACTCATAGAGGAAGCAGAGGTGATGGTGGAGACATAATCTCGCCAGCAAGTGCGTTTAGCATCACGGATGACATGGCGAGCGATCGCACGCTTCTGCTTAAATTCAAGAAGTCTCTCTGTGGTTCTATTGTACCAGTACCTGCCCCATGCAGCGCGTTTCAAACGTACTGCACGAGCACAAGCAGGAGACCACCTAGGCACGCATTTCTGAGAATGCCTGCCCGAAGTTTGGGGTATAGAATGAGAAGCTGCAGTTAAAACGGAGGATGAGAAGAGGTGTAAAAGCTCATCGATGGAGGATGAAGAAGGAACCTCTCTAAAAACAGTTAGGTGTGAGTAAAGGTTCCAATTTGCCTGATCAAATTGCCAGTGTGGGATGCGAAGAGGTGGTGAATATGAAGGGGAAGTAAGAATGATTGGGAAATGATCGCTGTCATGTAAGTCCGGAAGAAGAGACCAAGTGAAGTCTAATGCAGCGGAGGAAGAGCAGACTGAGAGATCGATGAAAGAGAGAGTGTGAGTCCGAGGATCAAAATGGGTGTGAGTACCTGTATTTAAAACATGGAGGGGGTGGGTGGCAAGAAAAGCCTCTAACTGAATGCCACGGGAATCACAGTGAGACCCCCCCAGAGGAAATGGTGGGCATTAGAATCACCAAGTAACAGAACCGGTGGTGGTACTGACGAAACAAGAAAGGCAATATCCGGAATAGATAATGCCCGAGAAGGAGAGAGATATAAAGAACAGACCGTAACCACCTATGCAAGTGGATACGGCTGCTGTGTAATGCAGCAAAGTACGAACAAATAGCTGATGGTATGGAATATCAGTGCGTAGAAGAAGGGCACTTTCATTAAAGGTCCCATCAGGAAAAGGATCTGAAGAATACAATAAATTATAGCCTGAGATGGGAGAGATAACAGCAGAGTGTAATTTTGGTTCCTGTAAGCAAACACCAACAGGGGAAAACTGAGAGAGTAACATCTGAAGCTCACCCCGATTACCCCTGAGGCCGCGTATGTTCCACTGTAAATAGGCCATGATTGGCAATGATAAAGATACCTGAAATCCGCAGGTAAGGGTTCCTACGGACTAGAGGGGTTAGAAAAGTCCACATGCGGAGGCAGTGGAAAACGTTCAAGCAGCGAAGGAACGGTGCGCTGTGAAGAAAGGAGTTGCGCAGATGGAGTAGGAGAGAGAGGAGTGGAGGGTGGATCAGTGTCCATTGATGGTTTGGTCTCTGCAATATATTCAGAGATTGCTTCAAGTGTTTCAGAATTCAGAGACGTCATATGGGAGACAATATTGGAAATGGTAGGGGGAGGATGAGTAAAGATTGGAACTGCAATGGACTGTACCAAGGTAGGGGGGCACGGAAGGGTTGAAGGAACTGGAGAAGCGTGGAAGGGGACAGAAGAGGCAGAAACCTGGGAGGTGGCCGAAGAGGAAGAAACCTAGGAGGGAACAGGGGAGGAAGGTGCAGTACGAGGAGGAGGGTGAATCTCTACACTTGTAACAGAGCCAGTGAGAGGGGGAGAACCAGGTACAGAGACAGGGAAGGGAAAATGAGGAGGTGGAAGATGGGTAGGAGGTGTTAACGGACCTTTTTTTGACTTTTGAGAAGTAGAGGGATGATTGGGAGGAGGTGTCATACGAGATCTCGTCTCTACTGAGGCTTGTGAGAGAGAACACGAAGAAGCAAGATCAGACTGAGACGTTGAAGTAGGGATGTCTGAGCCGAGGACAGCAAAAGAATTAGCTACAGGAGTGACTATGGGAGAGGTAACCACAGAGGTGGGTGTAGAAGATGGGATACCAGAAGTGGGGGGACGTTTTGAAACACGGGAATAAGAAACACGAGGAAGTCTCCCTTGGAGGCGGAGATGAGAAACTGCCATGGCATAAGGGAGACCTTCTGCCTCTTTGAGGAAACAGATTTCCCGCTCGTTTAAGTAGACTTGACAACGGCGAGAGTACGAAGGGTGAGCCTCATGACAATTAAGGCAAGAGGGAGGTCAATTGCAAGACGTATTAGAATGGTCATCGGCACCACAGACTGGGCATTCGGTGATAAATCTGCAATATTTCGCTGGATGGCCAAATTGCCAGCAATTTCTACACTGTTGCGGTGTAGGGATCACCTTTCGAACTTGTAACCGATGTCCTGCTACATAAACTGAGGATGGGAGTTCACGGCTGTCAAAAGTTAAACGAGCCACATTGCTAGGGTATCGTCTCCACCCGCGGGCAGGAAGAACGTAAGTGTCTACCTTGAGGATTGGGAGATCTTGGAGTTCCAGCTGTTCAAGAATGTCAGTGCCACATGTCTGGAAATTTTGTTGAACTATGGTATGGGGCAGAATGATGGTACCACTACAAGAATTGAGGGAATGATGCTTTCAATAGTTACAGGAACAGTATCGATATGGAAAGACGAGAAAGCTCATGAGCCTGGTAGCATTCTGTATGCTGACGATGCGCGTACCGCTCTTAAGAGCATGAAAAAAATATCTTACCAACATGGCGTAGGAGTGCCTTGCCAATACTGTGGTCAGAAAGATAGGCAGTAAGGAAGTCGGTCGTAAAGCGAAGAATTTAGTCCACTGTGCAGTCTGAAACTGAGCGTGGAAAGGTAGTGAAGGATGTGTCGATCTTTTCTGAGAAGAACGAGAAGGTGGAGAAGTATCATCAGCAGGTAATTGTCATTGTCGTTTAGGCGTGGGACCAGAGTTGGTCCGACGTGGAATGGGCCAGCGATTCAAAAATTGCTGCACCATAGAGGGAGAGGCCGGAAGCATAGTCAGAGGAGAGCGAAGGTCAGATAAATCGAAGGAGTCAGTCGAGGCCTCAGTACCTGAAGCGGGTGAGGAAACAGCACCGGCAAGAGGTACAGAGGCATGAGGAATGTCCGAAGAGTGGTCCAAAGACGAGGCGGGGTCAGAACGGGGTGCGGTATCAAGAAGGGGCCCGGGGGTAGCAGGTTCATGGACTAGGGCTGCCATGGTTAGGTTACTTCTTTCTTTTTGTTTTTAAGAAAAAAAAAGAAAGAAGAAAAGAAAATAAAAATAAAAAAAAGAATAAAAAAAGGGGGGACCAGGGAGGGATAGTTCCTAGGAGGAATGAAAGGGCCAGAAATCTCCCTCCACGCCCAAGAGGACCTCAGCACCGCAAGTCGCGCAGATGCAGCATGGAACCCGTGCCATACCCTACCCATCATGTCAGTAAACCGGCAATCCGGGATAGCAACCTCACATCTGCCAAGCTACCTCGGTGGACAAAAGAGAGGGCGGCCGGAAATCCGCCACAAAGCATACCACCTTCGGCCACCACCCCCGGAATCCGAAAGGTGGCTTCCAGAGATACACCCGACGCCCGAGAGACACCCAAAGCCACCCTCCGGGATACCGGAGAGGGATCAGGATATCCCCAGGCAATCCAGATTCCACGGCAAACTACGCCACCACCAAGAACCTCAATGGAATGGGATGGACCCCGGTACCCTTTCCTCTACCTAGGAACTAGTGTGCCTGTGGAAAAAAAAAAAAAAAAAGAAGGGCAAAAGGGAGGGGTGGGGAGGAGGAGGAGGAAAGGAAAAAGGGGAGGATGGGATAGGGAACGGGGGATTGGGGGGTAATTAGGTTCGGTCTGAGGAAGTAGACCGACAGGTCTAATTCCTTAGACTAAGAGCCTCTTCACCATGCCAAGGAGCCCCCCTTGAAGAGGCGACCTCCGCCTAGCCGCAGTGTGGAAAAAAATTTCCCAATATTATGCTGTGTAAATAAACCTGATTAAAAGTGTATTTTTAAAAGAGAATGGAGCCAAGAGGGAGGTTCTGCACCTGCGCAGATGGCAGTCGCCATTATTGTTTGAATTGAACACAATGTTAGTGATGTATGTGAAGAATTTTCGTGCTCTAGAGGTTAAAATTGGGCTGACACCTCTCAAACAGGAGGCGAAATTGTAGGATGTGCATTCCTGCATAATTTAAGTATCAGGCGACAGGACAGGACAACTCCAGGAAACTCAGATAAGCTGTCTAATTTATGTTTAAATTCTGGCAAGTAAATTTTTCATCTATGTAGGCAAAAGAAGGGGTGGGGGTCCTGTACATGACACATTAATCTCCAGTCAAATTGGTGAGTGATATTAAGATATATTTTCCTTCTGTTAGTTTTATTATTATTATAATCAAAAAGAAGCGCTAAGCCACAAGGGCTATACAGCGCTGCAGGGTAGGGAAGGAAGCGAGGGTATTGGATGGCAGAAGGGAGGAGGGATGATCAGCAAGTTACAGAAAACAGTGGGGCAGGGGATAGTATGGGGGTAGAGGGTAGCAAGAGATTGAAGTAGAAAGGGCTGAAGGTATCAGAATTTGTGAAGTAAGTCAGTTGTTGTCAAAAAGTCAATGAGAGAGTCCGGATGAAAGGTGGGTCCATCAGCAAGAAGGGAAGGTAAAGAGAGAGCAGCGGAGCGAAGACGACGACAGAGGTAAATTCTGCGTGCTCGTTGATAAAGTGGGCAGTCCAACAGAATGTGGCTGACTGATAATGGAGCTTGGCAATTCTCACAGAGAGGAGCAAGACGCCTCTCCATGAGTAAGACGAGTATGGCCAACGTGAAGACGGGAGAGAGTAGTCTCCCACCCTCGACACTGGTGATAAGAAGACGGCCAGTAACCTATACTCGGTTTAATAGATTGAAGTTTGTTGCCGAGCATAGTAGACCAACGTTATTGCCAACGGGTGTGAAGGTGGGAAGATATTGCAGCAAAATAGTCCGTAAATGGAATACCTCTATAAGAAACTGGTAGGTCATGTACTGCTGACCGCGCAGCAGTGTCTCCTGTTCATTGCCTGTACATCAACATGACCAGGGAACCCAAAAAAAACAATATCTTTATGCTTGGTAAAGATGCGGTTGTAGCCAAAGTGGATACGGAGGACTAAGGGGTGAGGTGTATCAAATTTTTGTAAAGCCTGCAAAGCACTAAGGGAGTCTGAGACAACCACAAATGATGACACAGGCATAGATGCAATACGGATAAGTGCTGTAACGATGGCATATAATTCAGCAGTAAAAATACTAGCCGAAGATAGTAAATGCCCTTTTACGACGCTGTCCGGAAACACTGCTGCGAATCCTACGCCGTCAGAAGACTTAGAGCCATCTGTGTACACAGCAATGGCATGAGAATGAGAGTGAAAGTGGTCAAGAAAAAGAGAGCGGGAAGCGACCGTAGACAGTTGGGCTTTCAAGCAAGGGAGGGAGAAAGAACAGACTCGAACAGCTGGAACTTCCCAGGGGGGTAGGGAAAAGTGAGATGCTACATGTACATAGAAAGGTGGTAGTTGAAGAGAAGACAAGAGCGAATGAAGGCGAAGAGAGAAGGGACGGAGTAAATAGGGGCAGCGAACAAATAAAGAATGTCTACTAATATCAGTGACCATTCTATAAATGGAAGGATTGCGGAGATCATGAGAGCGTACATAGTAGCACAGGCAATGGGCATCACGGCGATTGGATAAGGATGGAACATTCGCTTCTGCATAGAGGCTCTCGACAGGGGAAGAGCGAAAAGCACCAAGGCATAAACGTAATCCTTGGTGATGAATGGGGTTAAGGCTAGAGAGAGTAGCAGGAGATGCCGCTGAATAGATCTGGTCACCATAATCAAGTTTCGATAAAATAAGGGTGGAATGTAGGCGAAAGAGGGTTCGACGATCAGCTCCCATGAAAGATGAGCAAGGGTTTTAAGAAGGTTCAGCCGGCTGTGACAAGTTGCCTTCAGAGAGGTAATGTGAGGATAACCTACGATCAAAGAGGAGGCCCAGAAACTTGACTGTATCACGTTCAGGGATACAGGAGCCATAGAGGTACAAAGGATGATCGGAGATGACAGAGCGTCTAGTGAAAGTAATTTGGTGGGTTTTAGTGCTGGAAAATTTAAACCACGTGTGGGGGCCCCAATTGGAAACACGGTCGACTGCATGTTGGAGAGAAACTGTAATGGGTGACAGTCAGCGCCTGCACAGGAAAATAGCGAAGTCATCAAATAGAGTGATGACCAAATATTTAATGGGAGACTAGAGGCCAAATATTAATAGCAAGGAGAAAAAGTGTTGTGCTCAGAACACACCCCTGGGGGACACCTTCCCAGCTTGGATAAAGTTCCGCGGAGAGCACATTATTAACCCGAACACGGAAATGCCTGTCAGTTAAAAAGTTCTTAAGGAAGGATGGTAAAATTGCCTCGAAGGCCTAAGGAGTGGGCTTGGGCTAAAATATTATACCTCCAAGTTGTGTCATATGCCTTCTCAAGGTCAAAAAATATGGCAAAAACTGAGTGGTTATTCGCAAAGGCATTACGAACATACGTATCCAAGCATAGTAAGGGGTCATGGTAGAACGTCCCTTACGAAAGCCCATATTGACGAGTGGAGAGACTGTTGTGTGTCTTAAATACCACACTAAACGTCTATTTACTAGGCTTTCCCATTACTTTGCAAACTGCACTGTAAGAGCAATGGGATGATAGTGGGAGGTTTCATGTCCCGTAGTGCCTGGTTTGCGGAAAGGGAGAATAATGGCGGATTTCCACAGCTGTGGAAGAACTCCTTGTGACCAAATAAGATTGTAAAGGTTTTAAATACGACTGCAAGGGCTGACTGGTGTAAAATGTTGTAGATACGAATATGAATGTCTTCGGGCCCAGCTGCCGATGATCGACAAGCTGAGAATGTTCCCTCCAGTTCTTGAAGTTAAAAGGCACATTATACTGTTCTTCTCTGAGGGGAAGAAAAGCCCAAGGGGTGCTAACTCTCTGGCAGACTTTGAGGAAACAAACGAGGGGCATAGATGGAGTCCCTGAAAAATACGGACCAGATGTTGCCAATTTCTTTGGCAACATCTAGTGGGTTTGCTATATAACCCGGCAACCCGCAGAACAGGAGCGGGTCAGGAGAATATTTACCACTCAGTTTTTCATACTTTTTTCCAGACTGCACTCTTAGAGGAAGCGAGGTGATGGTGGAGACTAATCTCGCCAGCAAGTGCATTTAGCGTAATGGATGACACGGCGAGCGATCGCACGCTTCTGTTTAAAATCAAGGAGTCTCTCTGTGGTTCTATTGTACTGGTACCTGCCCCATGCAGCGCGTTTCAAATGTACTGCACGAGCACAAGCAGGAGACCACCAAGGCATGCATTTCTGAGAATGCCTGCCCGAAGTTTGGGGTATAGAATGAGAAGCTGCGGTGAAAACAGAGGACGAGAAGAGGTGTAAAAGCTCATCGATGGAGGACGAAGAAGGAACCTCTTTAAAAACAGTTAGGTGTGAGTAAAGATTCCAATTTGCCCGATTAAATTGCCAGCGTGGGGTGCGAAGAGGTGGCGAATATGAAGGGGAAGTAAGAATGGGTTGGGAAATGATCACTGTCATGTAAGTCCGGGAGAAACAGGGCCAAATGGAAGTCTAATGCGGGGAGGAAGAGCAGACTGAGAGATCGATGCAAAAGAGAGTATGAGTCCGAGGATCAAAATGGGGGGTGAAATGCCTGTATTTAAAAAATGGAGGGGTGGGTGGCAAGAAAAGCCTCTAACTGAATTCCACGGGAATCACAGTGAGACCCCCCCCCCGAGGAAATGGTGGGCATTAAAATCACCAAGTAACAAAAACGCTGGTGGTAATGACGAAACAAGAAAGGCAATATCCGGAATAGATAATGCCCGAGAAGGAGAGAGATATAAAGAACAGGCGTATACCACCTAGGAGTGGATACGGGCTGCTGTGTAATGCAGCGAAGTATGAACAAATAGCTGATGGTACGGAATATCAGTGCGTAGAAAAAGGGCACTTTCATTAAAGGTCCCATCAGGAAAAGGATCTGAAGAATACAATAAATTATAGCCCGAGATGGGGGAAATAACAGCAGAGTGTAATTTTGATTCCTGTAAGCAAACACCAACAGGGGAAACTGGGAGAGTAATATCTGAAGTCACCCGATTACCCTGGGCCAGTAATTCCACTGTAATAGCCATGATTGCATTGATAAAGATATTGAAATCGCAGGTAAGGGTTCTTACGGACTAGAGGGTAGAAAAGTCCACATGCGAGGCAGTGGAAACGTTCAAGCAGCGAAGGCCCGTGCGCTGTGAAGAAAGAGTTGCCGCAATGGAGCAGAGGAGAGAGAAAGAGCGGAAGGTGGATCATGTCCATTGATGGTTTGGTTCTGCAATATATTCAGGTTGCTTCAAGTGTTTGGGATTAGAGACGTCGTTTGGGACAATTGGAAATGGTGGGGAGGATAGTAAAGATTGGAAAACTGTATTGGAGTGTACGGTAGGGGGGAAGGGTGAGGGAACGGAGAAGCGGCAGGGGACAGAGAGGCAGGAACCTGGAGGTGGCAGAGAGGAAGAAACTTGGGAGGGACAGGGTAAGGTACAGTCGAAGAGGAGGGTGAACCTCTACACTTGTAATGAGCCAGTGAGAGGGAGAACCGGGACGAGACAGGAGGGTTAAAATGAGGAGGTGGAGATGGGTAGGTGTTAACGGACCTTTTTTTGACTTTTTGAGAAGTTAGAGGGAGATTGGGAGGAGGTGTTGTCGAGGTTCATCGATACTGAGGCTTGTGAGAGAGAACACGAAGAAGCGAGATGA
>NC_069452.1:33861311-33891769 GCF_026875155.1 Cherax quadricarinatus | reverse complement strand
TAAAAAATTTGGCATTTTTTGTTACCCCTTTCCCTCTTGAAAAAGCAAATGACCTCAAAAATGATGGTCCAAAAATCCGGGCATAAAAACCTTTCCATCTATATTGAAAAATTTAGGATACTTCTAAAGAAATGTTGAAACTGATTAATTTTTGACCCAAAAAAATTGATGGAGTGTTGCCTCTTTCCCGAGTATGAATCAGTAATGCTTTAACAAAAGGCGATCAATGCTCTCGAGAGGATGGTATAACCTATGATATTCTCAGAACTCTAAGGCACGTGTTGAAAAACCCTTTTTTTGGCCTGTTAATCTCAGTTACTTTGGAGGTTCTTCCTCTTCCGGGCCCCAATAGTCCTTGTGCCTATCCTAGCCTCAACAGCCTGAAATTTGGCCGATCCCTTAATAGTTGTTTTTGAAAAAACCTTTGAAAGAAGTACTTAAACCCAAACTGTTCAGAATCAGCCCCAATTTTCCCCCCCTCTCTATGGGTTGTGAAAGGAAAAAGTGTGCAGAACTACTTTCCCCTTTTCACTGCATTCCTGTTCCCTTTTTGGGCCCTATTTCCCTGGCCTTTTGTGTATCCTATGCTCTCGCGTACCGTCCACGGATGGATAGGGGTTTTGCAAATAAACTCCACTTCGGTGGCAAAAATCTAATCAAAAAATCACTGCCCCCAAACCTCACTATTTTTACACTTTCCTTATCTAAAATCTGCATTTGAATTGCGAACGGGAAACCGTTTACTACATATCTAGCCAAAATGATTATTGGGGGTGTTACTTGTGGAAAATAGGATACCTGTCAATAGAGTATCCTCTGTCCTTTTCAAGGTTTTTTGAAGTGATTTAAAGGAAATGTTTTAGGTACACCGCAGGGAGTAGTTTTAGTTCCAGCTATTTAATATTCTGATTAATGCTCTCCAAAATGCTCTCCCTGCCTCCCTAAACATTAGCTATAGCTATGCTGATGACATCATGAAAATTAAAACAGGGCATAAGAAGATGAGCACCTTTCTTAATGAATTTCAAGCAATTTGTAATCGACTGGGGCCAAATATCTTTCTCTAAAACAAAGTTATTAAAAGAAAACGACACCCCCCACCCACTATTTGCAAGGTAAAAAATCATTAGCTACGTTAAAACACAGATATTTTGGGTAGATGTCCTTTTAAACAACCCATATACCACAGCAAAATAAGAAATGCAAAGTTGGGCAAAATGCTTCAAAGCTTTGCTGGCTAAAACCCCCAACTATGGTGCAAATGTGAGAATGTGAGAATGATGTACATACCCTATGTTATGCCCTTAATTGATTATGTGCTCCCATGTTATATTGCTAGGAAAGTTTTTCCCCGACCTTGGATTTAAATGCAGAATGAAGCTCTCAGAATTTTTTTTTGGGGTGTCCCTGTGGGGCTTACTCCCCCCTGTAACAACTTCAGTCAGTTTACCAAGGCTGGCCCCGTCAGGAAATTAAGATAGAAAAAGAAATAATAACAGACAATGATAAACACTTTTTATTTAGAAATGGAAATTTAAAACAATAAAAATGAAGGGATCCTAATTAAAAAGAAAAATGAAAAAAATAAATGAAAAAAAATTCATTTGAACTCAACGTAATTAGGTATATCGGGGTAATGGGGTGTCGGGTGTGGTGAACTGGTTTTGTTGAAATCATAGCCTTTTGCTGTTTGTGGGGGGGGAGCAGGTTTTGGGGGCCCCCCCGGTTCGTTTGTCTGAGTATGCGTGAAAAAATTACTTAAGATGACAGGAAAACGGGTTCTTACCACTGCTATGATGAGGGGTTTAGGTCCTGTGTTGGCTTACATAACAGGTAAGTAGATTAAAATGGGGTCTAGGCGTTAGCCCGTCTCCTTTATTCTTCTGTTGGTTGGCAGGTCCCCCACTCTGTCATTAAAGCTGAAAAGGAGACGTTTCCCCACTGCTTAAGAATCATCTCCATATAAGTACAATCCCTTTAAGATTGGTGATTATTAAAACATTTAACAGATAAAGAGAAAGGACTAATTTTATTTTGGTCAAAAAAGTGAAGTTTTAAAACAATAAGTCCAAAAAAATATGATCAGGCGTTTGTATTTTAAAAAGTTTTGGGGGCTGTGAGTCGAGTGTTTTTATGTTTGATGGGAAACCCCCACACGTCCCCTTTCGGGGGGGGGGAAGGGGGGGGAAAGGGTTGGGAGTAGACTGACTTATCTTAAAAGACCCGGCAATAAACTATCGCTTTCGAGGAGGGGAAAAAAAAGGGGGGGGGGGGAATGTGGGAGCTGGCTTCCCCTACCTTAACAAGTAGCTGGGAAAGAAATATTGTTACTATCACTCCCTCGCTACCTATCTATTTAACTTTTTTCCCCCACACTCCCCCTACCCAAAACTTATAGTCAAGGAGTTTAAGAAAGAAATAGGCGAGGAAAAAATTTTTAAAGTGGAAAGCCCCATAAGGCAAACAAAATTTTTGGACTGTCACGACTTAACCAGTCAGAGAAATAAATTTGGGGGAACCATTGATATACACAAATGGGAACTTAAAAATTTCTAGGGTTTCAAAGGTTTGTGGCCGTTTCTAAAAGAAATTTTTTTTTCCGCAAATAAAATTTTAAGCTTGGAGATATCCCACCAAGGGCCAAAAAATTCCTTTTCAATGGTGGGTATTCGTTTTGAGGGGAAGGAGGGTTTCCCGGGTTGGGAAGCTTTTCGGGAAAAGGGGTCCCTAGGGGATTGTAGTAGCACCATACTAAGCCCGTATGGAGGCATCAGTTCTTTAAACAAAAAGTTTTTTTTAATTCTGGAATCTTAAGTATAGGGGCTTTCGAAAAGATCGTTTTTTTCTCATTAAAAATTTTCCCCAGTACGTCGGAAAGTTCAAAAGGGCCTTCACAGGGTTTTTAAAGGAAGTGGATAAGAGCCTGTAAGTTTGTAAGGTTCAGGGTAAAAATTTTGGCATACAAAAATTTACAGAACCAAGAAAATGATGAGCTTCTTGGTTTTGGGGATTTAAAATTTTAATTAAAACTTTGGTTTTTTTCTGGGGGGAGAGGCTGCAGAGAGTTTTAGAAAAATACAGTCCAAGTATTAATCTTTTTTACCCAGGAAGTTTCTTCGGTTGGCAGTGAGGGCATGTGAGGTTAAACCCACGCAAAAAATGATGTTAATGTTTGGATATGTTCGCCCCACGTGGAGTCATTGTAAATGTTTTCAAAATAACGAAAAATTTGGGGATATTACCCAAGCCCTTTCTTAAGTTAGTTTAGTTTAAAATGTTTATTATGCACCCCATACCCTTTTTGGGGCGGTAGTCAAAAGATTACAGAGGTACATAAATTTGGGCAGGGAGGGCCCAAGTTTTGAAGCCCGAGCAAGTCCAGAGGCAATGAAAACACAATTTACAAAAGGTTTAAAGAACTCACAATTTAAAAAGGTAATGAATCCGGTGGTCTGTCCAATCTGACAAGTTACAAAGGTATTTACAGATTACAGAGGTACACATGGGTCCCGGGACGGGCCCAAAATTTGATGGGTTTATGGGACAAGGTAATGAACTCACAAGTTACAAAGGTAAGAACTCACAAATTCAAAGGTAATGATACGTAAGAATGGTTCTTTCGTTATACTGTTGCATCATGAACAAATTTTAGAGAATGAGCAATTCACACCAAACCCCCGGGCAAATGTAGTGGTTTTTGGGCAAATGTTGATTGCTGAGTCTCTCTCTTCCAACCCAAAACATACAAATTCTACACACCACTAAAAACACACCACAACCCCACACACAAAATCATACACAACTGCACCACACTCACCAACCCACATCATACACACACAATCAAAAACACACACATACACACACACATCAACTCCCACACAACACAACACAACACACACACACACCAAAAACCCCAACACACACACACACAACCCACACACCCACAACAACACCACTCCACACATACACAAAACCACACCACCACACCACACACACAAACACGCACCACACACACACACACCACAACACAAAACCCCACATGCCATATGTGGTAAAGCTTTATTTACAGAGCAAAGTCAGGGGATTTCTCCGAAAGGTCTGGAAATACCAATGTGGTAAAATACTTAGCCATTTCTTGAACACTTCTGAGTGAGTTGTTTCTAAATTCATTAATTTTTTCCACTCCAGTACATAAAGAGCAAGGTGTGACAATAATCCATCGGCAAAGTTTACATTTGTTTGGTCACATTTGGGGGGGTTTGGGGATTTAAACCCCCCAAAGATACTTGTAAACCCGCCGGAGCCGGGCGGTAGTGACATCCAAGATCTGCTTATTTTGTTGGAGCACCCTAGGGAAAGTGGCTCCTGTGCATGAAGAATGTGATGATGGACTCCTGGTGTCAATCTCCTGAGCCTTAAGCCCAAAAAAAATTAGCTGAAGTTTTTTTTTTCGTATTATTGTTCTCAAATACTACCTGAAAAGCCAGATTTTTAATTTTATTTTCCCCTTTTTGAAAGCATATAGTTAGCCAATTTTTATCGGTTTTTAATTGCATCGGGAAAGCCAATGTAAAAAGATGGAATCCAGCATGTGCACTCTGATTTCCACTGTCCAAAATTTCCTACCATACCTGTGTTGGTTTTGGGCACAAGAATGCCACAATTTATGTTTAAATTGATTTAGGCATTTATGGTTGACAGAGAATTCGTTACAATTAAACTGTCAATTTTTGGGATACATAGATGCATTTCAGTGAAAGGAGTTTTGGCAAAAAGTTTGTTTGAAGGGTTGGGGCCCAAATTTTATTGAGCGTGCCCCAAATTTTTTTAAAGAGACCCTCATTTCTTTTACGAAAACAGCGCACTCCCCAGCTGCCCTTTTGGATTGGTGAACAAAACCCATAAAAGAAAATTTAATTTGGAGATTTGTGTGTGTGTGATTTAAGTTATCTTACAGCTTAAGGCCTTCTTTTTTTGGGAAAGGGCAAATTTTTTTGGTTGTGTTTTTAAGAAGGGTTTGGGGGGAAAAATGGAGGTTGGTAGTTTGGAAGGGGGGTTAATATTAAAAAGGGAAAGCGGAAAAAGGGTGCCCTTTTTGCCTTACTTGAATAGTCATGAAAATTGATTCATCGGAGGTGGGTTTCCGTCTTTTCGACCCATTGGAGGAGGTTCACCATTTTGCTGAGGAACGTTTGGGGGGGCCCTTTGTGAAAAGGGGTTTAAATTTGAGCTTGCCTGAGCATTTTTTAAACCCCCAAATTAGGTTTTTTTTTTTCCCAGTAACCGATCTCTGTTTGTTGGGAAATATTCTCATAAGTCTCACGTAGGTGCACAGGCAGTTCCCAAAAACCAAAGGGCTTATTTTTCTATACTGAAATTGTCCTTGGTGGGTAGGAAAACAGTGTACTGTTTTAATTTAAGGTTTTTCTTACTTGTGATATGCCTGCGCTTTTTTAAATCTCTGAAAAGAAGGAAGAATCATAAAATTTGTGTAGATCGCTATCTATTAAGGGCATAGGCTCAGCATCCCACCGAGTTACGCATTAAGGCCTCTGAAGTTCAATAGCAAGTTTTATAATGAATTATCCTCCTTCTTAACCATGACTAACTGGTGACAATATGCAGATACTGAAGGTTCAAAGTTTTTAATTTTAATAATTTGTCAAACCTCTCGGTCAAATGCACCCCTAAGGTGAACTGGAACTGGGTAAAATTTTCCCGTTTGATTGGATTGCCCGTCAATAAGTCAATCTTTTGGACTACCGTGGAGGTAACACCTGGAATATCAGTAAAAGACGTCTGAAAAGTTACTCACACATTGAAGTAGTTCTTGTCTCTTAGGGTTTCATCCAAAAATTCATTAATATTAATTTTGGGGTTGTGCCCGAGTGGTCAAGAGTCACCAGTCATGTAGTTCTTCATCATAGGCTAAGTTAGAGGTGTCAATTACCACACCTTACATTTTCAGTTGTCTTATCAAGTTTCGTATGGAAAAAACTAAGTCAAAATTATTAAGGCAGTTAAACCCAATTTCTTAGGTAATATTTCTTAAGGATGTTGATACGATAAAGCTTAGGTTTCCCCTTGACTTCTATGAGGTAGTCAACTTTCCCCCAAATTTTTAATACTTTATGTGGCCCCTTTCCATGCAAATAATAATTTATTTGACTTGATAGGCAAAAGTACAAAATTTTTCACCCCCTACTTTAAAATTTTTCCTCTGACTTTTGGAACCCAAAATAGGTTTTGTAGGGGGGCCCTTTGCCCAAAGCTTGGGTTTTTTCGAAACTAAGTCAGAGGTCTCCCAAGTTTAGATCAAAGGGGGCCAAGGAGAAACTGGAAAGAAGCCTTAACCTCGGATTTCCCTTCCTCATTAGCCCCAAAAAGCCCTGAAGGAGGGGACAAAACCCCTTGGCCTTTTTTTTCATAAAGAAGGGTTTAAAAACAAAAGGGGGAAAAAACCCCAAAAAGAGTCACGGGGAAAACTTAACCTCATCGAAAACAAACACAGGGTGGGTTTAACGATCCCAAATTTTTTAGGTTTAAGGGGCAAAGTTTCCTTAAAAGGGGTTGAGAATCGAATGATTTTTGCGCTCAATCCCCCATTAAGTGGGTTGATGGGGGGTTGTGTTAAAGCGGGCTTCACTCCCAGAAGTTGGTAGGATTTTGGGCATTAAGTGGGAATGGGGTTTTGTGTCCCCGGTCAGAAAAATTTTCTCTAGGGTTCCCCACTCGGGAAAAGGTGGACAAAAGGGTTTCGCTCCCTCTGTAGTAGTTATGGTTTTTAAAAGGGAACGGTTTTTAGGGGAAAACCCAAAGATAAATTTAAATTTAAAGTTAATATATTTCTATGTCCCCCCGTTTAAAGTGGAGGTAAAAAGGGCCAACGATGTTTAAAAGCTACTTTAAAAAGGGTACCGTTAAAGATGGCATTTTGACCAAGGTTTCTCCCGGGTGGTACCCCTGGAGGGATGACAGTTGGAAACTTTTTCACGATCTAAAAAAGGTAGTGACATCTGAAGACATTTTTTGGCCCAAAAAAGGGGTTTCCCTAATTTTTTTTAAGTTTTACGATGCGAGAAATTTTTCCGGGCCCCCTGGCAGGTCTTTTGGGCCCTTTTAAAACGTCTTCGCATTGACTTGGAAAACTAAGAGGGAAATAGTTTTCTCACTGAATTTAATTTGAATACGTTGTACAAGATCCCTTTTATATTTCAAATTTATTAAAAATTTTTTCCTTTGGTGATTTAAATTTTTGGGTTTAGCAGCATTATGGAAATTCTGAAGAGAAGGGGCAATTCTTTAAATTGACAAAGAAGTCGACAGCCCCATTTTCTTCCTTTGCAGATGACACTCGAATCTGCAGCGTGTCCCCATTGCAGACACTGAAAGGGCCCAGGCGGACTTTAACCAAATTTTTTCAGTGGGCTGCAGAAAACAAAAATGGTTCAACGATGAAAAATTTAATTCCCAAATTTGGGTAAACACGAGGAAATTAAAAAAATCTTCTAGAGACAAAAAATTCTGGCCACAAAATAGAGCGAAACCCCAACGTTAAAGCCCGGGGAGTGATCATTGGGAGGATCTCACCTTCAAGGACCAAAATTGTATCAATGCCGCTAAAAAAATGACAGGAGGGATAATGAAACCCTTTAAAAACTAGGGGGGCCAAACCCCATGATGACATTTTTCACTTGTTCTTCTAGGCTGGAATATTGCGCACCTAACACCCTTTCAAAGGCAGGGAAATTGCTGCCTTAGAAAATGTACAGAAAACCCTTCACGGCGCGCAAAGGGAGATAAAAACCTCAATTACTGGGGGTTTGAGGTTCCAAAAACCTGTTTTTCGCTGGAATGGGCGGGGGAAATACATGTTTATATCACCTGGAAAACCTAGGGGGACTAGTACCGAATTTGCACACGAAAATCACTCACTATGGAAGAAAAAAGATTTGGGCAGACGAGCAACATCCCCCAATGAAAAGCAGGGGGGTCATAGCACGTAAGGACCATACAAAAAGTGTCGGGGCCCGAGATGTTAAACCCGCCTCCCACATACAAAAGGGGGGTTTTCCAACGACCCCGGGCAGTCTTCAAGCTGGCACTGGACAAGCCTAAAGTCAGTTCCTGCCCGCCGGGCTGGGCTGTACGTTGGTTTGCGTGAAGCCACAAAAAACCCTGGTTTTCGGGGCTCTGATCCACCAGGGGGCCCTGGTCACAGACGGGCCCCCCGGGGGCTTTGACCCCCCGGAACTCTCCCGGTAACTCCATCCTCGGTATATCTAAAGGCTTAAAGTCAGGGGAAAAACAAAAGGATGGACCGGGGGAGAAGCCTGGGCTTGGTTTGAGCCTAGTCAAGACATTTTTGGTTTGTAGTGAACCGGGGATCCTATACCTCGCTTTCGATAGTAGCATCATGTTTTTAATCCCACATTTAACTCACGGACATTGTCTCATCTGAAAATTCGAGGGGCTTTTTGCTCTACAGGAAGAGGATTGAAACACTTTGCATCTTTGGTGAGGGAAAAGGTCAACCTCGAAGGAAGATGGACCATTGGAACCATTTAGACCCAATGTGAAAGTTAAGCACTGTGCAAAAATTGGATATCTTTATTTTAGTAACTTTCGCATCCAGTCTTTATCAAAACAGATTCTAGGACTAATAGGAAAACAGTAGAAACAACAAAAATGAGGGAATCGTCCCTCGGGGTTGGTTTGGTTTACAGCACGTGGGGGGGGAGAGTCTTCCCCCACCCCATGCTGTGAACCTAACTCCAAGGCCCAGGGAGTTACCTCAACTTTTTTATTAGTTCTACTGTTTCCTATTATGTCCCCAGAACTGTATTTTATAAAAACCCCGGATGGGGAAACGTCTACTACAATAAAGATATCAATGTTGCCTTGTGTCTTAAATTTTTATATTGTCGGTTTTTTAACCTTCTTGCACGACCTAATTAACAAAGGATGGTAGGAAAAGTGTCTTACGGCCCAAGTAGTCTGAAAAATATAGCGAGGAAAGAGTTTCTTTTAAATTAGGGAACAGCTTTTCAGAAATGACTTTTCATGTGCTCCAGTGTTAGTAAAATGGTAACCATTTAAATCCATTTAAATGTTTCCTGAAAAAAGGGTGCTTGGGCATTACAGTCTTTAAAACATTTCCAATTTTTGGACCTTCTTAGAAGGACAATCTAGACTTTAGTTTAAAACCACCAAATGACCCAAACAGGAATAAAAGAAGGGCCTTTATTTCCACTAGAGGCTTTTTTTTTCTTAAGGTGATGAACCCCGCCCTTGGGGTTTGATCCCTTTTGTCTTTTAGGAAATTTTGGCCCAGCATACAAGCAGCGACCCAGCAACTTCCCCAGCTTTAATCAGGTTACGTTCCGTGAATTTTCGTATTGGGGGGGAAGGCTGTCGGAACTGGTCAGCAAACCCTGAAATCTCTAAAAGATTATAACTGTGATCAATCCTGAACTCTCTATCCAAAAGTCGAACAAACGAGTGTTACCTGTAACTGCTGAAAGTTCTGGCCCGGCTGTAAGGTGGCATACCTGAAATCTTTCCTGTAAGAATTAGTGGTTTTTTGATATGCTTTAGGGATTGCCTTCTTCAGTAGGTTATAATTACATATGATATCCTGCAACAAAGTTGCATAGATATTCAAGGCTGTACCAGAAAATAACATTCCTAACCTGGTAGCCCAGGTGTCAGCTGGCCATTCACAGAGGGTAGGAGTATTTTCAAACCTGATGATGTATGAAGTAATGTCTTCACCCTCTGTGAAGGGAGGTAAATTAGGTGTGGGAATATGTGCACTAGCTGCATGATGTTCAATTACTCCTTCCTCTAATTGTTGTTGTGTAAAAGTTAACTTTTTATTCTCTAATTCAAGGCGAGATTTTTCGAGCTCGCGATCCTTTTCTCTCTCTATTAATTCATGTTCTCTATCCTTTGCTCTTTCCTCAAGTTCTCTTAATTTAACTTGTTCCTCATGTATTTTAGCTTGTTCCTCACGTTCTCTAGCTCTTTCCTCACGATCAAGTCTATCACGCTCTTTTTGGTCTACTCGCTCTCTTTCTAACTGTCTTTCTTGGTTTTCTCTTTCGATTCTCTCTTTCTCCTTTTCTTCTTCTCTTTCCCTTTCTAACTGTCTTTCTTCTCTCTCAATTCTCTCTCTTTCACGTCTTTCCTGGATCTTAGCACTAATGAAAGATTCTAAATTTTTCCCTGTTATTCCTAACTTACTTCCAGCATTCATCCAAAACTGGTATTCCTCCATACTTGCAAGAATAACTTAAACTATCAGGGGAAATGAAACGGGTATTAAAGAAAATGGAGGGTTCAATTCCTGCTCTGCTCAAACTGTAAATAAACCAGAGGGCTCAATCCCTACTTCAATTAAACAGTATGTATTAATTAAAACGAAAGGTTCTATGCTGACTCCGAGCAAGCAGTAAGTAGAATGGGGTCACTTGAACATCCAATCTTCTCACCAACAAATCAAGAGTGTCCTACGACAGTTCTCTTGATATAATAAAGAGCTCAATGAAACAAATTGTCACTGGAAAATCTCGGGCCCCTAGAGTCTAATCCTCCAAAGTGTTTCAAGCTCGAAAAGGTGGCAGAATTAGATATTATATCCTGCCTGACTTGACTTACAATAAATTGAGACTATAACAATCACCAAATCTTGAGGTTTCTAAACCTGTATTCCCTGGAACGCAGGAGGGAGAGATACATGATTATATACACCTGGAAAATCCTAGAGGGACTAGTACCGAACTTGCACACGAAAATCACTCACTACGAAAGCAAAAGACTTGGCAGACGATGCACCATCCCCCCAATGAAAAGCAGGGGTGTCACTAGCACGTTAAGAGACCATACAATAAGTGTCAGGGGCCCGAGACTGTTCAACTGCCTCCCAGCACACATAAGGGGGATTACCAACAGACCCCTGGCAGTCTTCAAGCTGGCACTGGACAAGCACCTAAAGTCAGTTCCTGATCAGCCGGGCTGTGGCTCGTACGTTGATTTGCGTGCAGCCAGCAGCAACAGCCTGGTTGATCAGGCGCTGATCCACCAGGAGGCCTGGTCACAGACCGGGCCGCGGGGGCGTTGACCCCCGAAACTCTCTCCAGGTAAACTCCAGGTAAATCTTTTAAATACCTCTACTGTAGTCCTACCATAGACAATGATTACTCATGGCTGGTGGTAACTGTCTGTGGTATGCGGCGTTGAAGTTCCAATGGTAGATTCGAGATGGAGTTGAATCTTGATTCAGTCGAGTTGATCCTGGCAAGGTCGCCACTTGTGAAGGTTTACTCAGCCCTGTAACAACTTCAGTCAGTATTACCAAGGCTGGCTCCTCCTCAGGAAAATTAATGAATAGAAAAAGAAATAATAACAGACAATGATAAACACTTTATTATTTAGAAACGGAAAATGTAAAACAATGAAACATGAATGGGTATCCTAATTGAAAGAAAAATGAAAAATGAAATGAAAAAAATTACATTTGAACTCAACGCTAATATAGGTATATCGTGGTAATGGTGTGTCAGGTGTTGGTGACACTGCGTATTGTTGAAATCATAGCCGTTGCTGATGTGGGGGGGGAGCAGGTGTTGGGGACCACCACCGGTTCGTTTGTCATAGAGTATAGCCGTGAATAATTACTTCAGATGACAGGAAAACAGGTTCGTTACCACTGCTATGATGAGGGGTTAGGTCCTGCGTTAGCTTACATAACAGGTAAGTAGATTAAACATGGGATGTCTCAGGACGTTAGTCCGTCTCCTTCTATTCTTCTCGTTGGTTGGCAGGTGACCCACTCTGTCATTCCAAGCTGTAAAGAGAGACAGATTACCCACTGCTTAAGAAATCACTCTCCATGATAAGTACAATACCTAAAAGATGTGGTGATTATTAAAACATTTAACAGATAAAGACTGAAAGGACTAAGTTAATTATTGGTCAAAAGTGAAGCTTTCAACCAATAAGTCCACTAAAATTTGATCAGGCATGTACTTACAGTAGTGTTGGGAGCTGTGAGTCGAGTGATTTACTGTTTGACCAGAGCCCCACACGTCACCTTTCGGGGGGGGGGAAGAGGGAGGGGAAGGGATAGTGGGAGCTAGACTGACTCTATCTTAACAAGCAGCCGGCAATCAAACTATCACTTTCGGGGAGGGGGAAAGAAAGGGGGGGGGAGAAATAGCGGGAGCTGGACTTACCCTACCTTAACAAGTAGCGGCAATGAAACTTTGTTTACTATACACTCCCTCGCTACTCCTATCTATTGAACTTTTCCCTCAGAGTCCCAAATCTACGAGGTTCTTAATATGAGGAAGGAGCTTGGTATTTCTAGTATCAGTGATTGGATTGTTGAGATTAACACTGTACTCGGTATTAGAATGTTGAGAAATGAATGAGACTCTGTTACAATGAATCTTACTAAGTGTCTAGAGGTAAATACACACAGATCTAAATGGATTGTGAAAACGTGCAATAGCATTAAGTTTTATAACTTGCATGAACTGTATCACTGTAGGCACCAAGAGCATTTCACCCCTCCCGGGAAGATGTGTTCATTTAATATCACATACCTGCAAATCCCTCCAAAGAAGCTAGTTGTGGAAATTTATTTGGTCCCTAAAGTTCCACAGGACAGATCCAGCATGGCCGTACGGGACGGCTGAGCTGGATGGCCCTTATACCCCACCCAAACAAATAGCATTCTCTCTCGTTGGCATGGATTGTTGGTAAGGTTATTTAAATTTATAGATTTACTCTTCAGGGAAGGAGTAGGTAGTTTTACTGGTAGTACACTAATATTAGGATTATTGAGACAACTGTAGATAATAATAATGTAGACCTAAGACCTTAACATAGGTAGTAATAGGCCGTTAATGTAGGCAAACACTCGGATAAGTTAGCTAGGGAGAACTGGCAGCCCTAGTTTGAACGAAGAGACGAGGGTCTGCAAGAGGGACCAGCTCGTTCTTCTTAAGACAGACACCAACTGGACAAGACGTGCCGTGATCAGCAGACGGCGCCCCCACGTGTCTTCACATTTGAGACCTGGGGAAATCTGGTAGAGGCACCTCGATGTACTGTAGATGACCTCCATCAGGCCCATACAGTAAGACAAGACCTCCTTTATCTCGTAGATTTCTGGCCAGTGTCTGGGGAGAATTGTGAGTGAGTTTATCTGTGGGCCTGTGTTGCAGCTGGCAGAGCATGCCCAGTAAGTACCAGTGTCTCAGAGCAGTCTCGAAGCTAGTGTCTAAGTCTGCATAGTTATACTAGGGGATACATACCCTCTTGGATATAGGAATTTCTGAGGTGCAGGCAGGACACTAATTACGATTGAATACTGCAGGAATTAATGCTCCCGGTTGCACGTGGTTTCTGAGGGGGAGTCCAAGAGGGCTAAGGCTAGCTTAGGAAGTGAAGATCAGGATATATGCTGCAACACCAAGTAAGTTAGTCCTTTATATGTGCATGCAGGCGAGGTTTCTTGCAATACCAATCATTTGTGAAAATCTGTCCTATAAGCCACTTGTGAGGCTGAGGTACCCACCTCAGAGCTTGGTGTCAACAGAGTTTGCCAGGGTAGGCGACTCACTTGGAGGCAGTCCACACAAATTTTCACAAAAGTGGTCCTTCGAAAATCGTGATGTGGAATAGCTAGGTTAAACTATCATAGCTAGGCCACAGTTAGGAACCAGTTTAACAGTTAGGTTAAGCTATCACACCTAGGTCAAAGTTACACAGAGGCTAGGCCAAGCTGACTATTCACAGAAGTTGTTATTTGCAGTAATTTACAGGCAGGCCAGGTAGGCTAGAGAAGCTTGTGAATTTAATTATTTACAGTGATTACAAGTAATCCAGAGTAGGAGACTTGTGTGTTGATTACTTACAGTAGATTTGCAAGGTAGCCACAATTAGGCTAGGCTTGTGCAAATTTTTACAAAAGTTATAGTAGCTAGGACAGATTTAACCTAGTTATTATTTACAGGGAGTTATAAAGCCAGGTTTAAGTTATAGCACACTAGCTAGGTTAGGATTTACCTTATCCAACCATCCACGCTAGACAGAGTAAGCTGGGCACAGTTAGGCCAAGCTGTTTACATACATTATTCATTTACTGTTTCACAAGTTGAATTGTTGAATTTACTTGTGTTAACCAAGTGATTTTAATTTGTATACTGCACATTTAGTGTGTGATTTTCATTGTCTTTGATTCATGTTAATGTGGGATTTGTGAATTGTACCTGAGACTAGGTTAAGTCCTGTAATTATTTGCTGGCATTGTACAGTTAAGTGCTAGGTTAAGCTTTCACATGATACACATTTTGATTGGATTTGAGAGCTAACAGTGTACATTTTTGATTCATAGTAGAGTCAATATAACAAAGGGAATTGTTAAGCTTGTTGAGAAGCCTTAAGACTCGTTCATTCTTGCCTAACACCGTGACGTGCTGTGGGGTGGACTGGGTAAAGTAAAATTAGTGTCACACTCCTCATTAAACTTCGACAATGGCAGACGGGGGTTCAGGAGAGTCTGGTTCAGTGTTAACAAAATTAAAACGATCAGTAGCAGCATACAAAGGGCATCTGAACAGAACGCGTAACAGGTGCAAGGCTACTTGCCAACGCTGTAACGTAGACTGCGATGATTTGCAGGACTGCTTGAAGAGTTTTTGGGGAAAAATGGGAAGCCTATGAACAAGCATTCTCAGCATATGAGCTACAGGCTATTGAGGATGATGAATCCCAGGGAAGTCTTCAGCAGGCTATGGACGAATTCACTAAGGATGATGTAGATTGTCATCAGGAGATGAATATGTACAAAGATAAGTTAAGTACATTAAAGGCTAGTATTCCAAGGGTGGGGTTGAACACCGCAGGTACCCCAAACAACCACACACCTGTCAATATGTTGCCCAAGTTGCCCCAGTTGAATTTACCAACATTCGATGGAACCTTAACAGAGTACATTGCTTTCTGGGATCAGTTTAGAGCCCAGATAGATGACAGGAACGATTTGTCAGATGCCGTCAAGTTGCAGTATTTGCGGTCGCAGCTCAAGGGTAAAGCCTTAGACCTGGTCCGGCACTACCAGATTACTGACACTAATTACCAACATGCCAAAGACCAATTAGAAGACATGTTTGGCAACACTGAGGAGATAAAGGTAGTTATACTTTATCAGTTGTTGGATCTAGAGGCTTGCCGACATGACCGTCAAAGCCTAGAGAAGTTCCGTATTGAAATTATGAGCTTGACAAATGGTTTCAGAGATTTGCATGATGAGGATGATTCAGAATGGGTCCTTAGCCAGGTGATTCAGATGAAACATGGCTAGCACTACAGTGCATGAGTTACACTTAAATATCAGACGAATAGGTTCACGATATAAACAAATTGTTGAGGGGGTGGGAGATCTCGTTTCTCATTTGAGTATAGGTGTGAGAGAAGAGTCACCACCATCGCCACATAAAAACCCAGAAAGTTGCTCAAAGATCTCGAGAGATCAGTCTAAAGCTCGTACGACTAACGTTGGAGTGTACTATGGTAAAGAGGTGTCTAAGGTAAGAGAACCTCTAAGCAGAACCTCAGAGGCACTCATGCCAGAATATGCGTGTTCTGCGAAGGCGAACACGCTAGCACGAGTTGCCCGGAGTATATAACACTGAGCAGTAGGCAACAGAGACTAAGGAGTTGAGACTCTGCTTCAAGTGTTGTGGGGAACACTTTGCGAGAGACTGTGGCACCCAGCTCATTGAGTGTCGAGTCTGTTGCAAAGGTAAGCACCATACTGCACTATGTCCCAATAATTTAAGGGAACCCCAAGCTAGTAGGGATATCTCTCAGGTAGAGATAGAAAGTGAGTCTGAGCCTGAAATGGTAGCCAGCGTGATTAGTGGGAGTGGTGAAGTCTCTAATCCGAGTGAGAATCACGGAGGTGCTGCCCTACCTACGGTCATGGCAAAGGTTGTGAGTGGGCACAGGTCCGAAACAACCCGATTATTCTTTGACCCAGGAGCACAAGTATCCTTTGATAACAAGAAGTTGGTGGCTAAATTAAAGTTGAAGGCCACAAAGAAAGTTAGTATGATGTTGGGAGGGGCTATAAGTCAGGTCCCACCCAAATCTTATGATGTGGTGGATGTCACAGTCAAATTAGGTGGCCATTGCAGAGACATTACAGCTTTGGTGGTAGAGACATTACCAGGGCAATTACATGCGAGAGGTCTTGCTGCAGCAGCTAAGCGATTGAAAGACCTTGACGTGAAGCTGGCAGACCAGGGAATTACCACTGACATAGTCAGAAATGTAGGTATCCTGGTGGGAGCCAATCATATAGATGACTTCCTGTCTACACGACGGACGTTCAAGGAAGGAATTGGTTTATACAGATCCCCAGTAGGATACATCATAGGCGGCAGGATTCCACCTGAATTCCCTGCCACGCCATATAGAGGAGAAGCTGTCCCCATGATAGCTGGGGGAGTAGTGATAATGAGTACCAGTATACACGATGAACCGCCAGGGAAGCTGAACCAGGTAGGTAGTGACGAACACTCGGCCACCTTGGGAAAACACTTTTACAGGGTAGATAAAGAGGGAGATAGATTGCCTTTAAATCCAGGGAACCTCGTAACAGTGGGAGGAAAGGCTACCAGGGCAGGTGGGCCACTGGGTGGGAAAGTACGGAGCCACTCAGTCAAGGCTAGACATACGAAAGACGCTAAAGTTAAAGGAAAGGGTGCTAAGACCACCGGAACCAACAAGTTTACACCCCCAGAGGTCCACACAGGGGAAACTGGATGGTTGAAGTTAGACCGGAGTCTGCTCGACGAGAGTGGCCAGACGGCACTCGTGTCCAGGGTCCACTGTGGGGGCTCATGGAAGGTGAACTTGATCTAGACTTAGCGCCTACCTTCGCCGGCGGGAGGATGTGGAAATTTATTTGGTCCCTGAAGTTCCACAGGACAGATCCAGCATGGCCGTACGGGACGGCTGAGCTGGATGGCCCTTATACCCCACCCAAACAAATAGCATTCTCTCTCGTTGGCATGGATTGTTGGTAAGGTTATTTAAATTTATAGATTTACTCTTCAGGGAAGGAGTAGGTAGTTTTACTGGTAGTACACTAATATTAGGATTATTGAGACAACTGTAGATAATAATAATGTAGACCTAAGACCTTAACATAGGTAGTAATAGGCCGTTAATGTAGGCAAACACTCGATAAGTTAGCTAGGGAGAACTGGCAGCCCTAGTTTGAACGAAGAGACGAGGGTCTGCAAGAGGGACCAGCTCGTTCTTCTTAAGACAGACACCAACTGGACAAGACGTGCCGTGATCAGCAGACGGCGCCCCCACGTGTCTTCACATTTGAGACCTGGGGAAATCTGGTAGAGGCACCTCGATGTACCGTAGATGACCTCCATCAGGCCCATACAGTAAGACAAGACCTCCTTTATCTCGTAGATTTCTGGCCAGTGTCTGGGGAGAATTGTGAGTGAGTTTATCTGTGGGCCTGTGTTGCAGCTGGCAGAGCATGCCCAGTAAGTACCAGTGTCTCAGAGCAGTCTGGAAGCTAGTGTCTGAGTCTGCATAGTTATACTAGGGGATACATACCCTCTTGGATATAGGAAATTCTGAGGTGCAGGCAGGACACTAATTACGATTGAATATTGCAGGAATTAATGCTCCCGGTTGCACATGGTTTCTGAGGGGGAGTCCAAAGGGGCTAAGGCTAGCTTAGGGAAGTGAAGATCAGGATATATGCTGCAACGCCAAGTAAGTTAGTCCTTTATACGTGCATGCAGGCGAGATTTCTTGCAATACCAATCATTTGTGAAAATCTGTCCTATAAGCCACTTGTGAGGCTGAGGTACCCACCTCAGAGCTCGGTGTCAACAGAGTTTGCCAGGGTAGGCGACTCACTTGGAGGCAGTCCACACAAATTTTCACACTAGTAATCCCTTCCTTAAATCACTTGTTAAAGCAACTGCTCAAGATGAAATTTCTTGCCTAGCTGGTAGTAATAAGTTATCACAAGTTATACACTGATGGATCTAAACAGGAGTCTTCTGGCAGGGCTGCATCTGCTCTTGTTGCCACCTCCCTAGTTAAGAACGATAATAAATTTGTTGAGTTAGGCATAAGAATTAACAACTGGGCGTCTACACTGCAAACTGAACTGTTTGCAATCCTAATGGCGCTAAAGCTAACCTATGACACTGAACTTGATTCTATCATCATTACTGATTCTATGTCATCATTGAAGGCTCTTGACTCATATAATGACTCCAATAACATGCTCATTGGAGAATCCAGGTACAGATACTCAAAAATCAGTGACAAAGGAATTAATGTACAGTTTCTATGGATCCCATCACACATTGGATTACTCCTTCATCATAAAGTTGACACGTGAGCCAAGAAGAGTACCCAGAAAGAGAATGTAGAATATAACTTTGGTGTAACTGTGTCTAGAATTAGGAATAATATTAGGAGAGAAGTAAATAATGAAAATGATTGTTATAGGAATGCAGTTAGAAGCCTGAGTAGATCTATAACCCACTATGATAACATGAGCTTAGATAAGTATGTTTATGGAGCAACGTGCAATGTGGACAGACTGACTGATGTTGTAGTGGCCAGGCTTAGGCTTGGTTACAAGTACTTCTGGCAGTTTGGGAGACACACAGATGATGATCAAACTAAATGTAAATTATGTGATCAGGCATATGGCCACTGTCTTGAACGCTATGTGCTTAATTGTCCACTTATTAAGGAATACAGACAGACAGTATAATAACCTATGTGACATGTCAAGATATCTTATTAATGAAAATAAGATACCAGATATACTAAGCAAATTTCCTAAATTTGCTTGTAACAGATAAGTGAACTATAGATATGTAGATATAAATCCATATGTATTCCTGTTAACCCTTTGGGGCCTAGTTCCTAGGCCTTTTGTGTATCCACATGCTCTCGCGCTACCGTCCACAGGATGGATATGAGGTGCACAATAAACTAGCCACTTCAGTGGAAAAATCTAAATCTTGGCAAATAAAAAAAACAGCTATTTATAAACTCTAAGTGGGAATATTTGCCAATAACAGATACTGAAGAAAAGTAAACTAGAATATGTATAAATTGTAAATGGAAATATCTGGCAATGTCAGATACTAAAAAAATTAAATTTATGAAGGTACTGTAGGTGGGTATATTTGGTACTACAGACATGAAAAAGTAAATTGAAATGTTAGTGTAATATTTAGGGTAAGATTGTGAAAAATAGATAATAAGGGATTTATAATAGTGCTATAAATGGGAATACTTGGCAATACAGATGATAATAATAATAATAATAATAATAATAATAATAATAATAATAATAATAATAATAATAATAATAATAATAATAATAATCTACACATATATGTATGTGTTTATGTGTACCTGTACCTGAATAACCCCACTTACATATATATGTGACATGTTTCAATATTTTTTCTCCCCACAAATCCTCCTTCCAACAATTCTTGGGTGCTCCCTACACCTCATACCTTCCTCACCTGATTTATGCACCTCTTCATCAACCTATTCCTCTTCAACGATGGTGGCTTGGAGAGGGACAGGAGTTCTAGTGGGGAATCAGGTGTGGTCAAGAACAAGGACATGCAAGAACCAATGTTACAGATTAGCAATACCACATGAGACAGTAAACAAGGGGATGCCCCGAGATAGTGAAAATAAATTACCAGAAATAACTGATGAAGGCTCCATTGTTAACATTAGTGCTGAAGATAGAAATGAGACAGGAAAACACGCACCAGTAGGGAATACAGTCACAAAAACCAAGGAAAACAGAAACCTGTGCTATGCTAATACTAATCACTCAGTAAACTGCAGGCATGGAATATCTGGAAAAACAGAAGGGACGTGCAACTTTGACCACCCCAGAAAATGCAATGCCCATATGACAACAGGAAAATGCAACCTCCCTTCCTGTAGGCTTTTCCACCCTGAAATGTGCCACTCTTCAGTTCAGGAAAGACAGTGCTATAACTTATATTGCCATGTACACCACCTAAAGGGTACAAGAAGGCACACAACATCCAGACCCTGGGACAACCTGGGTAGCCACAGCCACTCCAGAAAGAGAGTTTTTTTTAAGCACCAGGAAGGTAAAAAAGCTGGCAGGAAATGACAGAAATTGTACACCAACTCCAGTCATTTCTGGAGTGGAATCACAGTCCATAGCCTCCACTCCAACACAACAGAAAGAAAAAAAGACACTGCAATGCCACCAATCCGATGACATTCATCTTTGCAGATATACAGGGTCTAAAACCAGCAACAAATAACAAAACACCTTTCATCCGTGGGCTGCTTACATGGAGAATTTACCTGGAGAGAGTTCCGGGGGTCAACGCTCCCGCGGTCTGGTCTGTGGCCAGACCTTATGTGGGTCAGGGCCTGATCAACCAGGCTGTTACTGTTGGATGAGAGCAATCCAATGTACAAACCACAGCATGGCTGGTCAGGTACCGACTTTAGGAGCTTGTCCAGTGCCTGCTTGAAGACAGCCAGGGGTCTATTGGTAATCCCCCTTATTTTATGTGGGGGCAGTTGAACAGCCTTGGGCCCCTGACACTTATTGTGTTGCATCGTCTGCCGAGTGTTTTGCTTTCGTAGGGAGTGATTTTCGTGTGCAAGTTTGGTACTAGTCTCTATAGGATTTTCACGGTGTATATAATCGTTTATCTCTCTCGCCTGCATTCCAGGTAGTACAGGTTCAGGAACTTCAAGTGCTCCCAATAACTGAGGTGTTTTATCTCAGTTATGCGTGCTGTAAGGTTTCTGTACATTTTCTAGGTCAGCAATTTCCCCTGCCTTGAAAGGTGCTGTTAGTGTGCAGCAATTTTCCCAGCCTAGATAGAACAAGCGACCTGAGAGTGTCATCATGGGCTTGGCATCCCTATTTTTGAAGGTTCTCATTATCCATCCTGTCATTTTTCTAGCAGATGTGATTGATACAAAGTTATGGTCCTCGAAGGTGAGATTCTCAGACGTGATCGCTCACAGGTCTTTGACGTTATTTTTTCGCTCTACTGTGTGGTTGAAATTTAATTTTATACTCTGATGAAGTTTTAATTTTCCTAATGTTTACCATATCGGAGTAAATGAAATTTCTCATCATTGAACTTCATATTGTTTTCTGCAGCCCATTGAAAGATTTGCTTGATGTCCGCCTGGAGCCTTGCAGTGTCTGCAATGGAAGACGCTGTCATGCAGATTCGGGTGTCATCTGCAAAGGAAGACAAGGTGCTCTGGCTGACATCCTTGTCTATGTCAGATATGAGGATGTGGAACAAGATGGGAGTACTGTGCCTTGCAGAACAGAGCTTTTCACCGTAGCCATCTCAGACTTTATTTTGTTGGCTACTACTCTTTGTGTTCTATTTGTCAGGAAAGTATAGATCCATTTACCAACTTTTCCTGTTATTCATTTAGCACGCATTTTGTGTGCTATTACACCATGGTCACACTTGTCGAAGGGTTTTGCAAAGTCTGTGTATACTACATCTGCATTCTTTTTTGCCTTCTAGTGCATCTATGACCTTGTCGTAGTGATGCAGTAGTTGGGACAGACAGGAGCGACCTGCTTTAAACCCATGTTGCCCTGAGTTGTGTAATTGATGGGTATCTAGATGAGTGGCGATCTTGCTTCTTAGGACCCTTTCAAAGATTTTTATGATGTTGGATGTTAGCACTATTGGTCTGTAGTTCTTTGCTATTGCTTTACTGCCCCCTTTTTGGAGAGGGACTATGTTGTTTATAGCATCTGTGGGACGACCCCAGTGCCCATGCTCCCTGCCTACTTTCTGTATTCGACTGAAGAAGCCTACTGTGTAGGCGAAACGTTTCAGAATAAAGTTGTCTAACTGTTGCATATGTGTCTTACCTAACATCAATCATATCTGTTGGAATGATGACAGGGATGCCAAGCCCATGAAACACCTTAGGTCGCTGTTCTGTTTTAAAGGTGGAATATTGCTGCACACTAACACCCTTCAAGAGTTAAATTTTTTGACCTAGAATATGTACGGAACCCTTTTACCGCACATTATAACTGCGTTAAAACACCTCAGTTACTGGGATGCTGAAGTTCCTAACCTGTACTCCCTAGATGCAAGGTGGGAGAATATATGAATTATATACCACCGAAAACCTAGAAGGGGTAGTACCAACTTGGCACTCGAAAGTAAAAGACAAGACAAGAAGAAAAGAATCCGGGAACGATGCAACATCCACCAATGAAAAGCAGGGGTACCACTGAAGTGCCGCAGCTTCCACCCCAGTCCCACTTAGGTGGACCAAAACCAGAATGATGCCATATTGTCTGTTCCCTCAGTTAGAGACACGGAGTTGAAAAGGGAAGAGAATAGAGAGAAAAAATAACAAATGGAAAATTACTAGAAAGAGAGAATAAAGGTACGTCATTCCTGGAAGTATGCTACCACACCTGCTCTTTTCATAGTGGAAGAGAAAAAAGTAACTATAGGCATAGGAAAAGTGGGGAAAACACGGAGTTTGGTTAGAGGCAGGAGAAAACCAAGTGAGAAATAAAAACTGCTCTTGGGTATATTATAATTATAATAAAAAGAAGTGCTAAGCCAAGGGCTATACCAGCGCTGCAGGGAAGGAAAGAAGCGAGGTATTGGTGGCAGAAGGGGGGAGGGATGATCAGTAGGTTAAAGAAAACAGTGGGCAAAGGGGATAGTGCGGGGGTAGAGGGTAGCAAGAGATTGGAGGTAGAAAGGGCTGAAGGTATCAGATTTGTGAAGTCAGTTGTTGTGAAAAAGTCAATGAAGGGGAGTCCGGGGTGAAAGGTGGGGCCATCAGCGAAAAGGGGAAAATAAAGAAGAGCAGCAGAGCGAAGACGACGATGGAGGTAAACTCTGCGTGCTCATTGATAAAGTGGGCAGTCTAACAGAATGTGGCTGATTGATAAATGAACATGACAATTCTCACAGAGAGGAGCAGGGCACCTCTCCATGAGATATCAATGAGTAAGACGAGTATGGTCTCCCAACCTCGACACTGGTGACAAGAAGACGGCCAGTAACCTATACTCGGTTTAATAGATTGAAGTTTGTTACCGAACAGAGTAAACCCAAAGTTTTTGCCAACGAGTGTGAAGGTGGGTAGCTATTGCCCGCAAAATAGTCCGTAAATGGAATACCCAAAATATAAACTGGTAGGTCATTACTGCTGCCGCGCAGCAGTGTCTGCCTGTTCATTGCCCTGTACATCCAACACGACCAGAGAAACCCAACAAAAAACAATATCTTTATGCTTGGTAAAGATGCGGCATAGCCAAAGTTGGATACCCGGGGGACTAAGGGGTGAGGTTTTATCAAATTTCTGTATAGCCTGTAAAGCACTAAGGGAGTCTGAGACAACCACAAATGAAAGACACAGGCATAGATGCAATACGGGTAAGTGCTGCCAAGAATGGCATACAATTCAGCAGTAAAAATACACCAAAGATAGTAAATGCCTTCGTATGATGCTGTCTGGAAACACTGCTGCGATCCTACGCCGTCAGAAGAATTAGAGCCCTCTGTGTACACTGCAATGGCATGAGAATGAGAGTGGAAGTGGTCAATAAAAAGAGAGCGGGAAGCTACCATAGACAGTTGGGCTTTCGAGCAAGGGAGAGAGAAAGAAAAAGACTCGAACAGCTGGAATTTCCAGAGGGGTAGGGAAAGTGAGATGCTACATGAACATAGAAAGGTGATAATTGAAGAGAAGACAATCGTGAATGTAGCAAGAGAGAAGGATGGAGTAAATAGGGGGGGCAAACAAATAAAGAATGTCTACTAATATCGGTGACCATTCTATAAATGGAAGGATTGTGGAGATCATGAAAGCGTACATAGTAGTGAAGGCAGTGGGCATCACAGCGATCGGATAAGGATGGAACGTTCACTTCTACATAGAGCTCTCAACAGGAATGAGCGAAAAGCACCAAGGCATAAACGTAACCCTTGGTGAGAATGGGGTTAAGGCTAGAGAGAGTAGCAGGAGGGGCTGCTGAATAATCTGGTCACCATAATCAAGTTTCGATAAAATGAGGGAGGAATGTAGGCAAAGGAGAGTTCGACGATCAGGCTCCCCAGAAATGAGCAAGGGTTTTAAGAAGGTTCATGCCGGCTGTGACAAGTTGCTCTCAGAGAGGTAATGTGAGGTTTCCAGGTAACCTACGTCAAAGAAGGAGGCCAGAAACTGACTGTATCACGTTCAGGGATAACGGGACCCATAGAGGTACAAAGGAGATGGAGATGACAGAGCGTCTAGTGAAAGTATTTGGTGAGTTTTGCAAACTGGAAAATTTAAAACCCATGTGTGGTGGCCCAATTGGAAACACGGTTGACCGGATGCTGGGAGAAACTGTAATGAGGTGACAGTCCAGTGCCTGCACAGGCAATAGCAAAGTTTATGTGCGGTGTAATTTGTGTATGGGTTCCAGTCACGGTATTGTGCCATTTTTGTATTCATCAACATAGAGTGAGGACCAAATGTTTGATGGAAGACTAGAGACCAAATCATTTATAGAAAGGAGAAAAAGTGTTGTGCTCAGAACACATCCCTGGGGGACACCTTCAGTTTGGATAAAGACCGGGGAGAGCACATTATTAACCCGAACACGGAAATGTCTGTCAGTTAAAAGGTTCTTAACGAAGCATGGTAGATTGCCTTGGAGGCCTAAGGAGTGGTCTTGGGCCAAAATATTATACCTTCAAGTTGTGTCATATGCCTTCCCAAGGTCAAAAAATATGGCAATGACTGAGTGGTTATTCGCGAAGGCATTACGAACATATGTATCCAAGCTAGTAAAGGGTCTATGGTAGAACGGCCCTTACGAAAACCATATTGACTATTGGAGAGACTGTTGTGTGTCTCTAAATACCACACTAAACGTCTATTTACCAGGCGTTCCATCACTTTGCAAACTGCACTGTTAAAAGCAATGGGGCGATAGTGGGAGGTTTCATGTCCCGTAGTGCCTGGTTTGCGGAAAGGGAGAACAATGGCAGATTTCCACAGCTGTGGAAGAATTCTTGTGACCAAATAAGATTGAAAGGTGTAATAGGACTGCAAGGGCTGACTTATGTAAATGTTGTAGCATACGAATATGAATGTCGTCGGGTCCAGCTGCGATGATCGGCAAGCTGAGAGTGTTGCCTCCAGTTCTTGAAGTGAAAAAAGGCACATTAACTGTTCATCTCTGAGAGAAGAAAATCCAAGGGTGCTAACTCTCTGGCAGACTTTGAGGAAAGAAACGAGTGGCATAGACGAAGCCCCTGAGAAATACGGACCAGATGATTGCCAATTTCATTGGCAACATCTAGTGGGTTTGCTGTATCAACCCCTGGGACCTGCAGAACAGGAGCCGGGTCAGGAGAATATTTACTACTCAGTTTTTCGTACTTTTTTCCAGACTGCACTCATAGAGGAAGCAGAGGTGATGGTGGAGACATAATCTCCCCAGCAAGTGCATTTAGTGTCATGGATGACATGGTGAGCGATGGCACGCTTCTGCTTAAAATCAAGAAGTCTCTCTGTGGTTCTATTGTACCAGTACCTGCCCCACGCAGAGCATTTTATAACGTCCTGCACAAGCACAAGCAAGAGACCACCAAGGCACGCATTTCTGAGAATGCCTGCTCGATGTTTGGGGTATGGAATGAGAAGCTGAGGTTAAAACAGATGACGAGAAAAGGTGTAAAAGCTCATCAATGGAGGACGAACAAGGAACCTCACTAAAAACAGTTAGTTGTGAGTAAAGGTTCCAATTTGCTGGTCAAATTGCCAGCATGGGGATACGAAGAGATGGTGAATATGAAGGGGAAGAATGTTTGGGAAATGATCGCTGTCGTGTAAATCGGGAGAACAGACCAGGTGAAGTCTAATGCAGCAGATTATATTATAATCAAAAAGAAGCGCTAAGCCACAAAGGCTATTGCAGCAGGGGAAGAGCAGACTGAGAGATTCGATGCAAGAGAGAGTGTGAGTCCGGGGATCAAAAGGGATGTGAGTACCTGTATTTAAACATGGAGGGGGTGGGTAGCAAGAAAAGCCTCTAACTGAATGCCACAGGAATCACAGTGGGGACCCCCAGAGAAATGATGGGCATTAAAATCCCCAAAGAAACAGAAGCGGTGGCGGTAATGACGAAACAAAAAAAGCAATATCCGGAATAGATAATGCCCGAGAGGAGAGAGATATAAAGAACAGAGCTGTACCACCTATGCAAGTGGATACGGGCTGCTGTGTAATGCACCCAAAGTACGAACAAATAGCTGATGGTACGGAATATCAGTGCGTTAAAAGAAGGGCACTTTCATTAAAGGTCCCATCAGGAAAAAAAATCTGAAGAATACAATAAATTATAGCCTGAGATGGGATAGATAACAGCAGAGTGCAAAATTTTTGGGTCCTGTAAGCAAACACCAACAGGGGAAAACTGGGAGAGTAACATCTGAAGTTCACCCTGAATTTTCCCTGAGGCTGCATATATTCCACTGTAAATAGGCCATGATTGGCAATGATAAAAAATTACCTAAAATCCGCAGGTAAGGGTTCCTATTTACTAGAGGATTGGAAAAGTCCACATGCAGTGGCAGCAGAAACGTTCAAGCAGCGAAGGACGGTGCACTGTAAAGAAAGAGTTGGCAGATGGAGGAGAGGAGAGAGAAGGAACAGAGGGTGGATCAGAGTCCATTGATGGTTTGGTCTCTGCAATATATTCAGAGATTGCTTCAAGTGTTTTGGAATTCAAAGACATTGTATAGGAGACAATATTGGAGATGGAAGGGGCAGAATGAGTAAAGATTGGAACTGTAATGGACTGTGCCAAGGTAGGGGGGTCGAAAGGGTGGAGGGAACTGGAGAAGAAGCGTGGAAGGGGACAGAAGAGGCAGAAACCTGGGAGGTGGCAGAGGAGGAGGAAACTTAGGAGGGAACAAGGGAGGAAGGTACAGTACGAGAAGGATGGTGAACCTCTACACTTGTAACAGAGCCAGTGAGAGGGGAAGAACCAGGTACAGAGAAAGTGAAGGTAAAACGAGGAGGTAGAAGGGAAAGAGTGGTTAAAGGAGCTTTGTTTGACTTCTGAGAAGTAGAGGGACGATTGGAAGGTGTCGTATGAGAGGTGTCGTATGAGATCCCGAGGGAGCATTCACCAAATTCAACTTCAATAACAAAAACATAAAGTGGGACCAAGTAAACCAAGTCCTAACCGATATAAGCTGGGAAGATATACTAAGCAACACAGACCCCAACTTATGCCTAGAACTTGGTGGCACTCGATGTATGCACAAGGCTTATTCCTCTAAGAAAAAGGAGGAGTAGATGTAAAATAGAAAGAGACAGGCGCTCCCTTTACAGGCGACGGAAAAGAATAACAGAGCGGCTAAAAGAGGTCAACATATCTGAAATGCATAGGGAGACACTGGTCAGAGAAATAGCAAACATCGAACTTAAGCTAAAGGAATCTTATAGGAGTCAGGAATCGCGGGAAGAACTAAAAGCCATAAATGAAATCGAAAGAAACCCAAAGTATTTCTTCTCCTATGCCAAATCAAAGTCGAGAACAACGTCCAGTATTGGGCCCCTACTTAAACAAGATGGGTCCTACACAGATGACAGCAAGGAAATGAGTGAGCTACTCAAGTCTCGATATGACTCAGTTTTTAACAAGCCACTAACCAGACTGAGAGTCGAAGATCAAAATGAATTTTTTATGAGAGAGCCACAGAATTTGGTTAACACAAGCCTATCCGATGTTATCCTGACGCCAAATGACTTCGAACAGGCGATAAATGACATGCCCATGCACTCTGCCCCAGAGCCAGACTTATGGAACTCTGTGTTCATCAAGAACTGCAAGAAGCCCCTATCACGAGCCTTTTCCATCCTATGGAGAGGGAGCATGGACACGGGGGGTCGTCCCACAGTTACTAAAAACAACAGACATAGCCCCACTCCACAAAGGGGGCAGTAAAGCAGCAGCAAAGAACTACAGACCGATAGCACTACATCCCATATCATAAAAATCTTTGAAAGGGCCCTAAGAAGCAAGATCACCACCCATCTAGAAACCCATCATTTTACACAACCCAGGGCAACATGGTTTAGAACAGGTCGCTCCTGTCTGTCTCAACTATTGGATCACTACGACAAGGTACTTGATGCACTAGAAGACAAAAAGAATGCAGGTGTAATATATACAGACTTTGCAAAAGCCTTCGACAAGTGTGACCATGGCGTAATAGCGCAAAAAATGCATGCTAAAGGAATAACAGGAAAAGTCGGTCGATGGATCTATAATTTCCTAACTAACAGAACACAGAGAGTAGTCGTCAACAGAGTAAAGTCCGAGGCAGGTACGGTGAAAAGATCTGTTCCGCAAGGCACAGTACTTGCTCCCATCTTGTTCATCCTCATATCCGGCATAGACAAGGATGTCAGCCACAGCACCGTGCCTTCCTTTGCAGATGACTCCTGAATCTGCATGACAGTGTCTTCCATTGCAAACACTGCAAGGCTCCAGACAGACATCAACCAAATCTTTCAGTGGGCTGCAGAAAACAATATGAAGTTCAACGATGAGAAATTTCAATTACTCAGATATGGTAAACACGAAGAAATTAAATCTTCATCAGAGTACAAAACAAATTCTGGCCACAAAATAGAGCGAAACACCAACGTCAAAGACCTGGGAGTGATCATGTCGGAGGATCTCACCTTGAAGGACCATAACATTGTATCAATCGCATCTGCTAGAAAAATGACAGGATGGATAATGAGAACCTTCAAAACTAGTGAGGCCAAGCCCATGATGACACTCTTCAGGTCGCTTGTTCTATCTAGGCTGGAATATTGCTGCACACTAACAGCACCTTTCAAGGCAGGTGAAATTGCTGACCTAGAAAATGTACAGAGAACCTTCACGGCACGCATAACGGAGATAAAACACCTCAATTACTGGGAGCGCTTGAGGCTCCTAAACCTGTATTCCCTGGAATGCAGGGGGAGAGATACATGATTATATACACCTGGAAAATCCTAGAGGGACTAGTACCGAACTTGGGGCACAAAAATCACTCACTACGAAAACAAAAGACTTGGCAGACGATGCAACATCCCCCCCAAAGAAAAGCAGGGGTGTCACTAGCACGTTAAGAGACCATACAATAAGTGTCAGGGGCCCGAGACTGTTCAACTGCCTCCTGCATACATAAGGGGGATTACCAACAGACCCCTGGCAGTCTTCAAGCTGGCACTGGCCAAGCACCTAAAGTCGGTTCCTGACCAGCCGGGCTTTTGGCTCGTACGGGGGGTTTTTGTGTGCAGCCAGCATTTAAAGGCCTGGTTGCTGGGCTTGATCCACCAGGAGGCTTGGTCACGAGGGGGGCCCGGGGGCGTTGACCCCCAAAAACTCTCCCCAGGAAAAACCCCCGGGTAATACCAAGGCTTGTGGGGAGAGCCCAAATGCGAGAACAGGGCGGGGCATTGAAAAGGGACAAACTGGAAACCCAGGACAGCAAAAAAAAATTTAAAACAGGAGTGACTATGGGAAAAGGAGAACCAAAAGTGGAGGCTTCAGAAGATGGGGGCCCCCCAAAAATGGGGGGGTGTTTTTTAAACCGGGAATAAGAAAAAAGGGGTAGTCTCCCCTTTGGGGGCAGAGATGAGAAACTGCCATGGCATAAGGAGACCTTTTGCCTCTTTGAGGTAACAGGGTTTCCCGTCATTTAATATTATTATTATTATAAACAAAAAGAACGCAAGCCACAAGGGGTTTAAAGGGGTCATTTAATAGACTTGGCAATGGCCCAAAAAGTACGAAAGGGGGAGCCTCATGACAAATTTAAGGGCAAGAGGAGGTCGATTGCAAAGATTAGAATGGGCAAACGGGCCCCCAAAAACTTGGCATTCCCGGGGTTTACCTTGGGGGAGTTTTGGGGGTCAACGCCCCCGCGGCCCCGGTTTTTGTGACCAAAGGCCCCCCTGGGGGTCAGCGCCTGATCAAAACCCGGCCGTTGCTTTCTTTGGGTGCACGGGAAAACCCAATTTCGAGCCACAGCCCGGCCCATCAGGAACGGGCCCTTTTGGGGTTTTTTCCAGGGGCCAGCTTTTAAGACTGCCCCGGGGGCTGTGGTAATCCCCCTTTTGTGTGCTGGGAGGCCAGTTGAACAGTCTCGACCCCTGACCAAATTTTTTTATGGTCCTTTTGCGTGCTAGTGAACCCTGCTTTTTATTGGGGGGGTGGTGCATCGTCCCGCCAAGGGGCTTTTTCTTTCGTGTGAGGAAATTTTTGTTGCAAGTTCGGTACTATCCCCCCTAGGAAA
>NC_069452.1:33841368-33860811 GCF_026875155.1 Cherax quadricarinatus | reverse complement strand
AGTCTTTTCACCGTCCCTGTCGGATTTTTACCTTTTGAGACTATCTCTGTGTTCTGTTAGTTAGGGGAAATTAAGATCCATCGACGACTTTTCCTGTTATTCCTTTAGCATGCATTTTTTGCGCTATTACGCCATGGTCACACTTGTCGAAGGCTTTTGAAAAAGTCTGTATATAATTACACCTGCATTCTTTTTGTCTTCTAGTGCATCAAGTCCCTTGTGTAGTGATCCAATAGTTGAGACAGACAGGAGCGACCTGTTCTAAACCCATGTTGCCCGGGGTTGGTGTAAATGATGGGTTTCTGATGGGTGGGGGATCTTGCTTCTTAGGCCCTTTCAAAAAAATTTTTATGATATGGGATGTAGTGCTATCGGTTTTGTAGTTCTTTGCTGCTGCTTTACTGCCCCCTTTGTGGAGGGGGGCTATGTCTGTTGTTTTTAGTACTGTGGGACGACCCCCGTGTCCATGCTCCTCTCCATAGGATGGAAAAGGTCGTGATAGGGGCTTCTTGCAGTTCTTGATGAAACACAGAGTTCCATAAGTCTGGCTCTGGGGCAGAGTGCATGGGCATGTCTTTATCGCCTGTTCGAAGTAATTTGGCGTCAGGATAACATCGGATAGGCTTGTGTTAACCCAAAATTCTGTGGCTCTCTCAAAAAAAAATTCATTTTGATCTTCGACTCTCAGTTTGGTTAGTGGCTTGTTAAAAAACTGAGTCATATCGAGACTTGAGTAGGCCCCACTCTTTTCCTTGCTGTCATCTGTGTAGGACCCATCTTGTTTAAGTAGGGGCCCAATTTACTGGACGTTGTTCTCGACTTTGATTTGGCATAGGAGAAGAAATACTTTGGGTTTCTTTCGATTTCATTTATGGCTTTTAGTTTTTCCCCGCGATTCCGACTCCTATAAGTTTTCCTTTAGCTTAAGTTCGATGTTTGCTATTTCTCTGACCAGTGTCTCCCTATGCATTTCAGATATGTTGACCTCTTTTAGCCGCTCTGTTATTCTTTTCCGTCGCCTGTAAAGGGAGCGCCTGTCTCTTTCTATTTTACATTATCCTCCTTTTTTTTAGAGGAATAAGCCTTGTGCATACATCGAGTGCCACCAAGTTCTAGGCATAAGTTGGGGTCTGTGTTGTTAGTATATCTTCCCAGCTTAATGGGTTAGGATTTGGGTTTTACTTGGTCCCACTTTATGTTTTTGTTTTTGAAGTTGAATTTGGTGAATGCCCCCTCGGGATCTCATACGACACCTCTCATACGACACCTTCCAATCGTCCCTCTACTTCTCAGAAGTCAAACAAAGTCCTTTAACACTCTTTCCCTTCTACCTCCTCGTTTTACCTTCACTTTCTCTGTACCTGGTTCTTCCCCTCTCATGGCTCTGTTACAAGTGTAGAGGTTCACCATCCTTTCGTACTGTACCTTCCTCCCTTGTTCCCTCCTAAGTTTCCTCCCTCTGCCACCTCCCAGGTTTCTGCCTCTTCTGTCCCCTTCCACGCTTCTTCTCCAGTTCCCTCCACCCTTCGACCCCCCTACCCTTTGGCCCCAGTCCATTACAGTTCCAATCTTTACTCTTCTGCCCCTTCCATCTCCAATATTGTCTCCTATACAATGTCTTTGAATTCCAAAACACTTGAAGCAATCTCTGAATTATTGCAGAGACCAACCATCAATGGACTCTGATCCACCCTCTGTTCCTTCTCTCTCCTTCCTCCATCTGCGCAACTCCTTTTTTTTACGTGCACCGTTTCCCTTTGCTGCTTGAACGTTTTCTGCTGCATGCATGTGGACTTTTCCAATCCCCCTAGTCAATAGGAACCCTTACCTGCGGATTTTAGGTATCTTTATCATTGCCAATCATGGCCTATTTACAGTGGAATATATGCAGCCTCAGGGGTAATCAGGGTGAACTTCAGATGTTACTCTCCCAGTTTTCCCCTGTTGGTGTTTGCTTACAGGATCCAAAATTGCACTCTGCTGTTATCTATCCCATCTCAGGCTATAATTTATTGTATTCTTCAGATTTTTTTCCTGATGGGACCTTTAATGAAAATGCCCTTTTCTACGCACTGATATTCCGTACCATCAGCTATTTTTTCGTACTTTGCTGCATTACACAGCAGCCCGTATCCACTTGCATAGGTGGTACATGCTCTGTTCTTTATATCTCTCTCCTTCTCGGGCATTATCTATTCCGGATATTGCTTTTCTTGTTTCGTCATTACCGCCACCGCTTCTGTTACTTGGCGATTTTAATGCCCATCATTTCCTCTGGGGGGTCTCACTGTGATTCCTGTGGCATTCAGTTAGAGGCTTTTCTTGCTACCCACCCCCTCCATGTTTAAATACAGGTACTCACATCCATTTTGATCCTCGGACTCACACTCTCTCTCTTGCATCGATCTCTCAGTCTGCTCTTCCTCTGCTGCATTAGCCTTTGTGGCTTAGCGCTTCTTTTTGATTATAATAATAATCTGCTGCATTAGACTTCACCTGGTCTGTTCTCCCAGATTTACACGACAGCGATCATTTCCCAATCATTCTTCCCCTTCATATTCACCATCTCTTCGTATCCCATGCTGGCAATTTGACCAGGCAAATTGGAACCTTTACTCACAACTAACTGTTTTTAGTGAGGTTCCTTGTTCGTCCTCCATTGATGAGCTTTTACACCTTTTCTCGTCATCTGTTTTAACCTCAGCTTCTCATTCCATACCCCAAACATCGAGCAGGCATTCTCAGAAATGCGTGCCTTGGTGGTCTCTTGCTTGTGCTTGTGCAGGACGTTTAAAATGCTCTGCGTGGGGCAGGTACTGGTACAATAGAACCACAGAGAGACTTCTTGATTTTAAGCAGAAGCGTGCCATCGCTCACCATGTCATCCATGACACTAAATGCACTTGCTGGCGAGATTATGTCTCCACCATCACCTCTGCTTCCTCTATGAGTGCAGTCTGGAAAAAAGTACGAAAACTGAGTAGTAAATATTCTCCTGACCCGGCTCCTGTTCTGCAGGTCGCCAGTGTTGATACAGCAAACCCACTAGATGTTGCCAATGAAATTGGCAATCATCTGGTCCGTATTTCTCAGGGGCTTCGTCTATGCCACTCGTTTCTTTCCTCAAAGTCTGCCAGAGAGTTAGCACCCTTGGACTTTTCTTCTCTCAGAGATGAACAGTATAATGTGCCTTTTACACTTCAAGAACTGGAGGCAACACTCTCAGCTTGCCGATCATCGGCAGCTGGACCCGACGACATTCATATTCGTATGCTACAACATTTACATAAGTCAGCCCTTGCAGTCCTATTACACCTTTTCAATCTTATTTGGTCACAAGGAATTCTTCCACAGCTGTGGAAATCTGCCATTGTTCTCCCTTTCCGCAAACCAGGCACTACGGGACATGAAACCTCCCACTATCGCCCCATTGCTTTTAACAGTGCAGTTTGCAAAGTGATGGAACGCCTGGTAAATAGACGTTTAGTGTGGTATTTAGAGACACACAACAGTCTCTCCAATAGTCAATATGGTTTTCGTAAGGGCCGTTCTACCATAGACCCTTTACTATGCTTGGATACATATGTTCGTAATGCCTTCGCGAATAACCACTCAGTCATTGCCATATTTTTTGACCTTGGGAAGGCATATGACACAACTTGAAGGTATAATATTTTGGCCCAAGACCACTCCTTAGGCCTCCAAGGCAATCTACCATGCTTCGTTAAGAACCTTTTAACTGACAGACATTTCCGTGTTCGGGTTAATAATGTGCTCTCCCCGGTCTTTATCCAAACTGAAGGTGTCCCCCAGGGATGTGTTCTGAGCACAACACTTTTTCTCCTTTCTATAAATGATTTGGTCTCTAGTCTTCCATCAAACATTTGGTCCTCACTCTATGTTGATGAATAACAAAAAGGCACAATACCGTGACTGGAACGATACACAAATAACCCGCACATAACTTTGCTATTGCCTGTGCAGGCACTGACTGTCACCTCATTACAGTTTCTCTCCAGCATGCGGTCAACCGTGTTTCCAATTGGGCCACCACACATGGGTTTAAATTTTCCAGTAGCAAAACTCACCAAATTACTTTCACTAGACGCTCTGTCATCTCCAATCATCCTTTGTACCTCTATGGCTCCCGTATCCCTGAACGTGATACAGTCAGGTTTCTGGGCCTCCTCTTTGACCGTAGGTTATCCTGGAAACCTCACATTACCTCTCTGAGAGCAACTTGTCACAGCCGGCTGAACCTTCTTAAAACCCTTGCTCATCTTTCATGGGGAGCTGATCGTCGAACTCTCCTTTGCCTACATTCCACCCTCATTTTATCGAAACTTGATTATGGTGACCAGATCTATTCAGCAGCCTCTCCTGCTACTCTCTCTAGCCTTAACCCCATTCATCACCAAGGATTACGTTTATGCCTTGGTGCTTTTCGCTCTTTCCCTGTTGAGAGCCTCTATGTAGAAGTGAACGTTCCATCCTTATCCGATCGCTGTGATGCCCACTGCCTTCACTACTATGTACGCTTTCATGATCTCCACAATCCTTCCATTTATAGAATGGTCACCGATATTAGTAGACATTCTTTATTTGTTTGCCCCCCTATTTACTCCATCCCTTCTCTCTTCGCCTACATTCACGATTGTCTTCTCTTCAATTATCACCTTTCTATGTTCATGTAGCATCTCACTTTTCCCTACCCCTCTGGGAAATTCCAGCTGTTCGAGTCTGTTCTTTCTCTCTCCCTTGCTCGAAAGCCCAACTGTCTATGGTAGCTTCCCGCTCTCTTTTTATTGACCACTTCCACTCTCATTCTCATGCCATTGCAGTGTACACAGATGGCTCTAAGTCTTCTGACGGCGTAGGATTCGCAGCAGTGTTTCCAGACAGCATCATACGAAGGCATTTACTATCTTTGGCTAGTATTTTTACTGCTGAATTGTATGCCATTCTTGCAGCACTTATCCGTATTGCATCTATGCCTGTGTCATCATTTGTGGTTGTCTCAGACTCCCTTAGTGCTTTACAGGCTATACAGAAATTTGATACACCTCACCCCTTAGTCCTCCGTATCCAACTTTGGCTATGCCGCATCTTTACCAAGCATAAAGATATTGTTTTTTGTTGGGTCTCTGGTCGTGTTGATGTACAGGGCAATGAACAGGCAGACACTGCTGCGCGGACAGCAGTACATGACCTACCAGTTTCATATATTGGTATTCCATTTACGGACTATTTTGCTGCAATAGCTACCCACCTTCACACTCGTTGGCAACAACGTTGGTTTACTCTGTTCGGTAACAAACTTCAATCTATTAAACCGAGTATAGGTTACTGGCCGTCTTCTTGTCACCAGTGTCGAGGTTGGGAGACCATACTCGTCTTACTCATTGATATCTCATGGAGAGGTGCCCTGCTCCTCTCTGTGAGAATTGTCATGTTCATTTATCAATCAGCCACATTCTGTTAGACTGCCCACTTTATCAATGAGCACGCAGAGTTTACCTCCATCGTCGTCTTCGCTCTGCTGCTCTCTCTTTATCTTCCCTTTTCGCTGATGGACCCACCTTTCATCCGGACTCTCTCATTGACTTTTTCACAACAACTGACTTCACAAACTCTGATACCTTCAGCCCTTTCTACCTCAATCTCTTGCTACCCTCTACCCCCGCACTATCCCCTGCCCCACTGTTTTCTTTAACCTACTGATCATCCCTCCCCCCTTCTGCCACCCAATACCCTCGCTTCTTTCCCTGCCCTGCAGCGCTGTATAGCCCTTGTGGCTTAGCACTTCTTTTTTATTATAATAATAATAATAATACCCCAAGAGCCAGTTTTTATTTCTCACTTGGTTTTCTCCTGCTCTAACCCAAACTCCGTGTTTTCCCCACTTTTCCTATGCCTATAGTTACTTTTTTCTCTTCCACTATGAAAAGAGCAGGTGGTGGTAGCATACTTCCCAGAGAATAGAGCGCTACCTTCTATTCTCTCATTCTAGTAATTTTCCATTTGTTATTTTTTCTCTATATTCTCTTACCTTTTCCACTCCGTGTCTCTAACTGAGGGAACAGACAATATGGCATCATCTGGTGTTTTGTCCACCCTAAGGTGGGACTGGGGTGGAAGCTGCGGCACTTCAGTGGTACCCCTGCTTTTCATTGGTGGATGTTGCATCGTCTGCCGAGTCTTTTCTTCTTGTCTTGTCTTTTACTTTCGTGTGCAAGTTTGGTACTAGTCCCTCTAGGATTTTCCAGGTGTATATAATCATATATCTCTCCCTCCTGCATTCTAGGGAGTACAGGTTTAGGAACTTCAAGCATCCCCAGTAACTGAGGTGTTTTATCGCAGTTATATGTGCTGTAAAGGTTCCCTGTACATATTCTAGGTCAGCAATTTCAACTTCCTTGAAGGGTGTTAGTGTGCAGCAATATTCCAGCCTAGACAGAACAAGCGACCTGAAGAGTGTTATCATGGGCTTGGCATCCCTGTCATCATTCCAACAGATATGATTGATGTTAGGTAGGGACAATATGCAAAACTGTTAGGAAACTTTATTCTGAAACGTTTCGCATACACCAGTTGGCTTTTCAGTCGAAACTGATAAGTAGGCAGGGGAGCATGGGCACTGGGGTCGTCCCACAGATGCTATAAACATACATAGTCCCTCTCCAAAAAGAGGGGCAGTAAAGCAATAGCAAAGAACTTACAGCCCAATAGTGCTAACATCCAATCATCATAAAAAATCCTCCCCTTGAAAGGGTCCTAAGATCAAGAATCGCCCATCTCATCTAGATACCCATCAATTACACAACTCAGGGCAACATGGGTTAAAGCAGGTCGCTCCTGTCTGTCCCAACTACTGGCCATCACTACGGACAAGGTCATAGATGCACTAGAAGGCAAAAAACGAATGCAGATGTAGTATACACATACTTGCAAAACCCTTAGACATGTTGTGGGACCATGGTGTAATAGCACACAAAATGCGTGCTAAATGAATACAGGAAAGTTGGTAAATGGATCTATTACTTTCCTTGACAAATAGACACAAAGAGTAGTACCAACAAAAAAAGGTATGAGATGGCTACGGTGAAAAGCTCTGTTCTGCAAGCACAGTATCCCATCCTTGTTCAACCTCCTCATATCTGAATAGACAAGGGATGTCAGCCAGAGCACCTTGTCTTCCTTGCAGATGACACCGAAGCTGCATGACAGCGTCTTCCCTTTGCAGGACACTGCAGGCTCCAGGCGGACATCAAGCAAATCCTTTCAATGGGCGCGAAAACAATATGAAGTTCAATGATGAGAAATTTCATTTTACTCCGTATGATAAACATTAGGAAATTAAAACTTCATCTGAGTATAAAATAAATTTTCACCCACACAGTTGAGCGAAAAAATAACTGTCAAAGACCTGTGAGCGTCACGTCTGAGAATCTCACCTTTCGAGACCTTAATTTGATCAATCACTCTGCTAGAAAAATGACAGGGATGGATAATCGAGATACCCTTCAAATGAGGGATGCCAAGCCCAGTTGACACTCTTCGGTCCGCTGTTCTTTCTAGGATGGAATTATTGCTGCACACTAACAGCCACCTATCAAGGCAGGTGAAAGTGCTGAACCTAGAAAATGTACAGAGGAACCTTTACAGCACGCATAACTGAGATAAAACACCCTCAGATATTGGAGCACATGAAGTTCCTGAACCTGTACTACCTGGAATGCAGGCGAGAGAGAAACGAGTATATACACCGTGGATAATCCTATAGAGACTAGTTACCAAACTTGCACACGGAAAACACTCCCTACGAAAGCAAAAACACTCGGCAGACGATGCAACACAATAAGTGTCAGGGGGCCCAAGGCTGTTCAACTGCCTCCCAGCATACATAAGGGGGTTACCATAGACCCCCTGGCTGTCTTCAGCAGGCCTGGACAAGCCTCCTAAAGTCGGTACGCTGACCAGCCATGCTGTGGTTTGTAATTGGATTGCTCTCATCCAACAGTAAAACAGCCTGGTTGATCAGGCCCTGACCACATAAGGTTGGCCACAGACCAGACCGCGGGAGCGTTGACCCCCGGAACTCTCTCCAGGTAATATTCCTGTAAGCAGCCCCAAGGATGAAAGGTGTTTTGTTTATGTTGCTGGTTTTTTAGACACTGTATTCTGCAAAAGATGAATGTCTCGGATTGCGTGGCATTGCAGGTCTTTTTTTCTTTCTGTTGTGTTGGAGTGGAGGCTATGGACTGTGATTCCACTCCAGAAAGACTGAGTTGGTGTACATTTTCTGTCATTTCCTGCCAGCTTTTTTACCTTCCTGGGCTTAAAAAAGACTCTCCTTTCTGGAGTGGCTGTGGCTACCCAGGTTGTCCCAGGGTTCTGGATGTGTGTGCTTCTGGTACCCTTTAGGGTGGTGTACATGGCAAGATAAGTTATAGCACTGTCTTTCCTGGAACTGAAGGAGGGCACATTTAGGCGTGGAAAAGCCTAACAGGAAGGGAAGGGTGCATTTTCCTGTTGGTCATATGGGCATTGCTTTTTCTGGGTGGTCTAAGTTGCACGTCCCTTCTGTTTTTCCAGATATTCCATGCATGCAGATTACTGAGTGATTAGTATTAGCATAGCACAGGTCTTTCTGTGTTCCTTGGTTTTTGTGACTGTATCCCTACTGGTGGTGTTTTCCGTTCATTTCTATCTTCAGACTAATGTTAACAATGGAGCATTCCTCAGTTATTTCTGGTTAATTTATTATCACTATTCGGGGCATCCCCTTGTTTACTGTCTCATGTGGAATTTGTAATCTGTAACATTGGTTCTTGCATGTCCTTGTTCTTGAACCACACCTGATTACCCCACTTGAATCCTGTCCTCTCCAAGCCACCATCGTTGAAGAGGAATAGGTTGATGAAGAGGTGCAATAACAGGTGAGGAAGGTATGAGGTGTAGGGAGCACCCAAGAATTGTTGGACAGGAGGATTTGTGGGGAGAAAAAATATAGAAAATGTCACATATATATGTAAGTGGGGTTTTCAGGTAACAGGTAACATACAACACATACATTTATGTGTAGAATATTATTATTATTATTATTATTATTATTATTATTATTATTATTTTTATTATCTATTATTATTATTTTTATTATTATCTGTATTCCAAGCTTTTCCATTTATAGCCCTATTACTAAATCCCTTATTATCTATTTTTCACAATCTTACCTAAAATATTTACCACTAACATTTCAATTTACTTTTTCATGTCTGTAGTACCAATTTACCCACTACAGTACCTTCCTAAAATTTAATTTTATTAGTATCTGACATTGCAGATATTTCCTTTACTATTTTACATATTTAGTTTACTTTTTTTCCAGTATCTGTTATTGCAAATATTCCCACTTAGAGTTTATAAATAGCTGTTTTTTTTTATTTGCCGATTTTGATTTTCCACTGAAGTGACTAGTTTATTGTGCACCCTCATATCCATCCTGTCGGACGGTGCGAGTAGGACATGTGGGATACACTAAAAAGGCCTAGGAACTAGGCCCCAAAGGGTTAAACAGGAAACTACATCATGGATTTATATCTTCATATCTATAGTTCACTTATTGTTACTAGCAAATTTAGGAATTGGCTTAGTATAATCTGGTATCTTTATTTTCATTAATAAGATATCTTGACATGTCACATAGGTTATTATACTGTCTGTCTGTATTCCTTAATAAGTGGACAATTAAAGCTCACATAGCGTTCAAGACAGTGGCCATATGCTGATCACATGATTTACATTTAGTTTGATCATCATCTGTGGTCTCCCAACTGCCAGAAGTACTTGTAACCAAGCCTAAGCCTGGCCCTACAATACATCAGGCAGTCTGTCCACATTGCACGTTGTCCATAACTACTTATCTAAGCTATGTTTATATAGTGGGTTATAGATCTACTCAGTTCTAACTGCATTCCTATAACATTCATTTTCATTATTTACTTCATCCTTAATATTATTCCTAATTCTAGACTCAGTTACACCAAATTTATATTTCTTCATTCTCTTTCTGGTACTCTTCTTGGCTCACATGTCAACTTTATGATGAAGGAGTAATCCAATGTGTGATGGCGATCCATAGAAACTGTACATTAATTTCCTTGGTCACTGATTTTTGAGTATCTGTACCTGGATTCTCAATGAGCATGAATTATTGGAGTCATTATATGAGTCAAGAGCCTTCAATTGATGACTAGATTCGTAATGATGATAGAAAATCTAGTTCAGTGTCATAGGTTAGCTTTAGCGCCATTAGGATTGCATAAAACAGTTCAGTTTGCAGTGTAGACGCCCAGTTGTTTATTCTTATGCCCTTACTAAACCAAATTATTATTCGTTCTTAACTAAGGGAGGTAGGCAACATGAGCAGATGCAGCCCTGCCAGATCAACTCCTGTTTTGATCCATCAGTGTGTTTTAACTTGGATAACTTATTACTACCAAGCTAGGAAGAAATTTCATCTGAGCAGTTGCCTTTAACAAGTGATTTAAGGAAGGGATTACTAGTAATGTGAAATTAGTGTGGATGCCTCCAAGTGAGTCGCCTTCCTCGGCAAACTCTGATTGACACCGAGTCCTGAGGTGGGTACCTCAGCCTCACAAGTGGCTTTTAGGGACTGATTTTCACAAATGATTGGTATTGCAGAAATTCGCTGATGTCGTATAGAGACTAACTTTACTTGGCGTTGCAGATATATTCCTGATCTTCACTTCCCTAAGCTAGCCTTAGCCCCTTTGGGACTCCCCCTCAGAAACCATGTGCAACAGGGAGCATGAATTTCCTGCAATATTCATCGTAATTAGTTTGGGGGGGGAGGTTCCCCCTTTTTGCCTGCACCTTCAGAATTTCCTATATCAGAGGGTATGTATCCCCTAGTTTAACTTGCCAGACTCAGCCACTAGCTTCCAGTCTGCCTCTGATTTAGACATGGTATACTGGGCATGCTCTCCAGCTGCAAAACACAGGCCCACAGATAAACTCACTCACAAATTCTCCCCAGAACTGGCCAGAAATATACGAGAAAAAAGGAGGTCTTGTCTTTACTGTATGGGCCTGATGGAGCGTCATATACGGTAATCGAGGTGCCTCTACAAGATTTCCCAGGTCTCAATGTGAAGACACGTGGGGGCGCCGTCTGCTGATCACGGCACTCTTGTCCAGTTGGTGTCAGTCTTAAGAAGAACGAAGCTGGTCCCTCTTACAGACCCTCGTTATTGTTCAAACTAGGGCTGCCAGTCTCCCTAGCTAAACTTTATCCGAGTGTTTGCCTACATTAACGGCCTATTACTACCTATGGTAAGGTCTTAGTCTACAATTATTATTATCTACAGTTGTCTCAATAATCCTAATATTAGTGTAATACAGTAAAACTACCTATCTCCTTCCTGAAGGTAAATCCTATAAAATTAAATATAACCTTACCAACAAATCCATTGCCAACGAGAGAGAATTGCTATTTGTTTGGGTGGGGTTAAGGGCCAACCAGCTCAGCCATCCCGTACGGCCTTGCTGGATCTGTCCTCCCTGGAACTTCAGGGACCAAATAAAATTTCCACATCCTCCGCCGGCGAAGGTAGGCGCTAGTCTAGATCAAGTTCACCTTCCATGAGCCACCACAGTGGACCCTGGACACGAGGGCCGTCTGGCCATCTCTCGTACGAGGCAAGGCGGGGGACCTTCCGGTCTACTTCAACCATTCAGTTTCCCCTGTGTGGACCTCTGGGGTGTAAACTTGTGGTTCCGGTGGTCTTAGACCCTTTCCTTTAACTTTAGCGGCTTTCGTAGTCTAGCTGTCTGAGTGGCTCCGTACTTTCCCACCCAGTGGCCCACCTGCCCTGGTAGCCTTTCCTCACACTGTTACGAGGTCTCCTGGATTTAAGGGCAAATCTATCTCCCTCTTTATCTACCTGTAAAAGTGTTTTCCCAAGGTGGACGAGTGTTCGTCCTACCCAACCCTGGTTCAGATTCCATGGCGGTTTCATCGTGTATACTGGTACTCTTTATCCACTACTCCCCAGCTATCATGGGGACAGCTTCTCTCTATATGGAGTGGCAGGGATATTCTGGTGGAATTCGCAGCCTATGATGTTTCCTACTGGGGTTCTGTATAAACCAATTCCTGCCTTGAACGTCCGTCGTGTAGTCAGGACAGTCCATCATATATGATTGGCTCCACCAGGATACCTACATATTCTGACTATGTCAGTGGTAATTCCCTGGTCTGACGCTTCTCGTCAAGGGTCTTTCAATCGCCCTTAGCCTGCTGCAGCAAGACCTCTCGCCTGTAATTGCCTGGGAATGTCTCTACACCCAAAGCGTAACTGTCTCCTGCAAATGGCTCCTAATATGACTGTGACATCCACCACATCTAAGATTTGGGTGGGACCGGACTTATAGCCCTCCCACATCATACTAACTTTCTTTGTGGCCTTCAACTTTAATTTAGCCACCAAACCTTCTTTGTTATCAAGGATTACTTGTGCTCCTGGTCAAGAAAATCGGGTTGTTTCGGCCTGTGCCCACTCACAACCTTTGCCATGACCGTAGTTGGGCAGCCACTCGTGATTCTCACTCGGTTAGAGACTTCACACTCCCACTAATCACGCGGGCTACCATTTCAGCGCACAGAATCACTTTCTATCTTTCCTGAGAGATATCCCCTACTAGCTTGGGGTTCCCTTTAAATTATTGGGACATAGTGCAGTTATGGTGCTTACCCTTTGCAACAGACTCGACACTCAATCGAGCTGGGTGCCACAGTCTCTCGCAAAGTGTTCCCACAACACTTGAAGCTAGAGTCTCAACTCCTTAGTTCTCTGTTGCCTACCTGCTCAGCTGTTATATACTCCGGGCAAACTGTGCTTGAGTGTTCGCCTTCGCAGAAACACGCAGATTCTGGCATGAGGGCCTCTGAGGTTTGCTTAGAGGATTCTTACCTTCAGACACCTTTTACCATAGTACACTCCACGTAGTCGTACAAATTAAAAATTTTACAAAATTAAAATTATAAAACTAAAACTGGAGCTTTAGGACTTTATCTCTCGAGATCTTTGATCGCACTTTCTGGGTCTTTTATGTGGCGATTGGTGGTGACTCTTCTCTCACAACTATACTCAAATGAGAAACGAGATCTCCCACCCCTCAACAATTTGTTTTATCGTGAACCGATTGTCTGACGATATTTTAAGTGTAACTCATGCACTGTAGTGCCTAGCAGTTCATCTGAATCACTGGCTAAGGAACCATTCTGATTCATTCTCTCTGCAATATCTCTGAAAACATTTGTCAAGCTTCATAATTGCAAGACGGAACTTCTCTAGGCTTTGACGGTCATGTCGGCAAGCCTCTAGATCCACAACTGATAAAGTATAACTACCTTATCTCTCGTGTTTGCAAAATGTCATCTAATTGGTCTTTGGCATGTTGGTAATTAGTGTCAGTAATCTGCCCTAGTGCCGGACCAGGTTAAGGCTTTACCTTGAGCTGCGACCGCTAAATTACTGCAACTTGACGGCATCTGACAAATCGTTTCCTGTCTTCTATCTGGGCTCTAAAACTCGATCCACACCGCTCACGAATGTTACTCTGTTAAGGTTCCATCGAATGTTGGTAATTCAAACTGGGCAACTGGGCAAACTATGACAGGTGTTTGGTTGTTTGGGGTACTGCGCGTTGTTCAACCCCACCCTTGGAATTACTAGCCTTTAATGTACTTAACTATCTTTGTACATATTCATTCTCTGATGGACAATCTACATCATCCTTAGGGATTTCGTCCCATAGCCTGCTGAAGACTTTCCTGGATTCATCTTACCTCAATAGCCTGTAGCTCATATGCTGAGAATGGCTTGTTCATACGATTCCCATTTTTTCCCCAAAAACTCTTCAAGCAGTCCTGCAAATCATCGCACGTCTACGTTACTGCGTTGGCAAGTAGCCTTGACACCTGTTACGCGTTCTGTTCCAGACTGCCCTTTGTATGCTGCTATGATCGTTTCAAAATTTTGTTTGACACTGAACCAGACTCTCCTGTACACCCGTTGCATTGTCGAAGTTTAATGAGAGTGTGACACTAATTTACCTTTACCAGTCCACCCCACAGCACGTCACGGTGTTAGGCAAGGAATGAACGAGTCTTTGGCCTTCTCAACAAGCTTAACAATTCCCTTTGTTTATATTGACTCTACTATGAATCAAAAATGTACACTGTTTAGCTCTAATTCCCGATCAAAAAAATTGTGTATTCGATGTGACAACGCTTAACCTAGCACTTTAACTGTACAATGCCAGCAAATAAATACAGGATTAACCTAGTCTTTTTTCCAGGGGTAAAATTCACATATCCCACATTAAACATGAATCAAAGGACAATGAAAATCACACACTAAATGCGCAGTATACAAATTAAAATCACTTGGCTAACACAAGTAAATTCAACAATTCAACTTTTGTGAAACAGTAATGATAATGTATGTAAACAGCTGGGCCTAACTGTGCCCAGTGCTGACTCTGTCTAGCGTGGATGGTTGGATAAGGTAAATCCTAAACCTAGCTATGTGCTATAACTTAAACCTGGCTTTATAACTCCCTGGAAAATAATAACTAGGTTAAATCTGTCCTGCTACTATAAAACTTTTTGTAAAATTTGCACAAGCCTAGCCTAATTGTGGTACCTTGCAAATCTACTGTAAGTAATCAACACACAAGTCTCCTACTCTGGATGATTACTTGTATCACTGTAAATAATTACATTCACAAGCTTCTCTACCCCCCCCCCCCCCCCCCCCCCCCCCCCCCCCCCCCCCCCCCCCCCCCCCCCCCCCCCCCCCTGGCCTACCTGGATGCCTGTAATTTTCCTGCAAATAAACAACTTCTGTGAATAGGTCAGCTCGGCCTAGCCTCTGTGTAACTTTGACCTAGGGTGATAGCTTTAACCTAACTGTTAAATGGTTCCTAACTGTGGCCTAGCTATGATAGTTTAACCTAGCTATTCCACATCACGATTTTTCGAACGACCACTTTTGTGAAAATTTGTGTGGAATGCCTCCAAGTGAGTCGCCCTACCTGGCAAAAACTCTGTTGACCAACAAGCTCTGAGGTGGCGTACCTCAGCTCACAAAGTGGATTATAGGACAGATTTGCACAAATGCATGGTTGCAAAGAAACCTCGCCTGCATGCACATACTAAAGGACTACTTACTTGGTGTTGCAGCATATATTCTGATTCTCACTTCCCTAGCTAGCCTTAGACCCTTTGGGCTCCCCTCAGAAACCAAACATGCAAACGGGAGAATTAATTCCTGCAGTTATTCAATGTAATTAGTGTCCTGCCTGCACCTCGAAATTCTATATCCAAGAGCGGTATGTATCCCCTAGTATAACTACATGCAGACTTGACACTAGCTTTCGAACTGCCTCTGAGACACTGGTACATACTGGGCATGCTCTGCCAGCTGCAACACAGGCCCACAGATAATACTCACTCACAATTCCTCCCCAGACATGGCCCAGAAATCTAGAGATAAAGGAGGTCTGTCTTACTGTATGGGCTGATGGAGGTCATCTACAGTACATGAGGTGCCTCTACCAGAGTTCCCCAGGTCTCAAATGTGAAGACGTGGGGGCGCCGTCTGCTGATCACGGCACGTCTTGTCCAGTTGTGTTGTCTTAAGCAAAGGAACCGAGCTGGTCCCTCTTGCTGGGGACCCTCGTCTTTCGTTCAAACTAGGGCTGCCAGTACTCCCTAAGCACTAACTTATCCGAGTGTTTGCATACATTAACGGACTATTACTACCTATGTTAAGGTCTTCGGTCTAACATTATTATTATCTTCAGTTGTCTCACATATCCTTATATTAGTGTTAATACCAGTCAAACTACCTACTCCTTCCATGAAGAGCTAAATCTATAAATTTAAATAACTTACCAACAAATCATGCAACGAGAGAGAATGCTATTTTGTTTGGGTGGGGTATAAGGGCCATCCAGCTCCGCCGTCCGTACGGCCATGCTGGATCTGTCCTGAGGAACTTTAGGGACCCAAATAAAATATCCACAACTAGCTTCTTTGGAGGGTTTTGCAGGTTATAGTGATATTAAATGAAAACACATCTTCCAGGGAGGGGTGAAATAGCTCTTGGGTGCCTACAGTGATACAGTTCATGCAAGTTATAAAACTTATTGCTATTGCCGTTTTCACAATCCATTTGAGATCTGTGCTGTATATACCTCTAGGGAAACACTTAGTACGATTCATAGTGTAACAGTGTCTCATTTCATTTCTCAACATTCTAATACCGAGGTACAGTGTTAATCTCAACAATCCAACACTGGATCCTAGAAATACCAAGCTCCTTCCTCTTATTAAGACCTTCGTAGTTTTGGGACTCTGAGGCAAAGTTCAATAGATAGGAGTAGCGAGGGAGTGCTATAGTAACAATAGTTTCATTGCCGGTACTTGTTAAGGTAGGGTATGTCCAGCTCCCGCTATTCCCCCCCCCCTTTCTTTCCCCCTCCCGAAAGTGATAGTTGATTGCCGGCTGCTTGTTAGATAGAGTCAGTCTAGCTCCCACTATCCCTTCCCTCCCTCTTCCCCCCCCGAAAGGTGACCATGTGGGGCTCTGGTCAAACAGTAAATCACTCGACTCACAGCTCCCAACACTATGTAAGAACATGCGGATCAAAATTTTAGTGGACTTATTGGTTGAAAGCTTCACTTCCTGACCAATTAAATTCACTTAGTCCTTTCAGTCTTTATCTGTTAAATGTTTTTAATAATCACCACATATTTAAGGTATTGTACTATCATGGAGAGAGATTTCTTAAGCAGTGGGGCTAATCTGTTCTCTCTTTACAGCTTGGAATGACAGAGTGGGTCACCTGCCAACCAACGAGAAGAATAGAAGGAGACGGACTAACGTCCTGAGACGTCCCATGTTTAATCTACTTACCTGTTATGTAAGCTAACGCAGGACCTAACCCCTCATCATAGCAGTGGTAACGAACCTGTTTTCCTGTCATCTTAAGTAATTATTCATGGCTATACTCTGTGACGAACGAACCGGTGGTGGTCCCCAACACCTGCTCCCCCCCATACATCAGCAATGGCTATGATTTCAACAATACGCAGTGTCACCAACACCTGACACCCCATTACCACGATATACCTATATTAGCGTTGAGTTCAAATGTAATTTTTTTCATTTCATTTTTCATTTTTCTTTCAATTAGGATACCCATTCATGTTTTATTGTTTTACATTTTCCATTTCTAAATAATAAAGTGTTTATCATTGTCTGTTATTATTTCTTTTTCTATTCATTAATTTTCCTGAAGAGGAGCCAGCCTTGGTAATACTGACTGAAGTTGTTACAGGGTTGAGTAAGCCTTCACAGGGACATCCAAGAATAATTCTGAGAGCTTCATTCTGCATTAACTCCAAGGGTCGGAGAGAACTTTCTCTAGCTAATATCAACATGGGAGCAGCATAATCAATTAAGGACATAACATAGGCTATGTACATCATTCTCACGATTCTCACATTAGCACCATAGTTGGGGTTGTAGCCAGCAACAGCTTTGAGAGCATTTAGCCTATCTTTGCATTTCTTATTTAGCTGTGGTATAGTGGATTTGTTAAATGGTACATCTACACCAAGATATCTGTAGGTTTTAACGTAGCTAATGATTTCACCTTGCAAATAGATGGGTGGGGGATGTCGTTTGCTTGTTAATATCTTTGTTTTAGAGAAAGATATTATGAGGCCTAGTCGATTACAAATTGCTTGAACTTCATTAAGAATGGTGCTCATCTTCTTATGCCCTGTTGTATGTATCATGATGTCATCAGCATAGCTTATAGCTATATGTTTAGGTGAGGCAGGTAGAACATTTAGGAGAGCATTAATCAGAATATTAAATAGCATGGAACTAAGAACTACTCCCGTGGTGTACCTAAAGACATTTCCTTAGACTCACTTCTAAAGCCTTGATAAAGGACAGAGGATACTCTATTTGACAGGTATCCTATTATCCAGCAGAGTAAGCTACCACCAATATTCATTTTGGCTAGATTATGTAGTATAACGGTTCTGTTCGCAATATCAAATGCAGATTTTAGATCAAGGAAAGTGGTAAAACTAGTAGAGGTGTGTGCAGTGATTTTAGATTAGATTTTGCCACCGAAGTGGCTAGTTTATTGTGCACCCCATATCCATCCTGTGGACGGTAGTGCGAGAGCATATGGATACACAAAAGGCCTAGGAACTAGGCCCCAAAGGGTTAACAGGAATGCAGTGAGAAAGGTGGAAATGTAGTTCTGCACACTTTTACCTTTCACGAACCCATAGAGGTAGGGGGAAAGTTGGTGTCTGATTCTGTAGTACAGTTGGTTAAGTATCATTCTTTCAAAGGTTTTACAAAGACAACTAGTTAAGGAGATCGGTCTAAATGTATCAGGCTGTTGAGGCTTAGGGATAGGCACAATGAGACTATTGGTCCAGGAAGTAGGAAGAACGCTCTCAATGTAACTGAGATTATACAGTGCCAAAAAAAGGGTTATCAGGCACGTGCCTTAGAGTTCTGAGAATATCATAGGTTATACCATCCTCTCCATGAGCAGTTGATCGACCTTTAGTTAATGCGTTATCTAATTCATACTCGGTGAAGAGGCAGTCACTCTCATCAATATTTTGGCTCATAAAATTAATCAGTTTCAACATTTCTTCAGAAGTACTCTCTAATTTTTTTCTAATATGAGATGGAAGGTTTTCATGCCTGGATGTTTTGGACCAGTCATTTATGAGGTCATTTGCTTTTTATAAGATGAAAGGGATAAGCAACATTGCCAGTCTTTTTCCTAGTTATTTTATTTATACCTTTCCAAGCCAAACTAAAAGGGGTGGACCTATTTAATCCAATAACAAATTGTTCCCATTCCTGTTGCCTAAGTTCTTGCTTTATATTCCTTGCATTTGTTAGTGCAGCTTGGAACGTTCTGAGCAGGTCTGGGTTCTACATTCACGGTATGCTTTACCAATCCTCCTAGCTGCATGTGTTAGACTGTGTAGCTCTGGATCATTACAGTATTTACATTGGTTTTTAACTGTTATTTACAGTAGAGGGTTTATGTTTTCTTTTCCTGCCCACTTGATTTGTGAGGACAGCCTCAACAGTAATGGTGAAGCTGGAGATTTTGTCCAGGTAGTCGGGAATTATACGCAGGAAGGAATACATATAAATGACCTCATAGGGGACAGGAGCCATAGTAGGGAAACAAGTGTAGTCAAAGATAAGATAAAACAAATATTGCAAACTAGAAATACCGCAGGAAATAGCAAACAAGAGGACTCCACTAGCAATAGTGAGGATATATTACCAAAAACAA
>NC_069452.1:33823547-33840868 GCF_026875155.1 Cherax quadricarinatus | reverse complement strand
AAAATATTGTGGATCTTCCAAATGCCAAGTTTTTTGGTGCATGCCCTTTTAAATACTTTGAATCGCCCCTCTTGCCTTAATTTATGAGGCTCCCCCTTGTACCTTCCCCTTTGCCAATTCTATTAAATGAGCGCGGATAGCCCTTGTGGCTTGCGCTTCTTTTTGATTATAAATAAAAATTTAATACTTAAATGAGGGGGAAAATTGTTACCTCAAAGAGGCAAAAGGGTCTCCATTATCCCAGGCATTTCTATCTCCGCCCCCAAAGGGAGACTACCCTGTTCTTTTCCCGTGTTTCAAAACATCCCCCCACTTCGGGGGGTCCCATCTTTGAAGCCCCCTTTGTTTTTTTTACCCTCCCATAGTCCTCCTGTATCTAATTTTTTGCTGTCCTGGGCTCAGATGCCCCTTTTTTAAAATGCCTCAGTCTGTTCTCGTAATTCGTGCTCCCCCTCAAAAGCTTGGTATTACCTGGAGTTTACCTGGAGAGAGTTTGGGGGGTAACGCCCCCGGGGCCCCAGTCTGGACAACCCTCCTGGGGATAGAGCCTGATCACCAGGCCTTTACGCTGGCTCACAAAAACCAAGTACGACCCACAGCCCACCTGGTCGGGAAAACCGATTTTTAGGTGCTTGCCCCTGCCTTGAAGAAACCCAGGGGTCTGTTGGTAACCCCCCTTTTTTATGCGGGGAGGCTTGAACATTCGGCCCCTGACATTATTGTTGGTCTTTTAAGTGTAGTGACACCCTGCTTTTCTTGGGGGGATTTGCACGTCTGAAATCTTTTGTTTTCTAGTGAGTGATTTTTGTGTGCAATTTCGGTACTGTCCCCTCTACGATTTTCCGGGTGAAAAATAATATGTATCTTCCCACATGCATTCCAGGGAATCGGGGTTTAGGAGCCTCAAGCCTCCCGAATGAGGTTTTTATCTCCGTTATGCCCCCTAAAAGGTTTCTGTATTTTCTAGAGCTTTTCACCCCCTTAAAAGGGTGTGTTAGTGAGCAGCAAATTCCAGCTAGATAGAACAAGCGACCTGAAGAGTCCCATCAGGGGCTTGGCCTCATAATTTTGAAGGTTTTCATTACCCATCCTGTCATTTTTTAGCAGCGCGATTGATAAAATTTTATGGCCCTTTTAAGGTAAATCCCCCATGATCACCCCCCCCGGTTTTGGGACGTTGGTGTTTCGCTCTTTTTTGGGGGGCCAAATTTTTTTGTACTCTGATGAAGATTTAATTTTCTTCGTGTTTCCCAATCTGATAATTGAAAATTTTTTTCATCGTTGAACTTCTATTGTTTTCTGCAGCCCCTGAAAGTTTGGTTGAGTCTGCCGGAGCCTTGAAATGTCTGCAATGGGGAAACATGTCATGCAGATTCGGGTGTCACTGCAAGGAAGACACGGTGCTGTGGTGAAACCTTTTTGTTGGATATGAGGTGAACAAGTGGGGCAAGTACTGTGCCATGGGAAAAAGGCTTTTCACCTAGCTGCTCGGACTTTACTCTGTTGACGACTACTTCCGTGTTTTGTTTAGTGAGGAAATTATAGATAAAGACCCCTTTTCCTGTTATTTTCCCTTTTGCATGCTTTTTTGCGCTATTAGCCCTGGTCAAAAATTTTTCGAAGGTTTTGCAAAAAATCTATAAAATTAATTGATTCTTTTTTCTTCTAGGGCACAAAATACCTTGTCGGGGATCCAATAGTTGAGACGCAGGACGACCCGTTTAAACCCCTGTTGCCCCGGGTTGTGTAACCCGTGGGTTTCTAGATGGGTGGTGACTTGCTTCTTAGGGCCCTTTAAAGATTTTTTTTGATATGGGATGTAGTGCTATCGGTCTGTAGTTCTTTGCTGCTGCTTTACTGCCCCCCTTTTTGGAGTGGGCTATTTGTTGTTTTTTAGTAATGTGGGGCGACCCCCCTGTCCATGTTTCCCTCTCCATGGGTGGAAAAGGTCGTGAGGGGCTTCTGCAGTTCTTGATGAACACGGAGTTTTATAAGTCTGACCCTGGGGCAGAGTGCAGGCATGTCATTTTTTGGCCCGTTCGAAGTATTTTTGGGACGGATACATCGGATGGGTTGTGTTAACCAAATTCTTTTGGGTCTCTCATAAAAAATTCTTTTGTCTTCGACTTCAGTCTGGTTATGGCTTGCTAAAAACTGAGTCATATTGGGGATGAGTAGCTACTCATTTCCCGCGTCATCCCTGTAGGACCCTTGTTTAAGTGGGGCCCAATACTGGACGTTGTTTCTCGATTTGTTTGAATAGGGGGAAGAAATACTTTGGGTTTCTTTCGATTTAAATTTTGGGGTTTTAGTTCTTCCGCGATTCCTGACTCCCATAAGATTCCCTTTTGTTAAGTTCGAGTTTGCTATTTCTCTGACCAGTGTCTCCTACGCATTTCAGAAAATTTTACCTCTTTTTGCCGTCGTTATTCTTTTCCCTCGCCTGTTTAAAGGGGGGGCGCTTTCTTTTTATTTTACATTACTCCCCCTTTTTCTTAGAGGAAAAAGCCCGTGCATACATCGGTGCCACCAAAATTTAGGGATAGTTGGGGGCTGTGTTGTTAGTATATTTTCCAAACTTATTCGGTTAGGGACTTGGTTTTCTTGGCCCACTTTATGTTTTTTTTATTGAAGTTGAATTTGGTGAATGCTCCCTCGTGATCTCATACGACACCTCTCATGCGACACCTTCCAATCGTCCCTCTACTTCTCAGAAGTCAAACAAAGCTCCTTTAACCACTCCTTCCCTTCTACTTCCTCGTTTTACCTTCACTTTCTCTGTACCTGGTTCTTCCCCTCTCACTGGCTCTGTTACAAGTGTAGAGGTTCACCTTTCCCTTTTCGTACTGTCCTTCCCCCTGTTTTCCCCCCTTAGTTTCCTCCTCTCTGCCACCTCCCAGGTTTCTGCCCTTCTGTCCCCTTCCATGCTTCTTCTCCAGTTCCCTCCACCCCTTTTGACCCCCCTACCTTGGCACAGTCCATTACAGTTCCAATCTTTACTCATTCTGCCCCCTTCCATCTCCAATTTGTCTCCATACAACGTCTTTGAATTCCAAAACAATTGAAGCAATCTCTGAATATATTGCAGAGACCAAACCCTCAATGGACTCTGATTCCCCCTCTGTTCCTTCTCTCTCCTCTCCTCCATCTGCACAACTCTTTCTTCCCCAGTGCAAACCCTCCTTCGCTGCTTGAACGTTTTCTGCTGCCACTGCATGTGGACTTTTCCCAAACCCTCTAGTCAATAGGAACCCTTACCCGCGGATTTTAGGCATCTTTATCATTGCAATCATGGCCTATTTACAGTTTGGGAAAATATGCAGCCTCAGGGGTAATCAGGGTGAACTTCAGATGTTGCTCTCCAGTTTTTCCCCTGTTGGTGTTTGCTTACAGGATCCAAAATTACACTCTGCTGTTATCTATCCCATCTCAGGCTATAATTTTTGTATTCTTCAGATTCTTTTCCTGTGGGACCTTTAATGAAAGTGCCCCTTTTTCTACGCACTGACCGTACCATCAGCTATTTGTTCGTACTTCGCTGCATTACACAGCAGCCCGTATCCACTTGCATAGGTGGTACACGCTCTGTTCTTTATATCTCTCTCCTCGGGCATTATCTATTCCGGATATTGCCATTCTTGTTTCGTCATTACCGCCACCGCTTCTGTTACTTGGCGATTTTAATGCCCATCATTTCCTCTGGGGGGTCTCACTGTGATTCCCGTGGCATTCAGTTAGAGGCTTTTCTTGCCACCCACCCCCTCCATGTTTTAAATACAGGTACTCACACCCATTTTGATCCTCGGACTCATACTCTCTCTTGCATCGATCTCTCAGTTTGCTCTTCCTCCGCCGCATTAGACTTCACTTGGTCTGTTCTCCCGGACTTACATGACAGTGATCATTTCCCAATCATTCTTACTTCCCCTTCATATTCGCCACCTCTTCGCACCCCACGCTGGCAATTTAATCGGGCAAATTGGAACCTTTACTCACACCTAACTGTTTTTAAAGAGGTTCCTTCTTCATCCTCCATCGATGAGCTTTTACACCTCTTCTCGTCCTCCGTTTTCACCGCAGCTTCTCATTCTATACCCCAAACTTCGGGCAGGCATTCTCAGAAATGCGTGCCTTGGTGGTCTCCTGCTTGTGCTCGTGCAGTACGTTTGAAACGCGCTGCATGGGGCAGTGTACCGTACAATAGAACCACAGAGCGACTCTTTGATTTTAAACAGAAGCGTGCGATCGCTCGCCGTGTCATCCGTGACGCTAAACGCACTTGCTGGCGAGATTATGTCTCCACCATCACCTCTGCTTCCTCTATGAATGCAGTCTGGAAAAAAGTACGAAAACTGAGTGGTAAATATTCTCCTGACCCGGCTCCTGTTCTGTGGTTGCCGGTGTTGATATAGCAAACCCACTAGATGTTGCCAATGAAATTGGCAATCATCTGGTCCGTATTTCTCAGGGACTCCATCTATGCCCTTCATTTCTTTCCTCAAAGTCTGCCAGAGAGTTAGCACCCTTGGACTTTTCTTCTCTCAGAGAAGAACATATAATGTGCCTTTTACACTTCAAGAACTGGAGGCAACACTCTCAGCTTGTCGATCATCGGCAGCTGGGCCCGACGACATTCATATTCGTATGCTACAACATTTACATCAGTCAGCCCTTGCAGTCCTATTACGCCTTACAATCTTATTTGGTCACAAGGAGTTCTTCCACAGCTGTGGAAATCCGCCATTGTTCTCCCTTTCCGCAAACCAGGCACTACGGGACATGAAACCTCCCACTATCGTCCCATTGCTCTTACCAGTGCATTTTGCAAAGTAATAAAACCCTAGAAAAATAGAGTTTAGTGTGGTATTTGGAGACCCCACAACAGTCTCTCCCACTCGTAAATTTAAGGCTTTCTTTAAGAAAACTTCTACCATAGACCCCTTACTATCTTGGATACGTAGTTCGTAATGCCTTTGGGGAAAAAACCACTCATTTTTATTGCCAAAATTTTTTTTGCCTTGAAAAAGGGGTTTAAACAACTTGGAGGAAATAAATTTTTACCCCCAACCCCTCCTTAGGCCTTCGGGGCAATCTACCATCCCCCCCTTAAAAAAAAAATTTTTTTAACTGACGGGGCTTTTCCCGGTTTTCGGGTTAAAAATGTGCCCCCCCCGGACTTTTTCCAACTAAAGGTGTCCCCCAGGGAGGGTTTCTGAGCAAAACCCACTTTTTCTCCTTGCTATTAATAAATTTTGGGCCCTTAGTCTTCCATCAAAAAATTTGGTCATCACTCTATGTTGATGACTTTGCTATTGCCTGACCCGGCCTGACTGTCACCCCTTACATTTTTCTCTCCAACACCGTCGCCCGTTTTTTCCCAATTGGGCCACCACACGGGGGTTTTAAATTTTCCCAAAGCACTAAAACCCACCAAATCCTTTTCACTAGACGCCTTTTCATCTCCGATCACCTTTTGAAACCTAATGGTTTCCCGTACCCCAAAAAACAAAAACCCGTAAAGTTTTGGGCCTCCTTTTTGATCGTGGGTTTACCCTTTGGAAACCTCAAAATCACCTTCTGAAGGAAAATTTGGGAACAGCCGACAAAACCTTCTTAAAACCCCCTTTTCACTTTTCGGGGGGGACTAAATCGCAAACCCCCTCCTTCGCCTACATTCCACCCTTTTATTTTATCGAAATTTTTGATTATGGGGCCCCAATCTTTTTCAGCGGCATCTCCTGCTACCCCTTTTCAAACCTTTAACCCCCATTCTTTCACCCAAGGATTAGGGTTTTTTGCCTTGGGCTTTCCGCTTTTTCCCCCCTGTCGAGAGCCCTATCCCAAAAGGGCGAACTTTTCCACCCTTATCCAAATCGCCGTGATCCTTTCCCTTCGCTACAATGTACGCTCTAAATGATCCCCGCTTTTCCTTCCATTTATGGAATGGTCACTAAATATTAGTGGGACATTCTTTATTTGTTGGGCCGCCCCGGGTTTAAACTCCTTTCCTTTTCTCTTTCCCTTCATTCCTTTTGTCTTCTCTTAAAACTACCACCTTTCTATTGTACATGTAGCATCTCATTTTTCCCCCTTTCCCCCCGGGAAGTTCCAGCTGTTCGAGTCTGTTCTTTCTCTCTCCCCCCCTCGAAAGCCCCCTGTCTAGGGCCCCTTCCCGCTCTCATTTTCTTTTACCACTTTCACTCTCATTTTCATGCCATTGCTGGTTACACAGATGGCTCTAAGTCTTCTGGGCGCGGTTTGCAGCAGTGGTTTTTCCCCGGGGAAACGTTGTACAAGGGGATTTTCTATCTTCGGCTAGTATTTTTACTGCTGAAATTTTTTGCCATCCTTACAGCCCTTATCCGTATTTCATCTATGCCTGTGTCTCAATTTTTGGTTGGGCTCAGACCCCCTTTTTGTGCTTTAAGGCATTTAAAAAAATTTGGGTAAAACCTCACCCCTTATTCCCCCCGTATCCAACTTTTTTTACGCTGCTCTTTTCCAAGCATAAAGATATTGTTTTTTTTTTGGGGGCCCCGGTCCCTGTTGACTTTTTAGGGCAATAAAAACAGGGCACTGCTGCGGGTCAGCATTTCATGGCCAAACCCTTTCATGTAGAGGGATTTCCCTTTTTCGGACTATTTTTCTGCAATTTTCTTCCCCCTTCACACCCGTTGGCAACAACGTTTTGGGCTACTACTCGGAACAAAAATTTTTAATTATTTAAAAACCCAGTATAGGGTTTTGGGCCGGTTTTTTTCACCTTGTCGAGGTTGGGAACTACCCTTCCGTCCCCTTCCCCCATTGGCCCCAAAACTTTATCATGGGTATCTCATGGAGGGCGCCCTGCTCCTCTCTGTAAAATTTCCAAAATTTCCCTTATCAGTCAGCCAAAAAAAAAAAAAAAATTCGTTGGACTGCCCACTTAACAACCGAGCCCCGCAGAATTTTCCCCCATTGTCGTCTTTGCTCTGCTGCTCTCTCTTTTCCTTCCCCTTTTCACTGATTGGGCCCACCTTTTTATCCAGCTCTCTCATTGACTTTTTACAACAACTGACCCTTTCTTCCAAATTTTTGAAAACCCTTTAGCCCTTTTACTTTTAATTTTTCTTGCTTTCCCCTCCCCCCCATACTTCCCCCCCCCCCGCTGTTTTCTGTAACCACGATCATTCCCTCCTCCCCCTTTTGCCATCCCCTTTCCCTCGGGTTTCCCTTTCCCACCCTGCAGCGCCCGTATAGCCCCTTTTGGGTTAGCGCTTTTTTTTTGATTATAATAATAATTTGGTGGGGTCCCTTGGTAAATGAACCCCCAAATTTTTTTTGGCAATGTGGAGGCCTGGGGACATAGAGGAAATTTGGGACCACATGGGGGACTTTTTAAAACAAGATTTTTAAACACCCTTTTTTCACTTTGCCCTTTTGGGAAACCAGAAAATTTTTTCCCCAAAACAATTTTTAAGGGATCTTTGCCCCACCATGCATTACATTTTTTTGGGGATTTAAAAAATTAAATTTTTTTTGTTTTGAGTTTTGGGGAGTAAATATGGTGTTTAGCATAACACCCAATTCAGCATTTTGTAACCTACCCGGCCCCCAATTACATTGTTCTCTAAATACACCCCAAAATTTTTCTTTCTATGGAAACCCTTTTTCAATTTTTTTTTTTTCCCCCAATTTTTAAACTCTTTTTTCCCTAAAAATTTCTTGTACCCCCCTTTATCCAATATTTTAAAAAAGAGGGGAAAAAATTATATGATATATTTTAATTTTTGTTTAGAAATTTTAAAAAACCAAATTTTGTTGCATTGATTATTTTGGGGAAGAAGAAAAACCTATTTAAAATTTAATGGTAAGGGGAAAAACAAAATTTTTTGGGGCGGGGGTCACAGTAATTTTCAAAAAAAGCAATTTAAGCCTTTTGTACAGGCCAATTAAACCCTTTTTTTACCAAAACCCCTCGGTCCTTTAAAACCCTTTATACAGTATTTAAAATTTAGCAAAAGGTAAACCTCGAACAAGGGAAACCCCTGGATTTTTCCCTCACCAGGGATATAAAAAATGTTAACATATGCTGACCCCAAAAACTATTATACTTCTATTCATCTGATTTAATTTTAGCGACTTGTTTTGTATGTACACAATTTTTTCTGTTTCCATTCGAATCCATTGTAAAAGGGTAAACCCCATTATCAACCAAAAATTACGGGGTCGCTAAAAATTTATCTCCGTAACTTAATTTTTTTATTTAAATTCTAAATTTTACACCTACTTCCCAAAGGGTTAAATTTTTAACTGAGGGAAGGGGGGCATGATTTAATTGGGGACACTTTTGCCTTAGACAAACAAGGGGAAATAAAACTGTTACATTGATGTAAGCAAAATGCTCCATATCCAATTTTGAAGCATCCCCCAAAAAATGTGGAGTTTCCCTTTTTCCCCTTTGGAAAATTTTAAAACCAAAACACATTTAAATTTCCATCTTCCTGTATTAAAAAAATTTTCCCCCTTATGTAAAGGGTGGCACTAAACCCAGTGGGTCAAAACATTTGGAAAAATTCAGCAAAACAAAACTCTCTTAGGGTTTAAATTTTTTGGGCATTTCTTTTTTTTATTAGGTTTTAAAAATTAGCAAATCTCTCTCATATCCCAAGGGAATCCCAAAAACATTACTTTCATTTTGGGAAATTCAAAATTTCCCGGGAATCTTTACCCTTTTTTTGTCCTTTTAATTTGGGGGGAATTACATTCCATTCCCTAGAGGCATATTTACTCTTTGCATTAATTTTTTTAGCCTCCCCAAAAAAGTCATTAAAAGGTTTCCCTTCCTTTTATGTCACACCCGGAAAATTTTCCACAAAAATTTTTTTGCTCCCTTCTTTTTCTCAATTGGGCTTTTCCCTACGTTTAAAGGGGGGCATTTATCGCGGTTTTAATAGGAAAAGGGCTGGAGTAGCCAAACCCAAAAAATCGCTCCTAAAGCGAAAGGTTTTTTAGGGGGACTAAGTGGGTCACAGGGTTCTCAAGGGCCTAAGAACGGGACAACCCCCCGCCTCTTGGGAAACTCACTTTAGGAAAGCTTTAAATTATGTCGCCGTAAAAGGGATAATTCTTCCCCTGAAAATTTTTTAAGATTTTTATTTTTTTATTTTCACACTGGCCGAAACCCCCCAAGGCAGGGGGGCCCGAAAAAAAAAACTTTCACCATCATTCACTCCTCACTGGGCTTGCCCCAAAAGGGGGCTTTACACTACAGTTTTTTAAAATGAACATTAACACCCCCCTTCAATGCAGGCACTGTATTTCCCCTCTCCAGGACCCAAATCCGGCCCCCGCCGGGTTTCCCCGAACCCCCCTTTTATAAATGTTTCCCTTTTCTCCACTCCAAAAAGCCATCCCAAATATTTTAAAAAAAAACCCTTTGTTTTCCCCTTCACTCCTATCAAAAAACCCCTTTACGCATGGCCCCGGGAAATCCCCAAACCCCCCCCCACACAAAAACCTTTACCCCCCCTCTCCAACCTTTCCTAGGGCCCACCCCTACCCCCCCCCTTCCCCTTTCCCCTACAGACTGAAACCCCTTGAAATCCCTTCTGTTTGCTCCCTTCTCTCTCAGTTTCCCAAAACCCCCTCAACAAAAATTCCCTTTCCCCACCCCCTGGACAACATTTTTGGTAATCCCCCACCTTTCCCCCTAACTTCCAAAATAAAGGTTTCTGCATTTTTATTCACACCACAAAATTTTCCCCCCAAATACACTCCCCTGCCTCCAGCCTTTCTCCTCCCCGCAACAATTTTATTTACCCTTTTTTTCCCCACCCTATAAAGCATTTGGGAAAACTATACTCTATCAATTTCCCCCCCTTTGCCTCCAAAGGGCAAAGTTCTTTTTTCTCCCCCCAACTTTTTTAATGCACCACTCACTCTTTTTCCCCCCCAAACAAATTTTATGATTCACCTCATCTTTTTTAAAACCCATCCGCTGCACGTCCACTCCCAAAAAATCCGAATACTTTTCCCCCCTCCTACTCTCTCCCTCCAATTGAATCCAATCTTTCACACCCAATTTTTTGGTTTTCCCCCATAACCTTATCTTTCCCCGTTTTTTCACCTTTAAAATTTTTTTCTTTTGCACACCCTTTCCAAATTTTATCCCCCAATTCTGCAACTTCCCTTTAAATCTCCCAAAGCACAGTGGGCCCTAGCAAAAAGCACGTGAAAAAAACCCCACTTTGTGTGTGTTTTTTTTTTCTTTTAAAATCCCACGGGCCCCTTTTCCCAAAACCCTCGCATTTTTTTTTTTCTTTAAAAACCCCAACCATAAATATATTTAAAAAAACCCCGGTGACATCACCCCATCCTTTGGGCTAAGGCCCACTTTTACTGGGGGAAAAAAATTTTCCCCCTTTTCCCACTACTCTAACTTGAGCCCCAAATATCCTCGTAAAAACTCCCTTTACGCTTTTAGTAACCTACCTCCTACACCATACAATTGCAACACTGCCACATTCCCCCCTATCCCCCTGTCATAGCCTTTTCCAAATCCTTTAAAACCAAAAAGACCTCTTTAGCCTTTTCTAAAAAGTTCACTTATATGTTTCACTGTAAACACCTGGTCCACCCCAACCCCCTACCTTTCCTAAAGCCCCCTTGTTCATCTGCTATCCTATTCTCCGTCTTATCTTAATTCTTTCAATAATAACTCTCCCATACACTTACCAGGTATACTCAGCAGACTTATCCCCCTATAATTTTTGCACTCTCTTTTATCCCCTTTGCCTTTATACAAAGGAACTAGCATGCTCTCTGCCAATCCCTAGGTACCTTACCCTCTTCCATACATTTATTAAATAATTGCACCAACACCCTCCAAAACTATATCCCCACCTGCTTTAAACATTTCTATCTTTATCCCATCAATCCCGGCTGCCTTACCCCCTTTCATTTTACCTACTGCCTCACGAACTTCCCCACACTCACTACTGGCTCTTCCTCATCCCTACAAGATGTTATTCCTCCTTGTCCTATACACGAAATCACAGCTTCCCTATCTTCATCAACATTTAACAATTCCTCAAAATATTCCCTCCATCTTCCCAATACCTCTAACTCTCCATTTAATAACTCTCCTCTCCTATTTTTAACTGACAAATCCATTTGTTCTCTAGGCCTTCTTAACTTGTTAATATCACTCCAAAACTTTTTCTTATTTTCAACAAAATTTGTTGATAACATCTCACCCACTCTCTCATTTGCTCTCTTTTTACATTGCTTCACACACTCTCTTAACCTCTCTCTTTTTCTCCATATACTCTTCCCTCCTTGCATCACTTCCTTTGTAAAAACTTCTCATATGCTAACTTTTTCTCCCTTACTACTCTTTTACATCATCATTCCACCAATCGCTCCTCTTCCCTCCCGCACCCACTTTCTGTAACCACAAATTTCTGCTGAACACTCAAACACTACATTTTTAAACCTACCCCATACCTCTTCGACCCCATTGCCTATGCTCTCATTAGCCCATCTATCCTCCAATAGCTGTTTATATCTTACCCTAACTGCCTCCTCTTTTAGTTTATAAACCTTCACCTCTCTCTTCCCTGATGCTTCTATTCTCCTTGTATCCCATCTACCTTTCACTCTCAGTGTAGCTACAACTAGAAAGTGATCTGATATATCTGTGGCCCCTCTATAAACATGTACATCCTGAAGTCTACTCAACAGTCTTTTATCTACCAATACATAATCCAACAAACTACTGTCATTTCGCCCTACATCATATCTTGTATACTTATTTATCCTCTTTTTCTTAAAATATGTATTACCTATAACTAAACCCCTTTCTATACAAAGTTCAATCAAAGGGCCCCATTATCATTTACACCTGGCACCCCAAACTTACCTACCACACCCTCTCTAAAAGTTTCTCCTACTTTAGCATTCAGTCCCCTACCACAATTACTCTCTCACTTGGTTCAAAGGCTCCTATACATTCACTTAACATCTCCCAAAATCTCTCTCTCTCCTCTACATTCCTCTCTTCTCCAGGTGCATACACGCTTATTATGACCCACTTTTCGCATCCAACTTTACTTTAATCCACATAATTCTTGAATTTACACATTCATATTCTCTTTTCTCTTCACATAACTGATCATTTAACATTACTGCTACCCCTTCCTTTGCTCTAACTCTCTCAGATACTCCAGATTTAATCCCATTTATTTCCCCCCACAAACTCCCCTACCCCTTAGCTTTTTTCGCTTAGGGCCGGGGCATAAAATTCTTTTCATTCATAAAAATCAGCAATCATTTTTTCTTGTCTCCGCAACATCCACGCCATTTAAGTATCCAGTTTTAAAAGTTTTCTTCTCTTTTTTGTAAATGTCTACAGGGGGAAGGGGGTTACTAGCCCATTGTCCGGCATTTTAGTCGCCTCATACGACACGCATGGCTTACGGAGGAAAATTCTTTTCCATTCCCCTGGAAATAGAAGAAATAAAGAAGAAAAAAGAGCTATTTAAAAAAAGGAAAAAACCCTAGATTTTGTATGTTATATGCTGTGGTATCTGTGAAGTGTGCCAAGTGTAAGTAGGAGTAGCAAGATTCCCTGAAATCAGCGTGTTTATGAAAAGAAAAAAAAACCAGAAATCCTACCATCATGCAAAACAGTTACAGTTTTGTTTCAAGTATCGGGCGGACGGTAGTACTTCCCTGGGGGGTTCTGTCTACCAACCTACTACCTATTCCAAATTTTTTCCTCAATGATGGACCTGTCATAAAAACAGTCTTTTAACTAAGTACATTTTTGTTACTCTGGCACTACAATTAAACAATCCTCAAAGGAGTGGTCTTAGAATCTTTCTTCACTCCGTGATGTGGCAAATAGTGACCAAAAATTTTGCTTGTCAGGAGGTACCTCTTCTATAAATTTTTAATTAAATGCTCGCAATTTTTCTTTAGGTTTTAAACAATTTCTTGTGTCTTACTCAGTTCGCAGAGCTGGCTTTAATCCCCATATCTATTTTTAAATTGTGGGAAATTCTGGATGGTTCAATCTCCAGGGAAAGTCGCACCCGTATTGTCCAGTTTCAAATTTTACATCTTCAAGGTTTTGCTCGGTAAAAAAAAATCTTTTGGAATTTTATCATTTACATTTTTTTCCAATGCTGTTTTTCCCACAATTTATGCACTGCCCAAACACCATCCTTAGGGAAAGGGAAATTATTGGGGACGATTTCATGAGTAAGACACACGTTTGGTATTTGTGTTTCCTCTGTCATAAATTATTATTAAGGAATTCCTCCCTAATTACATGGCCTCCTGCGTTTTCAAAAGGGTGACACCACATTTCTTAACCAACCCTTTACAAAGGGGCTTTAAAAGTCATACTTCAAAAATAATTTTTGGGCCCTACAGAATCACACTTCCCCCAGAAGGTGCTAAATATACATTTGTGAAAGTCTTTCTGTTTGCTTTACTAAGCCCTATGTAGATATTTTCTCTGGAAGTCTATCTAAATTACGTTTAACACTTTTTTTCATTGCCCAACCTGACAGTTCGTAAACAGTGTATAAAATTTGAGCCCTTTTATCCAAAGAAAAACCCAGATATTTTAAAGTTGGGGGATCCCCCTTCTGTATTTTTCTCCATCAAAATTTACGTTTTTTGAAAGTACGCGGGGATCCCTGGTCCAATAATGATTTATATTTTTTGATTTTCCCCTTTTATCATCAATTTTTACCTGAAACAGGTAAGGCTACTTCAGCAAAACCATCTTATTAATATTGCGCAATTTTTTTTTTACATTAGCTACTGTTGTGCAGGATTGTAACTTTATCTTTTATCAACTTTTTGACCTTTACACATGATATTGGTGTTTACTTTGTGACTTGATAAAAAGAAGTTTAAATTTTGGGTAAAAAACCTTTTCATTGTGATTACCTAAAAACCCGATACATTGTCAAGTTCTCCAAACTTTCAACTTTTTTTCTGTTTGTATGCATTGCAAAATTTTTAGAAAAATTTAGTCCCTTGCAGAAGAGAAAACTCTTTTTTCTTTGCGGTTTTTATTAACTGGATTTTGGGGGTACTTATTTTCTTATTGTGGAGAATCATTATTTTTGATTCCCGCTATTGATATGCCCCCTATGAACTCTTTTTAGGAAATGAATTTTTATTTTACCCTTGGGGTAAAATTTTTCCCCTTTTTGAAAATTGCAGATCCTGGTTATTATGTGTTGCATCTTTAAAAGAGTTTGGTTTGGGTGGGCTGCATGCACAAAATTTTGTAGCCTAGTCTTATTTTCCCCCAGACCCAAAAAAAACTTGTGATATTTTTTTGAGAAAAATTCAAGGTTTTATAGCTTAAATTTTTTCTTACCTGACACTCAAAAACCGTTGATTCCCTTTAGTTTATATTTATTACTTAAAGTTTTGAGGGCTCTCCAGTTTAACCTAAAATGCTGTAAACCTTTGTAAGTTGATCTGGAGATTTTAAATTAAAATGATGTTCACTAATCCAACATACTTCTTTTATATTCCCTAAGTGACCTTCAACAAGTAAATGCTTCCTTGTAAGAGTCATCTACATTGGGAAAGGTTATATAATATGTGAGAATTCCTCTTTCTGTCCTTTGAGGTAAAAAAAATTTAGTTACACAGGCTAGGTCACTTTATCATGCATGCTGCTTTAAAAAAAAGCCAAAAAATTTCCCCCCAATTTTCTCTAGGATTAAAAAAAAGGTGAACATAATTCTGGGAGTTTTTTGGGAAAGAAATTTATTTGTTGGAGAGATGATTAACTGCCTGGTTTTTCACATTTTAATTTTTCAAGGGGGGGGGGGGGCCCGACTTTTGAAAAAAGAATCTTTTAAATTATAATACTGATTAATCCAAGATTACTTCAGTTCATCTACACAGTTTACTAACAATCTCCTTCATATTTGTTGTAAAATAATTTTTATGAATCATTTTTATTACCTGATTTTTAAAAAATTTTAATTTCCCGTTTACAGTTTTTTTGATTCTTAATTTTAACCTTTTTTTTGTTTTGGTTACCCCTGCCCCGGCTTGCAGGATGCTTTTTTTTGTCCATATTTCCATTTGTTTTTCCATATTTTTCCCCATTTTTCGCCTGATCATGTATTTTAACTCAAATTTTAAATGATTCACTTCAACCTGATAAAATTCGTTTGAATTCGGTACTTAGCTTAGAATTTTAGTGAAAAATATTTCTTCTTGTTTATTTTTAAAAAAATTTAGAAAAACCGCCGTCAAAATTAATTTTTTTCTAATAAATCCTTGCCAGAATTTGGCATAGCAAAATTAATATTATACACATTAATATAATTAGCTACACTTGGCTTATCAATTACACATACACTGATATAAATCTTGGCCAGAATTGTCTTATCAAATTAATATTATACAAATATAAATCCTTGCCAGAATTTGGCATAGCAAAATTAATATTATTCACAATATAATGTTTAGCCTCACTTAACTTGGCTTATATAAATTAATGTTGTAATAATTATAATCCACTACACATTAAGTAAATTTGTGGGCTTAACATCCACCTCCTGTCATTTCCCATATAATTATTAAGTAATTTACTAATTAATGACTTCACTAATTACCTCTGGTTCAAGAAGGACCAACGAGCAAATTAAATGTGGAAAAATGCATTTATCTGAATGTATCATTATGTACATAACAGTAAATGAACACAGATAATGATTATTTTTCAGTTAGACAAGTAGGAATTTGGGACACCTAGGTCTCCAAAAATATCCCCCTTTGATACCTACCACTGTCATATCCACAAGTTGCTCTGGACCTATTAATTACCATTGAAATATGTATCACCAGGAATACTTTTAAATATATAAATTTGTGGACTATATATTAAAAATAATAAATTGTTATGTGCTCAATTACCTAACAGAAGGAAAATATATCTTAATATCACTCACCAATTTAACTGGAGATTAATGTGTCATGTACAGGACCCCCCCCCCCTTCTTTTGCCTACATTTATGAAAAATTTACTGGCCAGAATTTAAACATAAATTAGACAGCTTATCTGAGGTTCCTGGAGTTGTCCTGTCCTATCGCCTGATACTCAAATTATGCAGGAATGCACATCCAACAATTTCACCTCCTATTTGAGAGGTGTCAGCCCAATTTTAACCTCTAGGGCACAAAAATTCTTCACATTAATCACTAACATTCTGTTCAATTCAAACAATAATGGCAACTGCCATCTGTGGAGGTGCAGAACCTCCCTGTTGGCTCCATTCTCTTCTTTTAAAAATACACTTTTAATCAGGTTTATTTACACAGCATAATATTGGGAAATTTTTTTCCACATCTGGTAAAACAGGTGGAACATGCATCTTTGACCATCCCAAAAGATGCCGCACCCACATGACAATCCATGAAAGAAAATGCTACAATGCATACTGCCAGGCATATCATGTAAAGGGGACTAGAAGACACATACAAGCCAGGCTATGGAAAACAAAAGAGAGGAACCTCAACCTCTCCATGGACCAAGGTTTTTTAGGACCAGAAGGGAAAAAAGACTGGCAAGAAATGACAATACTCCTTCAACACCTGAAAACACTTTTGGAGCAGAGGCACGGAAATTGGCCTCTACCCCAGAACAACAGATATTAGAGCCAGCAAATAAAACCTTCCTAAATTCCACCAATACGACATTTGTCTTTGCAAACATGCAGGGTCTAAAGCTGTCAAAAAAAAAAATTCTTACATCAAGGGACTGCTCATGGAGTCAAATGCAATGTTTGGAGCATTCACAGAGACCCACATAAAGGATCATTATGACAAGGAAATATGGATCCCAGGTTATAACCTATTCTGATGCGACAGACTAAACAGGCAAGAAGGGGGGGTTGGCCTGTATGCCACAGAGTTGCTCATTTGCACAGAACTACTAAACACCTCAAATGATGTAGCTGAAGTTTTGGCAGTAAACATCGAAAACCAAAACCTTGTCATTGTAGTAGTGTACAAGCCTCCAGATGCAACTTCCCAGCAACTCCAGGAGCAGCTTGAGAAAATTGACCACTGTCTGGAAAATCTCCCAACTCCTGCCCCCATACATCTTACTACTTGGAGATTTCAACCTGAGACACATAAAATGGAGGAGTATAGCAAGCAGTGTTTTAGCAGAGATCACCTCGGGAGGCAGCTTAGATGAAAATTTACACGCACACGAACTATTAAATCTCTGCAACAAATTCACCTTAAACCAGCAAATAGTAGAGCCTACAAAGCTATAAAATATGCTGGAC
>NC_069452.1:33765367-33823047 GCF_026875155.1 Cherax quadricarinatus | reverse complement strand
GCCCTTTGATAAAGTAAGAGCAAAAAATTTTTATGTGGACAATTCCCGGGGTTTTTGACATCAATGAAGGGGAACTGTTAAGACTTATTGGGAGGCTAATAAAATAATGCAAAGAGTAAATATGCCTCTTGAGGGAATGGAATAGTAATTCGTCCAAATTAAAAGGGACAAAATAAGTAAAGATTACCCTGGAGATGAAGTCCCAAAATGTAGTAATGTATTGGGATTACCTTGGGATACTGAGAGAGATTTGCTAATGTTAAAACCTAATAATAACAGTAATGCCCAATAAATTAACTAAGAGAGTTTTGCTTGCTGAAGTTTCCAAATGTTTTGATCCACTAGGTTTAGTGTCACCCTTTACTATAGAGGGAAATTATTAATACAGGAAGCATGGAAACTTAAATGTGCTTGGTATAGAAATTCCAAATGGGAAAAATGTACTCCACCATTTTTTTGTGATGCTTCAAAATTGGCATATGGAGCAGTTGCTTACCTTCAATGTAACAGTGTTATTTCTCTTGTTATGTCTAAGGCTAAAGTGTCTCCAATTAAATCATGCACCTTGCCTCAGTTGGAATTAACAGCCATTGATGTAGGTGTCAAATTAGCTAATTATATAAGAAATAAGTTACAGGAGATAAATATTAGCGACACCGTAATTTGGTCTGATAATGAGGTATCCTTACAATGGATTCGTAATGGAAACAGTAAAATTGTGTACATACAAAACAGAGTCGCTGAAATTAATCAGATGCAATAGAAGTATAATAGTTTGGGTCAGCATATGTTAACATTTAATCATATACCTGGTGAGGAGAATCCAGCTGATTTCTTGTCTCGAGGTTTACCTTATGCTAAATTTGTAAATACTGTATCATGGTTTAAAGGACCGAGCTGGTTGGTAAATAAAGTTAATTGGCCTGTACAAAAGGCGTATATTGCTCCTGTTGAAATTACTGTGACCACCGCTCCAATAGTTTGTCCTTCCTTAGCCATTGATATAAATAGGTATTCTTCTTCGCCCAAACTAATCAATGCAACTAAGTTGGTGTTTAAATTTCTAAACAAGATGAATATATCATATAAGTTTTCACATCTTCTTGAATATTGGATAAAGAGGGTACAAGAAATCTATGGAAATGAGATTAAATTGATGGAAAGAAAAATTGAGAAAGGTTCCATAGTAGAGAAATTGGGGCTGTATTTAGAGAACAATGTAATTAGGTGCAGAGGTAGGTTACAAAATGCTGAATTGGGTGATTATGCTAAACACCCTATCTTACTGCCCAAAACTCATCATCAAACAAATTTAATTTTTCTAAATGCCCATAAAAATGTAATGCATGGTGGGGCACAAGATACCTTAAATTGTGTTAGGGAAACTTTCTGGATTCCACAAGGATGGCAAAGTGTAAAAAGGGTGATTAAATCTTGTTTTAATATGTCGCCATGTGGATGCCAGATCCTCTATGTACCCAGGTCCTCCACTATTGCCAAATAAGCAATTTGAGTCATTTAGCAACGACCTCCACCTATTATTATTATAATCAAAAAAGAAGCGCTAAGCCACAAGGGCTATACAGCGCTGCAGGGTAGGGAAGGAACCGAGGGCATTGGATGGCAGAAGGGAGGAGGGATGATCAGTAGGTTACAGAAAACAGCGGGGCAGGGGATAGTATGGGGGTAGGGGGTAGCAAGAGATTGAAGTAGAAAGGGCTGAAGGTATCAGAATTTGTGAAGTAAGTCAGTTGTTGTCAAAAAGTCAATGAGAGAGTCTGGATGAAAGAGTGGGTCCATCAGTGAGAAGGGAAGGTAAAGAGAGAGCAGCAGAGCGAAGACGACAATGGGGGTAAATTCTGCGTGCTCGTGATAAAGTGGGCAGTCCCAACAGAATGTGGCTGACTGATAATGGAACTTGGCAATTCTCACAGAGAGGAGCAGGGCGCCTCTCCATGAGATATCCATGAAATAAGACGAGTAGGCAATGCGAAGACGGAAGAGAGTAGTCTCCCAACCTCGACACTGGGGATAAGAAACGGCGATCAGTTATGGAGGAGAAAAGTGAATATGAATGTGTAATTCAACGAATTATGTGGATTAAAGTAAAGGTTGGTGCGAAATGTGGGTCATAATAAGCGTGTATGCACCTGGAGACGAGAGGATGTAGAGGACGAGAGCCAGATTTTGGGGAGATGTTAAGTGAATGTCTAGGAGCCTATGAACAAAGTGAGAGAGTAGTAATTGTGGGAAGGGGACTGGACTGCTAAGTAGGAGAACCTTTAGAGCGGGTGTGGTAGGTAAGTTTGGGGGGGGTGCCAGGTGTAATGATACTGGGGAGCCTTTGATTGAACTTTGTCTAGAAAGGGGTTTTTTAGTTAGGTAATACATATTTTAAGAAAAAGAGGATAAATAAGTATACAAGATATGATGTAGGGCGAAAATGACAGTTGTTTGTTGGATTATGTATGGTAGATAAAAGACGTTGCGTAGACTTCAGGATGTACATGTTTATAGAGGGGCCACAGAATATATCAGTATCACTTCTAGCTTGTAGCTACATGAGAGTGAAAGGTAGATGGGATACAAGGAGAATAGAAGCATGCAGGAAGAGAGAGGTGACGGTTTGAACTAAAAGAGGAGGCCAGTTAGGGGTAAGATATAAACAGCTATTGGAGTTAGATGGGCTAATGAGAGCATAGGCAATGGGGGTCGAAGAGGTTATGGGTAGGTTTAAAAATGTAGGTGTTAGAGTGTTCAGCAGTAAATTTGTGGTTACAGGAAAGTGGCGTGGGGAGGGAAGAGGAGCGATGGTGGAAATGATGATGTAATGAGAGTAGTAAGGGGCGAAAGTTAGATTATGAGAAAGTTTTTTTTTTTAAAGTAGAAGTGATGAGGAGGGAAGAGGTATATGGAAGAACCGAAAAGAGCGAGGATAAGAGGTGGTGAAGCAATGTAAAAGAGAGCAATGAGAGAGGGGAGAGTGTTATCAACATATTTTGTTGAAAATAAGAAAAAAAGTTTTGGAAGTGATATTAACAAGTTAAGAAGGCCTAGAGAACAAATGGATTTGTTCCGTGTAAAAATATGAGAGGAGAGCGTTATTAATGGAGAGTTAGAAGTATTGGGCAGATGAGGAATATATTTTGGATGAATTGTTAAATGTTGATGAAGATGGAACTGTGATTTGTGTATAGGACAGGGAGGAATAACATCTTGTAGGAGTGAGGAAGAGCCAGTACGTGAGTGTGGGGGAAGTTCGTGAGGCCAGTAGGTAATAATGAAGGGGGTAAGGACAGCGGGATTGATGGGATAAAGATAGAATGTTAAAAGCAGGTGGGGATATGTTTTGGAGTGGTTGGTTGAAATTATTTAACTAAATGAATGGAGAGGGTAAGGTACTAAGGGATAGGCAGAGAGCATGCATAGTTCCTTTGGTTAAAGGCAAAGGGGAAAAAAGAGAGTGCAAAAATTATAGGTGGGGGATAAGTCTGCTGAGGGTATACCTGGTAAAGTGATGGTAGAGTATTATTGAAAGAATTAGGAAAAGACGGCGACTAGGATAGCAGATGGAACAAGGAGCTTTAGGAAGGTAGGGGGAGTGTGGACAGGTTGTTTACAGTGATGAAAATATACTGTGCAACAGTATTTAGATAGGCTTAAAGAGGTCTTTGTGGCATTTATGGATTTGGAAAAAGGATATGACAGGGTGATAGGGGGCAATGTGTCAGATGTTTGCAAGTGTTATGGTGTAGGAGGTAGGTTTCTGAAAGCAGTTGAAGAGTTTTTACGAGGATAGTGTGCTTCAGTTAGGAGTTTGTAGCGAAAGAGGGAAATTATTTCCAGTAAATGTAGGCCTAGACAAGGTGTGTGATGTCACCGTCCGGTTGTTTTAATATATTTATAGATGGGTGGTAAGAGAAGTAATGCGAGTGTTTGGAAGAGGCGTGGAGTTAAAAGATAAAATTCACACACAAAGTGGAAGGGTGTCACAGCTGCTCTTTGCTGATGACATGTGCTCTTGGGAGATTCTGAAGAGAAAGAAGTTGCAGAGATTGGTGGATGGAATTTGGTAAGGTGTGCAAAGAAGAAAATATTAAAGGTGAATACAGGAAGAGTAAGGATATGAGGATAACAAAAGATTCAGGTGATGTAAGATTGGATATCAGATTGGAGGGTGGGAGGAGAGTCTGGAGGAGGTGAATGTATTCAAATATTTGGGAGTGGACGTGTCAGGATGGGTCTATGAAAGTTGAGGTGAATCAAGAATTGATGTGGGGGAAAGAGTGTGTGTGCACTTGGAGTCTGTGGAGTAAAGAACTTTGTCCTTGGAGGCAAAGAGGGGAATGTATGAGGAATAGTTTACCAATGTCTTATATGGGTGTGAAGCTGGGGATGAATGTTGCAGCGAGGAGACAGGTGGAGGCAGTGGAGATGTCATGTCTGAGGGCATTGTTGTGGTGTTGAATATAATGCGAGATCGTTTTGTTGGAAGTTAGGAGGAGGTGCGGGTATTACCAAAAACTGTTGTCAGAGGTGAAGGAAGGGTGTTGAGGTGTTTCCGGACATTGTAGAGAGGAAAGGAAGCGAAAAAGAATGATTCTTGCTAAAGTCCGGGGGAGAGCCCCATTATTAAACCCGAACAGGAAATGCTGTCAGTTAAAAAGTTCTTAAGGAAGGATGGTAGAATTGCTCGAAGGCTAAGGAGTGGCTAGGGCTAAATATTATACCTCCAAGTTGTGTTTCATATGCCTTCTCAAGATCAAAAAATATGGCAATAAACTGAGTGTTATTCGCAAAGGGCATTACGATCATACTGTATCACGCATAGTAAGGGGTCTATGGTAGAACGTTCTTACGGAAAGCCATATTGACGAGTGGAGAGGTGATGTGGTGTCTCTAAATACACTCTAAACGTCTATTTTACTAGGCGTTCATTACTTTGCACTGCACTGGTAAGGAGCAATGGGACGATAGTGGGAGGTTTAAAGTCCCGTAGTGCCAGGTTTGCGGAAAGGGAGATCATGGGGATTTCCACAGCTGTGGAAGAAACTCCTTCGTGACCAAATAAGATTGTAACGGCGTATAGGACTTGCAAGGCTGATGATGTAAATGTTGGTGTCGCATACGAAATGAATGTCGTCGGGCCCGCTGCGATGATCGGACAAGCTGAGATGTGTTGCCTCCAGTTCTTGAAGTGTAAAAGGACATTATATGTTCTTCTTGAGAAGAGAAAAGTCCAAGGGTGCTACTCTCTGGCAGACTTTGAGGAAAAGCAATGACGGGCATAGATGGAGTCCCTGAGAAATACCGGACCAGAATGATTGCAATTTTCAATGCAACATCTAGTGGGTTTGCTATATCAAACACCGGCAACCACAGAACAGGAGGGGTTCAGGAGATATTTACCACTCAGTTTTCGTACTTTTTTCCAGACTGCATTCATAGAGGAGCAGAGGTGATGGTGGAGACATAAATCTCGCAGCAAAGTGCGTTTAGCGTCACGGATGGACACGTCAGAGCGATCGCAGCTTCGTTTAAATCAAAGGTGCTCTGTGGTTCTATTGTACAGGTACTGCCCCATGCAGCGCGTTTAAAAAACGTACTGCACGAGCACAAGCAGGAGGACCACCAAGGCCGCATTTTGAGAATGCCTGCCCGAAGTTTGGGGTATAGATTGAGAAGCTGCGGTGAAAAAACGAGACTAGATGAGGTGTAATGCTTCATCGATGGAGGAATGAGATAGGAACCTCTTTAAAAAACAGTTAGGTGTGAGTAAAGGTTCCAATTTGCCCGATTAAATTGCCAGCGTGGGGTGCGAAGAGGTGGCGAATTTGAAGGGGAAGTAAGAATGATTGGGAAATGATCACTTTCATGTAAGTCGGGAGAACAGACAGTGAAGTATAATGCGGAGGGAAGGAAGAGCAAAACTGAGAGATCGATGCAAGAGAGAGTATGATCCGAGGATCAAAATGGGTGTGAGTACCTGTATTTAAAAACATGGAGGGGGGGGGTGGCAGAAAAAGCCTCTAAAGAATGCCACGGGAATCACGTGAGACCCCGAGGAAATGATGGCTATTAAAATCGCCAAGTACAGAAAGCGGTGGCGGTAATGACGAGACAAGAATGGCAATATTCCGGAATAGATAATGCGAGGAGAGAGATATATAGAACAGAGCGTGTACACCTTGCAAGTGGAACCGGGCTGCTGTTGTAAGCAGCGAAGTACGAAACAAATAGCTGATGGTACGGAATATAAGTGCGTAGATGAAGGGAACTGTCCTTAAGTCCCATCCAGAAAAAGAATCTGAAGAAATTCAATAAATTCTAGCTGAGATGGGATAGATACAGCAGAGTGTAAATTTTGGATCCTGTAAAGCAAAACAACAGGGAAAAACTGGGCGAGAAACATCTGAAGTTCACCTGATTACCCCTGAGGTGCTATGTTCCACTGTAATAGCGTGTTGGGCAATGATAATAAAGATGCCTAAAATCCGCAGGTAGGGTTCTATTGACTAGAGGATGGAAAAGTCCACATGCAGTGGCAGCAGAAAACGTTCAAAGCAGCGAAGGAAACGGTGCATGCGCAAGAAAAAGGAGTTGTGAGATGGAGGAGAGGAAGAGAGAAGGAACAGAGGGGTGGAGGCTCAGAGTCCAATTGTTGGTTAGGTCTCTGCAATATATTCAGAGATTGCTTCAATTGTTTTGGATTCAAAGCCGTTGTATGGGAGACATAATTGGAGATGGAAGGGGGCAGAATGAGTAAAGATTGGAAAACTGTAATGGATTGTGCCAAGGTAGGGGGGTCGAAAGGGTGGAGGGAACTGGAGAAGAAGCATGGAAGGGGACAGAGAGAGGCAGAAACCTGGGAGTGGCCCGAGGAGGAGGAAACTAGGAGGAACTGGGGGGAAGGTACAGTACGAGAAGGATGGTCGAACCTCTAAACTTGTAAGCAGAGCCAGTGAGAGGGGAAGAACCAGGTACAGAGAAAGTGATGTAAAACGAGGAAGTAGAAGGGAAGGAGTGGTTAAAGGAGCTTTGTTTGACTTTGAGAAGTAGTGGCCGATTGGAGGTTGCTCGCATGAGAGGTGTCGTATTATGAGATCACGAGGGAGATTCACAAATTCCAATTCAATAACAAAAAATAAGTGGGGACCAAAGTAAACCAAGTCCTAACCGATATAAGCTTGGACGATATTACTAAGCAACCAACCAATTATGACCTCGAACTTGGATGGCATCGATGTTGCACAAGGCTTATTCCTCTAAGAAAAAGAGGAGTAGATGTAAATAAGAAAAGAGACAGGCGCTCCCTTTACAGGCGCGGAAAAGAATAACAGAGCGGCTAAAAGGAGGTCAATATATCTGATGCGATAGGGAGACATGGTCAGAGAAAAGCAAACATCGAACTTCAGGCTAAATGGATTTTTTCTTATAGGAGTCAGATCGCGGGCGAAACTAACAACCATAATAAATCGAAAGTACCCAAACGTATTTTTCTCTATGTCCAAATCAAAAGTCGAGAACACGTCGATTGGTAGGCACCTACTTAAACAAGATGGGTCCTACACGGATGACAGCAAGGAATATGAGTGAGCTACTCAAGTCCCAATATGGACTCAGTTTTTAGCAAGCCACTAACAGATGAGAGTCGAAGATCAAAATGAATTTTTTATGAGAGAGCAAAGAATTTGGTTAACAAAGCCCTATCCGATGTATCCTGATGCCAAATGACTTCGAACAGGCGCTAAATGACATGCCCATGCACTCTGCCCAGGGCAGACTTATGGAACTCGTGTTCATAAGAAACTGCAAGAAGCCCCTATCACGAGCCTTTTCCATCCTATGGAGAGGGAGAGAGCCAAAGAAGAGCTAAGCCAGCAGCATGGACACGGGGGTGTCCACAGTTACTAAAAAACAGACATAGCCCATCACAAAGGGGGAGTTAAAGCAGCAGCAAAGAACTACAGACCGATAGCACTACATCCCCTTATATAAACAATCTTTGAAAGGGCCCTAAGAAGCAAGATCACCACCAATCTAGACACCCATCAGTTACCACAACCAGGGAACATGGGTTTAGAACAGGTCGTCTGTCTGTCTCAAAACTTTTGGATCCTCTACGACAAGGTACTGATGCTAGAAGAAAAAAGAAAGCAGATGTAATATATATAGACTTTGCAAAAGCTTCGCAAGTTTTGACCAAGGGTATGGCAACAAAGCATGTAAAGGAATAACAGGAAAAAGAGGGTCGTGGATCTATAATTTCCTCATAACAGAACCAAGAGAGTAGTCGTCAACAGGAGTAAAGTCCGCGGCAGCTACGGTGAAAGATCTGGTTCCACATGGCAAGTACTTGCTCCCATTTGTTCATCCTTCATATCCAACATAGACAAGGATGTCAGTCACAGCCGTGTCTTCTTTGACAGATTGACACCGAATCTGCATGACAGTGTCTTCATTGCAGACACTGCAAGGTCCAGGCAGACATCAACCAAATTTTCAGTGGGCTGCAGAAAACATATGAAGTTCACGATAGAAATATCAATTATCAGGATCTGGGTAAACAGAAGAAATAAATCTTATCGGGAGTACAAAACAAATTTTCTTGCAAACCAAATAGAGGAAACACCAAGACTAAGACTCTGGGGTGGAGTGATCATGCGGAGGATTTACTTAAGGACATAAATTGTATCAATCGCAGTGTAGAAAAAATGAACAGGATGGTTAATGAGAACCTTCAAAAATTGTGAGGCAAGCCCATGGTGGGCCACTCTTCAGGTCGCTTGTTCTATCTAGGGGGATATTGTGCTCATAACGCACCTTTAGGCAGGTGAAATTTGCAGACTAGAAAATGTACTCAGAGAACCTCACAGGCGCATACGGAAGATAAAAACCTTCAATTCCTGGGAGCGCTGCAGGCTCTAAACTGTATTCCCTGGAATGCATGTGGTGAGAGATACATGATTATTTACACCTGGAAAGTCGTATAGATGGACTAGTACGAACTTGCACACAAAAATCACTCATACGAAAGCACAAGATTTGGCAGACGATGCAATCCCCCAATGAAAAGCCTGGGGTGTCCACTAGACGTTAAGAGGACCATACAATAAGTGTAAGGGGCCGAGACTGTTCAACTGCCTCCAGATCATAAAGGGGAATTACAAACCAGACCCCTGGCTTTTCTTAAAGCTGGGCACTGGACAAGAACCTAAAGTCGGTTCCTGACAGTGGTGATGGCTCGTACGTTGGTTTGCGTGAGCCAGCAGTAAAGGCTGGTTGATCAGGCTCGAACACCAGGAGGCTTGGTCACAGACTGGGCCGCGGGGGGGCGTTGGACCCAGGAACTCTTCAGGTTAAAACTCAGGTACTTCCAAGGCTTGTGAGGGAGAGCACGAATTAGCGAGAACAGAATGAGGATTGAAATAGGGACATCTGAGCCCAGGACAGCAAAAGAATTGGATACCAGGAGTAGTGAATATGGGAGGGGTACCACAGGAGAGAGGCTTCAGAAGATGGGACCCCAGAAAGTGGGGGGATGTTTTGAAACACGGGACTAAGAAAAACGGGGTAGTCTTCCTTGGAGGCGGAGATGAGAAACAGCCAATGGCATAATGGAGACTTCTGCCTCTTTGAGGTAAAGATTTCCCGCTCATTAAGTATTATTTATTATTATTATAATCAAAAAGAAGCGCTAAGGCACAAGGGCTATAACAGCGCTCCATTAAGTAGACTTGGCAATGGCAAGAGTACGAAGGGTGAGCCTCAGGACAATTAAGGCAAGGGGAGGTCGATTGCAAGACGTATTAGAATGGGTCATCGGCACCAACGCTTGGCTTGGCTATAGATCACAATATTTTGCAGGATGGCCAAATCGCAGCAATTTCTACAAATGTTGCGGTGTAGGGATACCTTTTGCACTTGTAACCAATGTCCTGCTAATAAAAAACTGAGGATGGGAGTTCACGGCTGTGAAAGTTAAATGGTACATTGCTGGGTATTTCTCTGCCCGTGGGCAGGAATAACATAAGTGGCTACTTGAGGATTGGAGATCTTGGAGTTCCAGCTGTTCAAGAATTTCATTTCCATGTCTGGAACTTTTGATGAACTATGGTTGGGGCAGAAGAACGTTTCGATATGTGAAAGAGGGAAAGTTTCATGAGCAATGGGTTAGCATTCGGGACAGTGATGATGCACGTACTGCTCTTAGAGCATGAAAAGGAAATATCTTTACCAACATGGATAGGGGGTGCCTTGCCAATACTATGGGTCGCGAAAGAGAGGCAATAGGGAAAGTCGGTCATAAGTGAAGAATATAGTCCCTTGTGCAGTTGAAATGAGCGTGGGAAAGGCGTGTATGTAGTTGTCTATCTTTTCTCAGAAGAAAGAGAAGTGGTGGAGAAGTTTCATCAGCAGGTAATTGTGTTGGCGTTTAGGAGTGGGACAGAGTTCGTCCGACTGAATGGTAGCTGGCAATTCGAAAATTGCAGCATCGGAGAGGGAGAGGCCGGAGGCTAGTCAAAGGAGAGCGGAGGTCCTGATAAATTGAAGGAGTCAGTTGAGACTCAGTACCTGAAGCAGGTAAGGAAACAGCACCAGGAAAGAGTAAAGAGGCATTAGGAGTTGTCGAAGAGTGGTCCAAGATGAGGTAGGGTCAGAATGGGGTGCGCGGTATCAAGAAGGGGCCCAGAGGTAGCAGGATATGGACTCGGGTTCCAGGGTTAGGTTACTTCTTTCTTTTTGTTTTAGAAAAAATAAGAAAGAAGAAAATAATAAAATAAAAACAGTAATAAAAAAAGGGGGGATGGGGAGGGATAGTTCTGGGAGGTGTGAAAGGGCCAAGGACTTCTCCTCACAAGAGGACCTCAGCACATAATAGTGCAGGATGCAGCATGCAACCCATGCCATCCCTACCATCTGCAGTAATTCATGCATCCGGGAATAGCAACCTCACTTTTGCCGAGCTTCCTCGGTGGACAAAAGAGAAGCGTGGCGGATATCCGCCACAAAGCATACCTCCTTTGGCACCGCCCCTGGAGTCCGAAAGGAGCCTCCAGAGCATACACTGCCGCCCGAAACATACCAAAGCCAATCCCCGGGAGACTGGAGAGGGATTGGGACAATCCCCAGGCAATCCATATGTCCACTTGCACACTACACCACCGCAAGAACCTCAACGGAATGGGATGGACCCAGTTCCCCTTTCCCTACCCAGGACTAGCATGCCTGTGGGGAAAAAAAAAAAAACACTCGCGGACCAAAAAGAGGAGGGGAATAGGGAGGGGTGGGGAGGGCGAGGAGGAAGAATAAGGGAGAGGATGGGGAGGATGGATAAGGGCGGGGGATTGGGGAGGTAATTAGGTTTTTTTTCGGCTGAGGAAGGAGGACCAACAGTCTAATTCTTCAGACCAAGAGGCCTCTTCATCACGCTCAAGGTGCCCCCTTGAAGCGGGGCTCTTAAGGTCAGCTTGGCCTGAAACTTGGAGCAGCAGGCACCTTATCAGGAGGCTTGGCTCTCCAAAAAAAAAAAATAAAAATATGGGACCTTATATACTTGGATCAAAGGGTGACGTAAAACATACCAGGATAAAATAACTTACAATTTAATAAACAAATTACAAGGGGAATCTGAATTTGTTAGCACCAAAGAAAAAAAACAATTGCTAGTAAAAAATACTAGCAATATAGCAGACGGGTCTTACTGATATTAGAAATAATTCCTAAATAGTTTCCAAAGAACTCCATGGTTACCATGCTGTCTGGGGGTTTACCTCCTTGTTTTAAATGCCTGAAACATTCTTCAGGTTAGCTACTGAGATATTTCAAATCCAGTTACATCCTGGGATGATCCTCCAGGGCAAGTTATCTCTTCAGCCATTCCAATACTTCTATAATTCATAGGCATCTCTTGTGGGGTAGCCTAGTTGCGTAAAACCTTATAAGAATATTTTTTCTGATTAGTTAACAAAACACACCGGACAAGAAGTTCTACAAAAAAAAAAAAAAAATCTTACAAAAAAATTAAGAGAAGATAATCAGCAAGACACTACTTCACATTCATCCCAAAAAGCAATAAAAACGGATTAATAAATATTCACGTATAACACTCGAAGGATTATACAAAAAATACGACATTAAGTGAATACAATAAACAAACAAATAACTTATACAATCATAGGAACAAATCTAGTTATGTTAAGTTACATGTGACCAGACAAAATGACAGAAAAATAAACACAGACATAAGTAGCTGATATTTAATAAAGCTGTTTTCATTATAAAATATGGGTAGAAAAGATTTAGGTTAGAAATAACGAAGTCTTAGAGTAGATCACAGGACTAAGAAAGTGTTGAAAGTATAACAGAGAAAGGTATTACACAAATTTTTTGATACCTAGAAGAAATCTATGAAATATTAAAAGTAAATTAGATTTAAAAAGAGTTAGGTTAAAATAAGCTAGAGTGAAGTTGAGAACAAAGTTGGCATAGTCACATGGGTCATAATTAACCCCATCCATGCCTTAAATTATCAATATTCTTACAATTTACTCTAATCATACAATATCATTTAGGCTATGATAATAAGGCAAGTTATAAGACATACCCAGCTAATAGCCCTTCCTAGTGTAGTATGACAAATGCTGCTGGAGACTGTCTCCCCCAGTGGCTATAACACAAAGACTTCAGTTTATTAATACTGACCTCTCTGCTCATACTCAGCCCTTTCTAGTTCAGTCTCTTGCTGTCCTTTACCCTTTCACCATCCACTGCCCCGCTGTTATCCGTAACCTATTACTCATCCATCTCCCTTTTGCCACCTGATGCCCTCGCTTCCTTCCTGCCCTGCAGCGCTGTATAGTCCTTGTGGCTTAGCGCTTCTTTTTGATTATAATAATAATCTGCTCATACTTCCCACATAGGATATGTTTTTGTTATTGAAATACAATTTCGTGAGGAGACCTTCACGACTGCTCACATTTTGCTGATCCGGAGCTCTGTGCATACATGTCTGTACCTCTATTATGTTGTGATCTGAGCCAATTGTCTTTGATAGTTATATTATGTATTGCTCATCATTGTTAGTGAAGATGAGGTCCAGCATATTTTATAGCTTTGTAGGCTCTACTATTTGCTGGTTTAAGGTGAATTTGTTGCAGAGATTTAATAGTTCGTGTGCGTGTAAATTTTCATCTAAGCTGCCTCCCGAGGTGATCTCTGCTAAAACACTGCTTGCTTATCCTATTTTGATGTGTTCTCAGGTTGAAATCTCCATGTAGTAAGATGTATGGGGGCAGGAGTTGGAGATTTTCCAGACAGTGGTCAATTTTCTTCAAGCTGCTCCTGGAGTTGCTGTGAAGTTGCATTGGAGGCTTGTTACACTATACAAAGACAAGTTTTGGGTTTTCGATGTTTACTTGCCTAAACTTCAGCTAATCATTTGAGGGTGTTTTAGTAGTTCTGTGCTAATGAGCAACTCTGTGGCATACAGGCAACCCCCTTTCTAGCCTGTTTAGTCTGTGCATTGGAATAGGTTATAAACCTGGGGATCCATATTTCCTTGTCATAATGAATCCTTTATAGTGGGTCTCTAGTGGAATGCTCCAAAACATGCATTTGATCCAATGAGCAGTCCTTGAGGTAAGAATTTTTTTTTTTGCCAGCTTTAGACCTGCATGTTTGCAAAAGACAAATGTCGTATTGGTGGAATTGGAATTTAGGAAGGTTTTAATAAGCTGGCTCTAATATCTGTTGTTCTGGGGTAGAGGGCAATTTCCGTGCTCTGCTCCAAAAGTGTTTTCAGGTGTAGAGGAGTATTGTCTTTTCTTGCCAGTCTTTTTTCCCTTCTGGTCTAAAAAACTCGGTCCATGGAGAGGTTGAGGTTCCTCTCTTTTGTTTTCCATAGCTGCTTGTATGTGTCTTCTAGTCCCCTTTACATGATATGCCTGGCAGTATGATTGTAGCATTTTCTTTCATGGATTGTCATGTGGGTAGCGGCATCTTTTGGGTGGTCAAAGATGCATGTCCACCTGTTTTCACCAGATGTGGAAAAATTTCCCATATTATGCTGTTGTAAATAAAACCTGATTAAAGTGTATTTTTAAAAGAAGAGAATGGAGCCAACAGGGAGGTTCTGCCCCTCACAGTTGGCAGTGGCCATTATTGTTTGAATTTGAACAGCATGTTAGGAATTAATTGTGAAGAATTTTTGTTGCCCTAGGGTTTAAATTGGGCTGACACCTCCTCAAATAGGAGGTGAAATTGTTGGTGTGCATTCTGCATAATTTGAGTATCAGGCGATAGGGACAGCGACAACTCCAGGAACCTCAGATAAGCTGTCTAATTTATGTTTAAATCTGGCCAGTAAATTTTTCAAATATGTAGGAAAAAAGGGGGGGGGGGTCCTGTACATGGGACAATTATCTCCAAGTTAAATTGGTGAGTGATATTAAGATATATTTTCTTTGTTAGGTAATTGAGCACTAACAATTTATTATTTTTAATATAATAGTCACAAATTTATATATTTAAAAGAATTCCTGTGCTATATTTCAATGGTAATTAATAGGTCCGAGCAACTTGTGGATCTGAGTGGTAGGTATCAAGGGGACAATTTTTTGGGCCCTAGGATTGTCCATAATTCCTACTTGTCTAACTGAAAAAAAAATAATCATTCATTGTGTTCATTTATGTTATGTACATAATGATCATTCAGACAAAATGCATTTTTACCCCATTTAATTTGCTCGTTGTCCTTCTTGAACCGAGGTATTAGTGAAGTCATTATTAGTAAATTCTTGATAATTAATGGGAAATGACAGGAGGTGGATGTTAAGCCACAAATTACTTAAAGTTTAGTGGATTATAATTATTACAACAGTAAATTTATTAAGCAAGTTAAGTGAAGGCTTAAACATAATATTGTGAAAATATTTATTTTGCTATGCCAAATTCTGGCAATGGATATATATTTGAATATATTAATTGATAAGACAAAAAAAATTCTGGCCAAGATTTTATATCAGTGTATGTGTAATTGATAGCCAGTGTAGCTAATTATATTAATGTGTAAAATATTATTAATTTTGGCTATGCCAAATTCTGGCAAGGATTATTTTGCATATATTATTTTGACGAGGCTGAGTTTGGCTAAAGGTTTGTATTAAATTATAATTTGAAGTTTATATTATTTCTTGCACGTGTAATTGCTAAGCTCAAGTAGATAGGTTTTAGTCAAATGTAAGTTGTAATCAGTGGTTGTAAGTTTATTCAGATTGTTATTAATTGAGTTGAATTTACTACATTGCATCATGGCTGGCTGAAAATTGGAGGAAAATTATTATCGAAGGGACCAAAAAAACAATTAATGGAATATAGGAGAAAAACAAGCATACCTGCAACGCACGAGAAGGTAATGTACCAAGACATACAATAAATGGTTGGAATTAATGAATCAGAACGTGATACTGATTATTTAAAATTGTATTTAGTTGCATTGGGTAATAGATATGATTCATACAAATTATTTAACAACAAATATGAAGGAGATTTGTTTAGTAAACTGTGTAGATGAGACTGAAGTAGATCTTGTATTAATCAGTATTTGAATGAGAGAAGTTCTTTCTTATAAAAGTCAGGCCTTGAATAAATTTAAAATGTGAGAGTAAACCAGGCAGTTATCAGTCTGCTCCCAACAAATAATATGTCATTTGCCAAAACTCCCAGAATTATGTTCACTGTATTAATCCTAGAGAAAAATTGGGAGGATTTTGGTCATTTTTTTAAAGCAGCTTGTGCATGATAGAGTGGACCTAGCCTGTGTTAACTAAATTATATTACCTCAAAAGGACGGTAAGAGGAGAAGAGTGCTCACATATTATATAGCCTTCCCAAATGTAGATAGACTCTTACAAGGAAGCAGTTGATTGTGCAGGTCACATATGGTAATATAGAACATAGTATGTTGGATCTAGTGAACATCATTGTTAATTTAAATTCTCAGATCACACTTACAAAGGTTTCAGCAGTATAGAGTTAAACTGGCGAGCTACTCTCAAAAACTTAAGTAATAAATATAAATGAAGGAATCAGACTGGTTATTGAGTTGTCAGGGTATAGAATAAATTAAGCATAAAACACATGAATGGTACCAAACAATTATCACAAGACTTATTATTTTGGTTCTGGAGGAAATATAGACTAGGTCTACAAGAATAATTGTGCCGTTTGCAGACCAGCCAACCAACTCTTTTAAAGATGCAACACATATACTCTGAGTATCTGTTCAAGTTTCAAAAGGAGAAAATTTATCCCACGGTAATAATCAAAATTCATTTCTAAAAGGTGGCATAGGTGCATATCACGTAGCAGGAATCAGAAATACTGATCTACACAGGTAAGAAGAATTAAGTACCTTCCTAAGAGTAGCTCAGTTATTAAGAAACCAGTCAAAGAAAAGATGAGTTGTTCTTCTGCAGGTACTCATTTTCTAAGGAAAAGAATTGCAATGCATACAACTCATGAATGATAAGTTGAAGGATTGGAGGAACTTGACAGAGTCTCAGGGTTTAGGTAATCACAATGTAAAGGAATGTTATGCCAATTAACTTTATGTTATCAAGTCACAAGTAGGACACCAAATTAGTCATTTGTAAGGACTTGATGATTAATGATGTAATAATGATAATGTTGTCATCCTGACACAAACAGTAGCTATGTAAAAATTGCTGCTAATATAATAAATGTGGTTTTGCTTGACGTTAGCCTTACCAGTGTTACAGGTAAAAATTGATGGATAAAATGCATTAAATCAAAAAATATAAATGCCTTATTGGACAGGGATCCCAGGTACGTTCATTAAAAGAATTGTCTTGATGGTATCAAAAGTAAAGATGGGAGATCCACAACTTTAAAATTATATGGTTTTCTCTCGGGATTAAAAGGTCTCATTGTATGAACTTGTTTACGTATACTGTCTAGGTTGGGCAATGAGAAAAAGTGTTAATAGTAATTGTAGATAGACTTAGAGAAATTCTCTACACGTAGGGCTTTGTAAGCAACAGAAAGACTTTCACATATTGTATATTTAGCACCTTTCTGGGGTATGTGGATGATTCTGTGGCACAATAATTATTTTGATAGTGTGACTATTATGCCTCTTTGTATAAAGGGTATGGTTATGAATGTGTGTCACCCTTTTGAAGTACTGCAGGAGCCATGTAATGTATGGTAGTGATTCCTCGTAATTATATTCATGGGACTAGAGGAAAACTACAAATACCATAACTGTGTGTCTAACTCATGAATCGTACCCAAGTTTAATTCTTCCATAGAGGATGGTGTTGAGTCAGTGGCATAAATTGTGGGAATTAGACAGCATTGGAATAAATGTAAATGATTAAAATTCCAGAAGATTCTTTTACTCAGGAAGCAATAACCTGGTGATGTAAAATTTGAATTGGGCTAATATGGGTGCGACTTCCGTGTGGAGATTGAACATCCAGAAATGCCACTAATTACAGAATAGCATATGGGCAGTTTAAGGTCAGTCCTGCGAATCTGAGTAAGAAACAGGAATTGTTAACACCTATAATGATAAAATTGCTGAGCAGTTATATTAAAAGTTATAGAAGAGGTACCTCCTGAGCAAGTCAAATTTCATGGTCACTGTTTGCCACATCACGGAGTGAAGAAAGATTCTAAGACCACTCCTTGAGGATTGTGTTTAATTGTTTGCCTGGAGTAACACAAAATTGTACTTAGTTTAATTGGACTGTTTGATACAGGTCCATCATGATGGAAAATTAGGAGATAGGTAGTAGGTTGGTAGACAGCAAACACCCAGGGAAGTTACTACCGTCCTGCAGATGACTGTGAAACAGAAAACCTGTAAACTGATTTGCTGATGGTAGGATTGCTGGTTTATTTTTCTGTCTCATTAACACGCTAAGTTAACTGGGATATCTTGCTACTCCGACTAACATTTGGTCACACTTCACAGATACGCACATGCATATATTAATACATTACATCTAGGTTTACTTCCTTTTTCTAATAAGCTCTTGTTCTTCTTTATTTCTTCTATTGTTCCAAGGGGACGTGGGAAAGAATCTTCCTCCGTAGCCATGCGTGTCATATGAGCGATACAATGCCGGGAGCAATGGGCTAGTAACCCCCTTCGCCTGTAGACATTTACTAAAAAAATGAGAGAAAAAACTTTATAAAGCTGTGATACTTAAATGTGCGTGGATGTAGTGCGGATCTTGACAAGAAACAGATGATTGATGATGTTATGAAGAAAAGAAGTTGGATGTCTGGCCCTAAGCGAAAACAAAGTTGAAGGGGGTAGGGGAGTTTGTGGGGGGAAATAAAATGGATTAATCTGGAGTATCTGAGAGTGTTAGAGCAAGGAAGGGGGGGTAGCAGTATGTTAAATGATCAGTTATGGAGGAGAAAAGTGAATATGAATGTGTAATTCAACGAATTATGTGGATTAAAGTAAAGGTTGGTGCGAAATGTGGGTCATAATAAGCGTGTATGCACCTGGAGACGAGAGGATGTAGAGGACGAGAGCCAGATTTTGGGGAGATGTTAAGTGAATGTCTAGGAGCCTATGAACAAAGTGAGAGAGTAGTAATTGTGGGAAGGGGACTGGACTGCTAAGTAGGAGAACCTTTAGAGCGGGTGTGGTAGGTAAGTTTGGGGGGGGTGCCAGGTGTAATGATACTGGGGAGCCTTTGATTGAACTTTGTCTAGAAAGGGGTTTTTTAGTTAGGTAATACATATTTTAAGAAAAAGAGGATAAATAAGTATACAAGATATGATGTAGGGCGAAAATGACAGTTGTTTGTTGGATTATGTATGGTAGATAAAAGACGTTGCGTAGACTTCAGGATGTACATGTTTATAGAGGGGCCACAGAATATATCAGTATCACTTCTAGCTTGTAGCTACATGAGAGTGAAAGGTAGATGGGATACAAGGAGAATAGAAGCATGCAGGAAGAGAGAGGTGACGGTTTGAACTAAAAGAGGAGGCCAGTTAGGGGTAAGATATAAACAGCTATTGGAGTTAGATGGGCTAATGAGAGCATAGGCAATGGGGGTCGAAGAGGTTATGGGTAGGTTTAAAAATGTAGGTGTTAGAGTGTTCAGCAGTAAATTTGTGGTTACAGGAAAGTGGCGTGGGGAGGGAAGAGGAGCGATGGTGGAAATGATGATGTAATGAGAGTAGTAAGGGGCGAAAGTTAGATTATGAGAAAGTTTTTTTTTTTAAAGTAGAAGTGATGAGGAGGGAAGAGGTATATGGAAGAACCGAAAAGAGCGAGGATAAGAGGTGGTGAAGCAATGTAAAAGAGAGCAATGAGAGAGGGGAGAGTGTTATCAACATATTTTGTTGAAAATAAGAAAAAAAGTTTTGGAAGTGATATTAACAAGTTAAGAAGGCCTAGAGAACAAATGGATTTGTTCCGTGTAAAAATATGAGAGGAGAGCGTTATTAATGGAGAGTTAGAAGTATTGGGCAGATGAGGAATATATTTTGGATGAATTGTTAAATGTTGATGAAGATGGAACTGTGATTTGTGTATAGGACAGGGAGGAATAACATCTTGTAGGAGTGAGGAAGAGCCAGTACGTGAGTGTGGGGGAAGTTCGTGAGGCCAGTAGGTAATAATGAAGGGGGTAAGGACAGCGGGATTGATGGGATAAAGATAGAATGTTAAAAGCAGGTGGGGATATGTTTTGGAGTGGTTGGTTGAAATTATTTAACTAAATGAATGGAGAGGGTAAGGTACTAAGGGATAGGCAGAGAGCATGCATAGTTCCTTTGGTTAAAGGCAAAGGGGAAAAAAGAGAGTGCAAAAATTATAGGTGGGGGATAAGTCTGCTGAGGGTATACCTGGTAAAGTGATGGTAGAGTATTATTGAAAGAATTAGGAAAAGACGGCGACTAGGATAGCAGATGGAACAAGGAGCTTTAGGAAGGTAGGGGGAGTGTGGACAGGTTGTTTACAGTGATGAAAATATACTGTGCAACAGTATTTAGATAGGCTTAAAGAGGTCTTTGTGGCATTTATGGATTTGGAAAAAGGATATGACAGGGTGATAGGGGGCAATGTGTCAGATGTTTGCAAGTGTTATGGTGTAGGAGGTAGGTTTCTGAAAGCAGTTGAAGAGTTTTTACGAGGATAGTGTGCTTCAGTTAGGAGTTTGTAGCGAAAGAGGGAAATTATTTCCAGTAAATGTAGGCCTAGACAAGGTGTGTGATGTCACCGTCCGGTTGTTTTAATATATTTATAGATGGGTGGTAAGAGAAGTAATGCGAGTGTTTGGAAGAGGCGTGGAGTTAAAAGATAAAATTCACACACAAAGTGGAAGGGTGTCACAGCTGCTCTTTGCTGATGACATGTGCTCTTGGGAGATTCTGAAGAGAAAGAAGTTGCAGAGATTGGTGGATGGAATTTGGTAAGGTGTGCAAAGAAGAAAATATTAAAGGTGAATACAGGAAGAGTAAGGATATGAGGATAACAAAAGATTCAGGTGATGTAAGATTGGATATCAGATTGGAGGGTGGGAGGAGAGTCTGGAGGAGGTGAATGTATTCAAATATTTGGGAGTGGACGTGTCAGGATGGGTCTATGAAAGTTGAGGTGAATCAAGAATTGATGTGGGGGAAAGAGTGTGTGTGCACTTGGAGTCTGTGGAGTAAAGAACTTTGTCCTTGGAGGCAAAGAGGGGAATGTATGAGGAATAGTTTACCAATGTCTTATATGGGTGTGAAGCTGGGGATGAATGTTGCAGCGAGGAGACAGGTGGAGGCAGTGGAGATGTCATGTCTGAGGGCATTGTTGTGGTGTTGAATATAATGCGAGATCGTTTTGTTGGAAGTTAGGAGGAGGTGCGGGTATTACCAAAAACTGTTGTCAGAGGTGAAGGAAGGGTGTTGAGGTGTTTCCGGACATTGTAGAGAGGAAAGGAAGCGAAAAAGAATGATTCAAGAGTGTATCAGTCTGTAGTGGAAGGAAGGCGGGTTAGGGGGTCGGCCTAGGACAAGGTTGGAGAGAGGGTGGTAAGGAGGTTTTGTCATGTGCGAGGGGCTTGGGACTTCAGTAGGCATGCAAGTGAGCAGTGTTTGATAGGAGGTGAATGGAGACAAAATGGTTTTTAAATACTTGACATGCTGTATGGAGTGTGGCAAAGTAAATTTATGAGGGGTTCCGGGAAACCGGAGGCCGGACTGGAGTCTGAGATGGGAAGTACAGTGCCTGCACTCTGAAGGAGGGGTGTTAATGTTGCAGTTTAAAAACTGTAGTGTAAAGCACCCTTCTGGCAAGACAGTGATGGAGTGAATGATGGTGAAAGTTTTTCTTTTTCGGGCCACCCTGCCTTGGTGGGAATCGGCCAGTGTGATAATAATAAAATAAAAATCTTATTAAATTTCAGGGTGAAGAATTATGCCTTTACGGCTGACATAAGTAAAGCTTTCCTAAGAGTGAGTTTACAAGAGGCTGACCGGGATTGTACCCGCTTCTTATGGCCTGAGAATCCTAGTGACCCACTTAGTCCTCTGAAAACCTTTCGCTTTAGGAGCGTATTATTTGGTGCTACATCCAGTCCGTTCCTACTTCAACCGACGATAAATGCACACCTTAAACGTATGGAAAGTCCATTGAGTAAAGTAATGAGCAAACAATTTTATGTGGACAATTTCCTGGGTGTGACATCAACTGAAGAGGAACTGTTAATGACTTATTGGGAGGCTAATAAAATAATGCAAAGAGTAAATATGCCTCTGAGGGAATGGAATAGTAATTCGTCCAAATTAAAGGACAAAATAAGTAAAGATTACCCTGGAGATGAAGTCCCAAAATGTAGTAATGTATTGGGATTACCTTGGGATACTGAGAGAGATTTGCTAATGTTAAAACCTAATAATAACAGTATGCCCAATAAATTAACTAAGAGAGTTTTGCTTGCTGAAGTTTCCAAATGTTTTGATCCACTAGGTTTAGTGTCACCCTTTACTATAAGAGGGAAATTATTAATACAGGAAGCATGGAAACTTAAATGTGCTTGGTATGAAATTCCAAATGGGAAAAATGTACTCCACATTTTTTGTGATGCTTAAAAAATTGGCATATGGAGCAGTTGCTTACCTTCAATGTAACAGTGTTATTTCTCTTGTTATGTCTAAGGCTAAAGTGTCTCCATTAAATCATGCACCTTGCCTCAGTTGGAATTAACAGCCATTGATGTAGGTGTCAAATTAGCTAATTATATAGAAATAAGTTACAGGAGATAAATATTAGCGAACAAAACCGTAATTTGGTCTGATAATGAGGTATCCTTACAATGGATTCGTAATGGAAACAGTAAAATTGTGTACATACAAAACAGAGTCGCTGAAATTAATCAGATGCAAGAGAAGTATAATAGTTTAGGTCAGCATATGTTAACATTTAACCATATACCTGGTGAGGAAAATTCCAGCTGTTTTCTTGTCTCGAGGTTTACCTTATGCTAAATTTGTAAATACTGTATCATGGTTTAAAGGACCGAGCTGGTTGGTAAATAAAGTTAATTGGCCTGTACAAAAGGCGTATATTGCTCCTGTTGAAATTACTGTGACCACCGCTCCAATAGTTTGTCCTTCCTTAGCCATTGATATAAATAGGTATTCTTCTTCGCCCAAAACTAATCAATGCAACTAAGTTGGTGTTTAAATTTCTAAACAAGATGAATATATCAATAAGTTTTCACATCTTCTTGAATATTGGATAAAGAGGGTACAAGAAATCTATGGAAATGAGATTAAATTGATGATGGAAAGAAAAATTGAGAAAGGTTCCATAGTAGAGAAATTGGGGCTGTATTTAGAGAACAATGTAATTAGGTGCAGAGGTAGGTTACAAAATGCTGAATTGGGTGATTATGCTAAACACCCTATCTTACTGCCCAAAACTCATCATCTAACAAATTTAATTTTTCTAAATGCCCATAAAAATGTAATGCATGGTGGGGCACAAGATACCTTAAATTGTGTTAGGGAAACTTTCTGGATTCCACAAGGATGGCAAAGTGTAAAAAGGGTGATTAAATCTTGTGTAATATGTCGCCATGTGGATGCCAGATCCTATATGTACCCAGGTCCTCCACTATTGCCAAATAAGCAATTTGAGTCATTTAGCAACGACCTCCACCTATTATTATTATAATCAAAAAAGAAGCGCTAAGCCACAAGGGCTATACAGCGCTGCAGGGTAGGGAAGGAACCGAGGGCATTGGATGGCAGAAGGGAGGAGGGATGATCAGTAGGTTACAGAAAACAGCGGGGCAGGGGATAGTATGGGGGTAGGGGGTAGCAAGAGATTGAAGTAGAAAGGGCTGAAGGTATCAGAATTTGTGAAGTAAGTCAGTTGTTGTCAAAAAGTCAATGAGAGAGTCTGGATGAAAGGTGGGTCCATCAGCGAGAAGGGAAGGTAAAGAGAGAGCAGCAGAGCGAAGACGACAATGGGGGTAAATTCTGCGTGCTCGTTGATAAAGTGGGCAGTCCAACAGAATGTGGCTGACTGATAATGGAACTTGGCAATTCTCACAGAGAGGAGCAGGGCGCCTCTCCATGAGATATCCATGAGTAAGACGAGTATGGCCAATGCGAAGACGGAAGAGAGTAGTCTCCCAACCTCGACACTGGTGATAAGAAGACGGCCAGTAACCTATACTCAGTTTAATAGATTGAAGTTTGTTGCCGAGCATAGTAGACCAACGTTGTTGCCAACGGGTGAGAAGTTGGGAAGATATTGCAGCAAAATAGTCCGTAAATGGAATACCTCTACATGAAACTGGTAGGTCATGTACTGCTGACCGCGCAGCAGTGTCTGCCTGTTCATTGCCCTGTACGTCAACATGACCAGGGACCCAACAAAAAACAATATCTTTATGCTTGGTAAAGATGCAGCGTAGCCAAAGTTGGATACGGAGGACTAAGGGGTGAGGTGTATCAAATTTCTGTATAGCCTGTAAAGCACTAAAGGAGTCTGAGACAACCACAAATGATGACACAGGCATAGATGCAATACGGATAAGTGCTGTAAGGATGGCATACAATTCAGCAGTAAAAATACTAGCCGAAGATAGTAAATGCCCTTGTACGACGCTGTCCGGAAACACTGCTGCGAATCCTACGCCGTCAGAAGACTTAGAGCCATCTGTATACACAGCAATGGCATGAGAATGAGAGTGAAAGTGGTCAAGAAAATGAGAGCGGGAAGCGACCGTAGACAGTTGGGCTTTCGAGCAAGGGAGAGAGAAAGAACAGACTCGAACAGATGGAACTTCCCAAGGGGGTAGGGAAAAGTGAGATGCTACATGTACATAGAAAGGTCGGTAATTGAAGAGAAGACACGAGCGAAAGAATGCGAAGAGAGAAGGGACGGAGTAAACAGGGGCGGCGAACAAATAAAGAATTCTACTAATATCAGTTGACCAATTCTATAATGAAGATTGTGGAGACATGAGAGGCGTACTTAGTAGCTAAGGCAATGGGCATCACGCGATCAGATATGGATTGAACGGTGCGCTTCTGCATAGAGGCTCTTGACAGGGAATAGCGAAAAGCACCAAGTCATAACGGTAATCCTTGTGATGAAATGGGGATTAAGGCTCAGAGATGAGTAAGGCAGGATAAGCCGCTGATAGATCAGTGGTCACCATAATCAAGTTTCGAATAAGGGTGGAAGTAGCTAAGGAGGGTTATCGACTATCAGCTCCCCATTGAAGAAGAGCAGAGGGTTTTAAGGAGTTCAGCCTGCTGTGGCAAGTAGCCTTCAAGAGGTAATTTATTTTTCATGATAACCCTATGGACATAGAGGAGGCCCAAACCTGAGTACTGTAACACGTTCAGGGATACGGGAGCCATAGAGGTACAAAGGATGATCGGGGAGATGACAGAGCGTCCTAGTGAAAGTAATATGTGGGCTTTTAAGTGCCTGAAATATTAAAATCATGTTTGGTGGCCCAATTGGAAACCATGGTCAACTGAATGCTGGAGAGAAACTGTAATAAGGTGACAGTCCACACCTGCACAGGCAATAGAGAAGTCATCAACATAGAGTGATGACCAATAATTGATGGAAGACTAGAGCCAAATCATTAATGGCAAGGAGAAAAGTGTTGTGCTCATAACACATCCCGGGGACTACCTCCACTTGATAAAGTCCGGTGGGAGCACAATATTAACCCGAACACGGAAATGCCTGTCAGTTAAAAAGTTCTTTGTCAGGAAGGAATGGTAGATTTCCTCGATGGCCTAAGAATTGGGCTGGGCTAAAAAATTATACCTCCAGTTGTGTCATAATGTCTTCTCAAGTCAAAAAATGGCAATAACTGAGTGGTTATTCGCAAAGCATTAACGAACATACCTTATCCATCGTAGTAAGGGGTCCATGGTAAACTCTCTTACGAAAGCCATGATGGACAGTGGAGAGACTGTTGTGTGTCCTAAAATACCACACTAAACTCTATTAACTAAGGCGTTCTATCACTTTGCAAACTTTCACTGGTAGATCAATGGGACAATAGTGGGGGTTTCATGTCCCGTAGTGCCAGGGTTTCGGAAAGTGAAGAACAAAGGCGGATTTCCACAGCTGGGAAGAACTCCTTTGTGACCAAATAAGATCGTTAAAGGCGTAATAATGACTGCAAGGGCTTAATGAAGTAAATGTTTGTAGCAATAAGAATATGAATGACGTCGGGCCCAGCGCCGATATCTGCAATGCGAGAGTGTTGCCTCCAGTTCTTGAAGTGTAAAAGGTCACATTATACTGTTCTTCTCTGAGAGAAGAAAAGTCCAAGGTGCTAACTCTCTGGCAGACTTTGAGAAAGAAATTAGAGGGGCAATAGATTTATTCCCTGAAGATATAAGGACTACAGCATGATAGCCAATTTCCATTGGTCAACATCTATTGGTTTGCTAGATCAACACCGCAACCCCACAAACAGGAGCCGGTCAGGAGAATATTTGCCACTCATGTTTCGTATCCTTTATTCCAGACTGCACTCATAGAGGAAGCAGAGGTGATGGTTGAGATCACTCACGCCAGCAGTTCGTTTAGCATCACGGATAGACACGGCGAGCGATCGCATGCTTCTGCTTAAATTTCAAGAGTCTCTTCTGTGGGTTCATTTTACTGTACCTTCCCCATGCAGCGCGTTTCAAACGTACTGCAACCTGCCGAGCAACAAGCATGAAGACCACCAAGGCACGCATTTCTAGAATGCCTGCCCGAAGTTTGGGGTATGAATGAGAAGCTGCGGTTAAAACGGAGGACAGAAGAGGCTAAAAGCACAACGATTGGGGACGAAGAAGGAAACCTCTCTAAAAACATTTAGGTGTGAAGTAAAGGTTCCCTTTGCCCTGATCAAATTTGCCTACGTGGATGTCGAATATGTGGTGAATACGAAGGGAAGTAAAGAATGATTGGGAAATGAACGCTGTCATGTAAGTCCGTAATGAAGAACCAAGTGAAGTCTATGCAGCAGAGGAAGAGCAGACTTGAGAGATCGATGCAAGAGAGAGTGTGATGTCCGAGGTTCAAAATGGTGTGAGCCTTATTTAAACATGGAGGGGGTGGTGGCAAGAATGCCTCTAACTGTAATGCCACGAGGAATTACAGTGAGACCCCCCGGGGGGAGAAATGGTGGGCAATTAGAATCACCCAAGTAACAGAATCGGTGGTGGTACTGACGAAACAAGAAAGCAATATCCTGAATAGATGAACCCGAAGAAGGAGAGAGATATAAAGAACAGAGCATAATAACCACCTTAGTGTCAAGTGATACGTGGCTGCTGTGTAATGCAGCGAATTACAAGACAAATAACTGATGGTACGGAATATCATGCGTAGAAGAAGGGCACATTCCTTAAAGGTCCCATTCAGGAAAGAGAATCTTAAGAATACAATAAATTATAGTCCTGAGATGGGAGAGATAACAGCATAGTGTAAATATTGGTTCCTGTAAGCAAACAACCAACAGGGGAAAACTGGAGAGTAACATCTGAAGCTCTCCCCATACCCCTGAGGCCGCATATAATCCACTGTAAATAGCCATGATTGGCACTGATAAAGATACCTGAAATCCGCAGGAGTAAGGGGTTTCCAAGGACGAGAATGGTTAGAAAAGTCCCACATCGAGGCAGTGGAAACGTTCAAGAAGCGAAGGATCGGTGCGCTTGTGAAGGAAAGGAGATGTGCGAGAAGGAGTAGATGGAGAGAGAAGGAGCGGAGTTGGGAGCATTGTCATTGATGGTTTGGTCTCTTCAATAAATTCAGAGATTGCTTCAAGTGATTCAGAATTCAGAGACGTCGTATGGGAGACAATATTGGAAACGGTAGGGGGAGGTATAGTAAAGATTGAAACTGTAATGACTTTTACCAAGGTAAGGGGATGATGGAAGGTGTGAGGGAACAGGAGAAGAGTGGAAGGGGACAGAAGAGGCAGAACCTTGGAGGGGCCGCGAAGAGGAAGAAACTTGTAGGGGAACAGGGGAGAAGGTACATGTACGAGGAGGAGGGTGAACGCTCTACACATGTAACAGATGGCCATTGGAGAGGGGGAGAACCAGTACAGAGAGAGGGAAGGGAAAAATGAGGTGAAGATGGGTATGAGGTGTAAACGACCTTTTTTTGACTTTTGAGAAGTAGATTGGAGATTGGGAGGTGTCATACGAGATTCTCCACTACTGATGCTAGTGAGAGAGAACAACGAAGAAACAAGTATCCGACTGTGAGACGTTGAAGTAGGGACGTCTGAGCCGAGTACAGCAAAAGAATGAGTACAGGAGTGGCTATTGGAGAGGGTAACGCACAGAGGTGGGTACCAGAAGATGGATACCAGAAGTGGGGGGACGTTTTAGAAACATGGGAATAAGTAAACACGAGGTAGTCACCCTTGGAGCTGGAGATGAGAAACTGCATGGCATAAGGGAGACCTTCGCCTCTTTGAGGTAACGGATTTCCCGCACGTTTAAGTAGACTTGACAACAGCGAGAGTACGAAGGGAGAGCCTCATGACAATTAAGGCAAAGGTGAGGTCGATTGCAAGACGTATTAGAATGTCATCGCACCCACAGACTGGCATCGCGATAGATCTGGCAATATTATCGCAGATGGCCAACTCGCCAGCAATATCTCACACTGTTTAGGTGTAGGGATCACCTATACGAACTTGAACCGATGTCCTGCTACAATAAACTGAGGATGGAGTTCACGCAGACAAAGTAAAAACGAGCCATAAAAAAAAAAACATTTCTAGGGTATCGTCTCCGCCCCGCGGGCAGGAAGAACGTGTCTACCTTGAGGATATGGAGAAGCTTGGGAGTTACCATCTGTTCAAGAAAGTCAGAGCCACATGATCTGGAAATTTTTGTTGAAACTATGGATGGGGCAGAAGATGGTACAACTAACAAGAATTGAAGGGAATGGATGCTTTTCAATAGTTACAGGAAACAGTATCGAAATGGAAAGACGAGAAAGCTCATGAGCCATGGAAGGATTCTGTACGTGACGATGCACGTACCGCTCTTAAGAGGCATGAAAAGGAAATATCTTTACCAACATGGAGTAGTAGTGCCTTGCCAAACTGTGGTCATAAATATAGGCATTAGAGGAAGTCGTTTGGATTCGTAAAGTGAAAATTTAGTGCACTGGCAGTCGAAACTGGAGTGGGAAAGGTAGTGAAGACGTGTCGATCTTTTCTGAGTAAGAACGAGATGTGCAGTAGTAATCATCAGCATGTAAATGACTTTGTCGTTCATGCGAGGGACCATAGTTGGGTCCGACGTGGAACGGGCCGGCGATTCGAAATTGCCACACCGTAGAGGGAGAGGCCGGAAGCATAGTCAGAGAGAGGCGATAGGTCAGATAAATCGAAGGAGTCAGTCGAGGCCTCAGTGCCTGAAGCGGTGATGAAACAGCACCGGCAAGAGGTACAGAGGCATGAGGAGTGTCCGAAGAGATGGTCCAAAGACGAGGCGGGTCCAGAACGGGGTGCGGTAATCAAGAAGGGGCCCGGGGGTAGCAGGTTCTGACTAGGGCCGACATGCGTTAGGTTACTTACTTTCTTTTTGTATTTTAAGAAAAAAAAAAGAAAGAAGAAAATAAAATAAAAAAAAGAATAAAAAAAGGGGAGACCAGGAGGGATAGTTCCTAGGAGGGAATGAAAGGGCCAGAAATCTCCCTCCGCGCCCAAGAGGACCTCAGCACCGCAAGTACGCAGATGCAGCATGGGAACCCGAGCAACCCACCCATCATGCCAGTAAACCGGCAATCCGGATAGCAAACCTCACACTGCCGAGCTACCTCGGTGGACAAAAAGAGATGGCGGCCGGAAATCCACTACAAAGCATAACGCTCCTTGGCACCACCCCCGGAAACCAAAGGTGGCTTACAGAGATACACCCTTCCCCTAGAGAACCCAAAGCCACCCTCCGGGATACCAGGAGAGGGATCAGACATCCCCAGGCAATCCAGATCCACGGCAAACTACCCACCACCAAGAACCTCAACGGAATGGATGGACCTCCCGGTACCTTTCCCCTACCTAGGAACAGCGTGCCTGTGGAAAAAAAAAAAAAAGGAAGGGCAAAAGGAGGGGTGGGGAGGGAGGAGGACGAAATGAAAAATGGAGGATGGGATAAGGGAACGGGGGTATTGGGTGTAATTAGTTCGGTCTAGGAAGTAGACTGACAGTCTAATTCCTCATACCAATAGCCTCTTCACCACGCCGGAGGAGCCCCCCTTGAAGAGGGCGACCTCAACCCAAGCCACAGTGTTGGAAAAAAAATTCCCAATATTATGCTGGAAAAGAAACCTGATTAAAAGTGTATTTTTAAAAGAGAAGGAGCCAACAGGGAGGTTCTGCATCTCTGCACAGATGCAGAGTCGCCATTATTGTTTGAATTGAACCAATGTTGTGATGTATGTGAAGAATTTACGATGCTCTAGAGGTTAAAATTGGCTGACACCTCTCAAATAGGAGGCGAAATTGTGGGGATGGCATTCCAGAATAATTGAAAGTATCAGTCTACAGGACAGGACAACTCCAGAAACTCAGATAAGTCTTGTCTAATTTTATGTTAAATCTGGCCAGTAATTTTTCATCTATAAGCAAAGGGGGGGGGGGTCCTGTACATGACATATTAATCTCCATCAAATTGGTGAGTGATATTAAAGAAAATTTTCCTTCTGTTAGTCATTGTGTATATATATATAAATATATATATTAATATATCTATAAATATATATATATATATATATAATATATATAAATATATATATATAAAATATATATATATATACTATATATATAACCATTTATATTTTTAATATTGAGCCCACAAATTATAAATTTACCAGTATTCCTGGTGAACCATATTTCATTGTAGTAATAGTCGAGAGTAACTTGTGGATAATGACAGTGGTAGGTATCGAAGGGGACATTTTTTTGTCGACCCTAGGAGTGTCCGAAATTCCCTACTTGTTTAACTGATAAATAATAATTATCTGTTAAATAATAATTATTATGTATCGAATGGAATACATTTAGATAAATGCAATATTCGCACACAGATAAACCGTGTGTCTGCAGATACCCAAGGCACAAATTTACAGAGACTGTACGTGTCAAGTTTGGCTAGGATTTATTGTAGCCGTGTTCACAGCTGGATCATTTATTTTTCTCGTTTCCTCAATCCTTTTATCCTTGTATGGACCTCAGTGCTTCCACCATGTTTTGCTCATAGTGTGTCGACACAATTTCCCAGAGGCATCATCCATTTTATCCATCTTCCAGCAGTATCTCTAATTTTGAACCTTGTGGATAGAATAACATGTCTTCATGTCCTCAGACATTATTATGATAATCAAAAGAAGCACTAAGCCACAAGCTATACAGTGCTGCAGGGTAGGAAGTGAAGGCGAGGGTATTGGGCGGCAGAAGGGGGAAGAGGGATGATCATTAGGTAACAGAAAACAGCTGGGGCAGGGATAGTGAAGGGGTAGAGGGTAGCAATAGATTGAGATAGAAAGGGCTGAAGCATCAGAGCTTGTGAAGTAATCAATTGTTTGTCAAAAAGTCAATGATAGGAGTCTGGATAAAAGGTGGGTCCATCAGCAGAGGAAGGTAAAGAGAGAGCCGGAGTGAAGATGATTGATGGAGGTAAATTCTGTGTGCCGTTGATAAAAGTGGCCACCAAGCAGAATGTGGCTGGACTGATAATGGAGCCTTGACAATTCTCAGAGAGAGGAGCAGGCGCCTCTACATGGAAGGATATCCATGAGTAAGACGAGTATGGCCAATTCTAAAGATGGAAAGAGTAGTCCTCCCAACCTCAACACTGTGACAAGAGACAGCCAGTAACTAAAACTCAGTAATAGATGAAGTTATTACAGAGCAAAGTAACCAAACGTTTTGCCACGGTTGTGAAGTGGGAGCATTGCAGCAAAATATTCAGTAAATGGAATACCTTCAATATGATACTGTAGGGTCAAGTACTGCTAACCACCAGCTAGTGTCAGCCTGTTCATTGCCTCTAGGTTCCAACATGACCAGGGACCCAACAAAAAACAATATCTTTATGCTTGGTAAAGATGCGGCATAGCCAAAGTTGGATATGGAGGACTAAGGGGTGAGGTGTACCAAATTTCTGTATAGCCTGTAAAGCACTAAGGGAGTCTGAGACAACCACAAATGATGACACAGGCATGGATGCAATACGGATAAGTGCTGCAAGAATGGCATACAATTCAGCCGTAAAAATACTAGCTGAAGATAGTAAATGATCTCGTACAACGCTGTCTGGAAACACTGCTGCAAATCCTATGCAGTCAGAAGACTTAGAGCCATCTGTGTACACTGCAATGGCATAAGAATGAGAGTGGAAGTGGTCAAGAAAAAGAGAGTGGGAAGCAACTGTAGACAGTTGGGCTTTCGAGCAAGGGAGAGAGAAAGAACAGGCTCGAACAGCTGGAACTTCCAAGGGGGGTAGGAAAAAGTGAGATGCTACATGAACATAGAAAGGTGGTAATTGAAGAGAAGACAAGAGCGAATGTAGGTGAAGAGAGAAGGGATGGAGTAAACAGGGGTGGCGAACAAATAAAGAATGTCTACTAATATCAATGACCATTCTATAAATGGAAGGATTTCGGAGATCATGAGAGTGTACATAGTAGCGAAGGCAATGGGCCTCACGGCGATCGGATAAGGATGGAACGTTCGCTTTCTGCATAGAGGCTCCAAGAGAGGGAAGAGCGAAAAGCACAAAGGCATAAACGTAATCTTGCGGGATGATGAATGGGGTTAGGCAGAGAGAGTCCTGGAGAGCCCGCTGAATAGATCTGGTCACCACAAACAAGTTTCGATAAAATGAGGGTGAATGTAGGCAAGGGAGAGTTCGACGATCAGCTCCCCATGAAAGATGAGCAAGGGTTTTAGAAGGTTCAGCCGGCTGTGACAAGTTGCCTCAGAGAGGTAATGAGAGGTTTCCAGGATAACTACGGTCAAAGAGGAGGGCCCAGAAACCTGACTGTTCACGTTCAGGGATATGGGAGTCATAGAGGTACAAAGGGATGATCGGAGATGACAGGACCATCTAGTGAAAGTAATTGGTGTGTTTTGGTGCTAGGAAAATTTTAAAACCCGCGTGTGGTGGCCCCAATTGGAAAAAACGGTCACCGCATGTGGAGAGAACTGTATGAGGTGATAGTCAGCGCCTGCCACAGGCAATAGCGAAGTCATCAACATAGAGTGATGACCCAAATATTTGTGGAAGACTAGAGGCCAAATCATTTATAGCAAGGAGAAAAAAGTTGTTGTGCCCAGAAACACATCACTGGGGGACACTTCAGCTTGGATTAAAGTCCGGAGGAGAGCACATTATTGAACACCGAACACGGAAATTGCGGGGAGGATAATTAGGTTTGGTCTGAGGACGGCGCCCCCCCCCCCCTGTCTATTCCTCAGGACCAAGAGCCTCTTCACCACAAAGAGGAGCCCCCTTGAAGAGGTCCTTCAGGAACAAACACTGCTCAATCACGAGCTTAACATCTAAGACATCACCACTACCCTCTGGAGCACTTTCTTCCAGGACAGCACTATCACCCTCAGCACTGTCCTCCAGGACAGCACTAGCACCCTCAGGAGGACTTTCTTCCAGAACAACACTAGCACCCTCAGGATCACTGTCCAAGACAGCCCCATCCCTACCACCCATCTTTTTGTCCCAGTTGCCATACCATGCTGACATGTCTTTCAAGAAGGATGTTTTATTGGTGTTCTTGTCTTTTAATATATTATTATTATTATAATCAAAAAGAAGCGCTAAAGCCACAAGGACTGTCTATACAGCGCGGCAGGGGCAGGAAGGATCATGAGGGCATCAGGTGGCAAAAGGGAGATGGATGAGTAATAGGTTACGGATAACAGCGGAGCAGTGGATGGTGAAAGGGTAAAGGGCAGCAAGAGACTGAACTAGAAAGGGCTGAGGGGAGTGCGAAAAGTATCATCAGAGTTTGTGGAGTAAATCAGTCGTTGTCAAGAGGTCAATGAGGAGTCGGATTAAGGAGGGTCCAATCAGCAAGAAGGGAAGGTAAAGAGGAGAGTTGTAGAAAACGAAGACGCGTTGTGAGCGTAAATTCTGGAGCTCGTTGATAGAGAGGGCAGTAGGTCTAACAGAATGTGGTAATCGATACTGGAACTTGGACACTGCTCACAGAGAGGAACAGGGTGGCCTCTCCATGAAGTACCATGAGTAAGACGAGTGTGGCCAATGCGCAGAAGGCGGGAGAGAGTGGTCTCCCACCTCGGCACTGATGACAAGAAGACGGGCAGTAATCTATGCTCAGTTTAATAGAATGAAGTTGTTACCGAGCTGAGTGACCACAACGTGGTGCCAAACGGTGTGCGTGCAAATGGTGGGTAGCAATTTGCAGCAAAATAATCAGGAAATGGAACACCTCGATAGGAAATTGGTACGTTCTTAGGTCATGTATGCTGACCGCCGAGCAGCAGTGTCTGCCTGTTCATTGCCCTGTATGTCGACATGACCAGGGACCCACAGAAACAATATCTTATGTTTGGTAGAGATTCGGCGTAGCCAATGTTGGATACGGAGAAACTAGGGGTGAGATGTATCAAATTTTCGTATAGCCTGTAGAGCACTAAGGGAGTTGAGGACTATACAAATGATGACACAGCATACGATGCGATATTGAATAAGTGCTGCAAGAATGGCATACAGTTCAGCAGTAAAAATGCTAGCTGAAGATAGTAAATGACCCCGTACGACGCTGTCCGGAAACACTGCTTGCGAATCCTGACGCCGTTCTAAGACTTAGAGCATCTTGTGTACACAGCGGTGGTCATGAGAATGGGAGTGGAAGTGATCAAGAAAAAGAGAGCGGGAAGGCCACCGTAGGCAGTGAGCTTCCGAGCAAGGGAGTGAGAAAGAACAGACCCGAACAGCTGGAACTTCCCAGGGGGGTTAGGGAAAAGTGAGATGCTACATGAACATTAAAGGTTGGTTAAATGAAGGGAAGACACAAGAGTTGAAATGTAGGCGAGAGAAAAAGGGTGGAGCAAACAGGGGCGGCGACTCACGAAATAAAGAATGGTCTTACTAATATCGGTGACCATTCTATAAATGGAAGGATGGTGTAGATCGTGAGAGCTACATAGTAGCAAGGCACATGGGATCACGGCGATCAGACAAGGATGGAACATTTGCTTCTGTATAGAGGCTCTCAACAGGGGAAGAGCGAAAGACAAGGCACAAACTGTAAGCCTTGGTGATGGATAGAGTTACGGTAGAGAGAGTATTAAGGAGAGGCCGCGGAGTAAATCTGGGCACCATAATCGAGTTTCGAATTAAAACGAGGGCTGAATGTAGGCGAAGCAGGAGTTCGAACGATCAGCTCCCCAGGAAGATGAGCAAGGGTTTTAAGAAGTTTAGCCGGCTGTGGACAAGTTGCCTTCAGAGAGGGTAATGAGAGGTTTCCAGGTAACCGACGGTCAAAGAAGAAGGGGCCTAGAAACCTGACTGTATCACGTTCGGGAATACGGGAGCCATGAGATACAAAGGATGATTGAGATAACAGAGCGTCTAGTGAAAGTAATTGCGTTTGATTTTTGGTACTTGAAAATTTAAAACCCATGTGTGGTGGCCCAAGTGGAAACACGGTTTCGACCGCATGCTGGAGAGAAACGGCAATAAGGTGACATCAGCGCCACTGCACAAGCATATAGCGAAGTATAAACATAGAGGTGATGACAAATATTGGGTGAAGAACAAGAGGGCCAAATCATTTATAGCAAGGAGAAAAAGTGTTGTGCTTAGAAACACATCCTGAGGAACTTTCAGCTTGGCGAGTCGGGGAAGAACAGTATTGACTCGAACACGGGAAGGAAATGTCTGTCAGTTAAAAGTTCTTAAGGAAGGATGGTAGATTGCCTCGGAGGCCTAAGGGGAAATGGGCTGGGCCAAATATTTATACCTCCAAGTTGAGTCATATGCTTTCAAGTCAAAAAATATGGCAATAACTGAGTGACTATTCGCAAAGGCATACGAACATACGTATCCAAGCGTATTAGTAAGGGGTCTATGGTAGAACGACCCTTACGAAAGCCATATTGACTAGGGGAGAGAGCAGGACTGTTGTGAGTTCTCTAATGTACCACATTAAAACGTCGATTTACGAGGGTTCCATCACTTTGCAAAACGGCACTAGTAGAGCGATGGGGGTTAGTGGGTGGCACATGTCCTGTTAGTACCCGGTTTGCGGAAAGGAGAGGGAGAACAATGGCAGATTTCCACAGCTGGGGAGACTCCTTGTGCCCAAATAAGATTGAAGAGGTGTAAGAGGACTACAAGGGTGACCGGATGTTAAATGTTGTAACATACGAATATGAATGTCGTCAGGCCAGTGCCGATGATCGGCAAGCTTGGGGGGGGGGAGAGCGTTGCCTAGTTCTTGAAGTGTAAAAGGCACCATTATACTGTTCTTCCTGAGAGAGAAAAGTCCAAGGGTACTAAACTCTCTGGCAGACTTTGAGGAAAGAAACGAGGGGCATAGATGGGGCCCTCGGGAAATACGGACCAGATGTGTGCAAGTTCATTGGCAAACGTCGAGGAGGGGTTTGTACATCAACCCAGTGACCCGTAGAACAGGATGCGGGTCAGGAGAGTTTTTACCACTCAATGTCCTCACTTTTTTCCAGACTGCACTCATAAGAAGAAGCAGAGGTGATAGTGGAAACATAGTTCGCCAACAAGTGCGTTTAACTTCAGGATGACCACGGCGAGCGATCGCACGCTTCTGCTTTTAAAATCAACAAGGTCTCTCGCGGATTTATTGTACCGGTACCTGCCCCATGCAGCACGTTTCAAACGTACTGCACGAGCACAAGCAGGAGCCACAAGGCAACGCACACTTCTGAGAATGCTGCCTGAGGGTTTGGGGTATAGAATGAGAAGTGCGGTATAATATAAAACTTGATGTCGAGAAGGATGTGTAGGAGCTCATCAATTGGAGGATGAGAAGGAAAAACCTCACTAAAAGCAGTTGAGGTGTGAGTAAAGATCCAATTGCCTGATCAAATTCGCCAGCGAGGGGTACGGAAAAGGTGGTGCAATAGGAAGGAGAAGTAAGAATGATCGGAAAATGATTGCTGTTTCATGGTAGTTGGTAGAACAGACCAGGTGAAGTCTAGTGCAGTGGAGGGAGAGCAGACTGATAGATCGATGCAAGAGAGAGTATGAGTTCACGTGGATCAAAATGGGTGGGAGTACCGTATTTAAAACATGGAGGGGGTTGAGAGGCGGAGGAAGCCTCCAACTGAATGCCACGTGAGTCACCAATGAGACCCCCCCCCCAGAGGGAAATGGTGGGGCATTAAAATCACCAAGTAACAGAAGTGGTGGTGGTTAAGGATGAAACAAGAAGGCAAAGTTGGGATAGAAAATGCTCGAGAAAGGAGGAGAGAGATATAAAGAACATATTGTAAAACCACTTTATTCAGTGATACGGGCTGCAGTGTAATTGCAGACGATGGGTGGTAAGGTGTGTGGGTATGGACAAATAGTTGACAGAGGAATATCATTGATGTAGGGGGGAAAAAGAAGGGACTTTCATTAAAGGTCCCATCTATGTGAAAGGATCCGAAGATACAATAAATTATAGCCTGAGATAGTGGAAAACAGCCGAAGTTAATGTTGGTTCTTGTAAGCAAAGCACCAACAGGGGAAACACTGGAAAAGCAACATCTGAAGCTCACCCGATTTACCCCTGAGGCCGACGGATAAATTTCTGTAAATAGGCCATTATTGGCGATGAGAAAATATCAGGAATCTGTAGGTAAAGGCACCTACGGATGAGGGGTTAGAAAAGTCAAAGTTGTGGTGGCATTTGGAAGATGTTCAAGTAGCGAAGAATGGAGCGTTGTGAAGAATGGGGTTAGTGAAGATGGAGGCGAGGGAAAGAGAAGGAACAGGAAGTGAAATCAGTGTCCATTGAAGGTTTAGTCTCTGCAATATATTTGAAATGGCTTCCAAGGGTTCTGAATTCAAAGAGTATGGGGACCATATATGGAGATAGGAGGAGGGGGTGTAAAGATAGGGACAGTAAGGGACTGTGTACAAAAGTAGAGGGGGGAGGGAAAAGTGATTAAGGGACTGAAGATGAAGGTGGGGGGGGACAGGAAGAGGCAGAAAACCTGGAGGTGGCAGAAGAGGAGGAGATACTTGGGAGGGGATGGGGGTGGAAGGCATAGTACGAGGAGAGGGTGAATCTCCACACTGTAATAGAGATAGAGAGAGGGGAAGAAAGAACTAGGTACAGAGACTGGAAAGGTAAAAGTTGTGGAGGTGAAGAAAGGGAAGGACCAGGGGCAAAGAAGATTTGAGCAATGTGGATTTTTTGGATTCTGAGTAGAGGGGCGATTGGTATTTAGGTGTCGTACGAGTCTTGTCGATACTGGGTCTTGTGAGGAAGGACTGCGAGATGTGAGAAACAGACCGAGTTGTAGTCGGGAACGTTCAGAGCCAATGGACAGCAAAAGGATTAGATGCCGTTGTGGCTATGGGAGGGGAACACAGAGGAGGCTGCAGAAGATGGGACCCCAGAGTGGGGGGACGTTTGGAAACACTGAGAATAAGAAACTCGGGTGTAGTCTCCCTTTGGAGGCGGAGATGAGTAAACTGCCATTGCATAAAGGGAGACCTTCTGCCTCTTTGAGGCACGGATTTCACGTGCATTTAAGTAGACCTGGCAACGGCGGGACGTACGAAGGGTTGAGCTTCATTACATTAAGGCAAGTGGAGGTTGAACTGCAAGTTGTAATTAGAAAATGGTCGTCCGGCCACCACAGACTGGCATTCGGCCATAGATTCTGCAATTATTTCGCGGGGTGACCAAAAACGCAGCAATTATCTACATTGTTGCGGTGTTAGGTATCACCTTTCGAACTTGTAACCGATGTCCCGCGACATTATTAAGAGGACGGGGAGTTCTCGGCTGTCAAAAGTTTAAACGGCCACATTGCAAGGGAACTGTCTCGCCCCCGGGGCAGGAAGGACATAAGTGTTACTTTGAGGATTGGGGATACTGGAGTTCCAGCTGTTCAAAAATGTCATTGCCACAGACTGGAAATTTGTTTGGAACTATGGTTACTAGGGGCAGATGACAGTACCAATAAAGAATTGAGAGAAAGATGTTTTTCAATAGTGATAGGAGTTAGGTATCGATATTCGAAAGGAGAGAAAGATCATGAGCTTGGGTAGCATTCTGGACAGTGACGATGCGCGTTACTGCTCTTGATGAGCGTTGAAATGAAAATATCTCTGCCAACATGACGCCAGAACGCTTTGCATACTATGGTCAGACAAGGTAGGAAGAAGAAGATGTTGGTCTTAAAGTAAAGAAATTTAGTCCATTGTGTGGTCCGAAACTGAGCGTGTAGATGGAGAGGGATAGCTGACCTGACGTGCGGTCTTTTCCGAGTAGAAATAGGAAGGTAACGAAGGAAGCATCATCAGGAGATTGACGTTGGCGTTTAGGAGTAGGACCGAGAGTTGGTCCGGCATGAAATGGGGGGCGATTTCGAAATGCCGTGTTACCGTAGTAGAGGGAAGAAGCCGGAAGCAGCATAGTCAAAGGAGAGCGGAGTTTCAGACAATCGAAGGAGTCAGTCCCGAAGCCCCGGTACCTGAAAAGCGGGTGAGGAAACAGAACCAGCAAGAGGGAAGGGGCTTCAGAGAGTGTCCGAAGAGTGGTTAAAACACAAGGCAGGGTTCAGAAGGGGGTGCGGTATCAAGAAGGGGCCGGGGGTAGTGGTTTCATGTGGACTAGGGCTTGCCATGGTTAGGTTACCCTTTGCTTTGGTTTTTAAGAAAAAAAAAAGAAAGAAAAGGAAAATAAAAATAAAAAAAGAATAAAAAAAGGGCAGGGGGAGCGGGGGGGAGGAATAGTTCCCAGGAGGAATGAAAAGGGCCGGAATCTCCCCTCCGCGCCCAAGAGGACTCAACACGTAGTGGCGCCAGATGCAGCATGGAAACCGTGCCATACCCTACCTTCATGACAGTTAAAAACAGCAATCCGGGTAGCAACCTCACATCTGCCGAGCTACCTTCGGTGGACACAAAAGAGGAGGGCGGCCGGATATCCGCACAAAGCATACCTCTTCAGCCACCCACCCGGAATCCGAAAGGTGGCTTCCAGAGATACACCCGTCGCCCAAAAAGACACCAAAGCTACTCCGGATATGGAGAGGGATCGGGACATCCCCAGGCAATCCAGTTCCAACGGCAATACGCCACCGCCAAGACCTCAACGGAATGGGATGGACCCTGGTGTCCTTTCCCCTACCTAGGAACTAGCGCGCCTGTGGGAGAAATCACGAAGGGCCAAAAGAGGAAGGGCAAAAAGGGAGGGAGTGAGGGGAGGAGGAGGACTGGAAAAAGGGTGAGGATGGGAGGATGGGATAGGGGAGGGGATAATGGGGCGGTTATTAGGTTCGGTTGGAGGAAGAAGATCCGACAGGGCTAATTCCTCAGACCAAGAGCCTCTTCACCACGCCAAGGAGCCCCCCTTGAAGAGGGTCTTTTAATATAGATGTCATTTCCTCATACATGTGTATCTTGTTTAGGCAAATCCAAAAACATCTCTCTGAGTTTATGTAAAGTGTGGTCACTAGTTTAAAATCCCTTCATATACTATGTGGACCACTGATCACACAGATGGCAAACAATCCAGGCCTGTCTTTGTTCTTTACCCTTTCTGCAGACTACACAGATCTTCATGGTAGTGGTCCTCTTAGCTAGCTAGTCTGTAATTCCCCGATGCATTTAATTTTTTAACAGTTCTTCGAGTTTGGCTTTTTTTCAATGAAACTGTTTGAATCCGCCTGAATCTGGTTTATTCCACAAAAGCATTTGAATCTGCCTGAATTCCAGCAAAATCTGTTTGAATCCTCTGAATCAGCAAAAACTGAAGAATCCAGTTAGTGGATCACTGTATATTTTTTTTAATAATCACACTTAACAGTAGATCTTATCTGTATTCTAACTATTTGGTGTATTATTTTTTGTAACAGTTCTTCTGGTTTGGCTTTATTTCCAACGAAACTGTTTTAATCTGCCCGAATCTGGCTATATTTCCAACAAACCGTTTGAATCCGCCCTAATCCAGCGAATCCAGAAGAATCCAGCTAGTGGGTTCACTCGTATATCTTTTCCTAATAAGCACCTTAACTGTAGATCTGTCTATCTGTATTGTAACTATTTGTTGTAGTTCGTGTTTGAGTGTTTGATAGGGCACGTAGAACCTAGTCAGATAGTGAAACCAGTCAGAGGATACATTGTTATGAACGACTCCATTTGAATCCGGCCGTTGGATGAATTTTCCCCCCGGGCAGATCTGGATTAGGCTCCTGGTGATATTGTACTAGCTTCCTGGAAAAGGACTACTGAAAAAAAGTAAACGGTAATATATTTCCAGTTTGATACAGACGTATAACTTGCGTGTTTTGTTGGGGAGGCCACAATGTCTTCAACATATGGAGACTACTGGGAGGAATTAATGATTTTCGTTGTGTAATTTTAGTTGTCCACTGCTAAACTACAGGTTTACCACACCACTGTTTATGACACTCCATCACAATAAGTACTAAAACTATTCCTGTTATCTTATTTCTACAAAATGTTTACACTTTTTCGTATTTCCTCGGATTTTGCACTCTCGTATATCAACAGTAATGTTTTACTCACTGGGGATCACTAATTTTAGTCAGGTACACACACAGGTCAGGCCAGGGAATCACATGCAGACGTGGGTGCACAAGACTCCGAGAACCTTAGTGTTTTAAGGCGTTGCAGCAAACTGCTAGCGCAATCAGTGGTAGTGACAACGTCACGTGAACATCCTATGAGTGAAACCAAAGTAGTTATTAGTTAAAAAAAAGTCGAAAGGAAGCCTGAAATCAGTAATCTTTCAACAGATGCCAAACCGTTGTGGGTCTACTAGGCATGTTGCAAACAGATTCAAATATACAAGATCAATGTGAGTGATGGAAGCGGGAGGAGGTCAAGAATTACCAGCGTATGGTTAACAAGGTGAAATGATGGGGCACATACTGTGAGAGATGAAAAAGTTAATAACCAAAAGGAGAAAAGAAAAATTAAAATATACAAGAGGTGGCAGTCATAGGACTGTGTGGCAAGTGACGTCACAACAAGTTGTCTGTTGCATTTATACATATGAAGTGTTAGTGTATATAATGTGAAGTGTCTACTATCATTTAAGTGAAAAGTGACATCGGAGTGATGAATGTGGGGGATGCATGAGAATATAGGTTATAAAACATCACAGGTGGAAGGATCTCAAATAGTGATAGAAGGCCTAAGTACGAGACTATGTCATCAGCATCTGGAAACTTCTTGTACCGCTCACCGCAAGTATTCACTTACTATTGTGGTTTTGCATGTTGCAGGCCCTGGCTTTGGCCTTGCATCACTGTTAGATACTGGTCACTTACTCTGCAAGCTATTATCAGAATTAGAAGTTGAAATAGCATAGTTAAAGTGAAGATAGTGTTTAGGAGAGTGTGAGGGAGGACAGCAGACTAGCGAGGGGTAACGTAGTGGGTAAAAGGCAGTGAGTGTTACTACGGTAGATAATTGCAGTAAGAATACTTAGAAGCTAGGAAGTTCCTCTTCAATGTGAACAAGAATAGGATAATAACCAGCAATAATGGTACTTTAATCCAGAAAGGGCAATAATGGGAAGCGAGTAGCATTACTAGGAAAGATAGCTGAGAAATATGAGCCTACATGACCGAGGGTGTATATAACGGACTTTCAACCACACCCCTACCCCCGTAGCCATTCCCTCTCACACACACGCAAAAACACAAAGGGTAGACATCATAGAAGCTTTAGACCCTAGTAGCAAGTTCCGATTTTATAACCCAGAATTACTGGTATGTATTAGCAGTATCTCCCCCTCACACCTCCCATACACACGGAACACAACACCATATACACACATACACACACACACTGCACTAGGGGACAATATGGTAACTAACTAGGCGAATACACACACACACACACAACACACACATGGAAGGACATGGGACGATGGCACGGGCGAAAGGCGACTACTTAGTAGGAACAATCAGTTTGAGGGACATAGTGTGAAAATTGCAGTAATGTCAACCCACCACAGAAACTGACAGGAGGCCAAAGAGAAGATACGATGAGAGCAACAGAGCAATGGTCGACACATTAGCCGAGGTGGCCAGGAGAGCACACATGGGGGGAGCAAAGTTACTAGTTATGGGTGATTTCAATCACAAGGAGATTGACTGGGAAAACCTGGAGCCCCCATGGGGGTCCCGAAACATGGAGAGCCAAGATGATGGATGTGGTACTGGAAAACCTCATGCATCAACATGTTAGAGACACTACCAGAGAGAGAGGAGAGGATGAACCAGCAAGACTGGACCTTGTATTCACCTTGAGTAGTTCTGACATCGAGGATATCATGTATGAAAGGCCCCTGGGAGCTAGTGATCATGTGGTTTTGTGCTTCGACTACTTTAGTTGAGCTCCAAGTGGAGAGAGCAGCAGGAATAGGGTGGGAAAAACCAAACTACAAAAGGGGGAACTACTCAGGCTTAAGGAACTTCTTTCAAGACATTCAGTGGGAGAGGGAACTGACAGGAAAACCAGTACAAGAAATGATGGACTATGTGGCAACAAAATGCAAGGAGGCAGAGGAGAGGTTTGTTCCCAAGAGAAACAGAAATAATGGGAAGAACAGAACGAGTCCTTGGTTCACCCAAAGGTATAGGGAGGCAAAAGCTAGGTGTACTAGAGAATGGAAAAGGTACAGAAAATAGAGAACTCAGGAAAATAAAGAGATTAGCTGAAGAGCCAGAAACGAATATGCACAGATAAGAAGGGAGGCTCAGCGGCAATACGAAAATAAATGACATAGCATCGAAAGTCAAGACTGACCCGAAGCTGTTGTACAGCCACATCAGGAGGAAAACAACAGTCAAGGACCAGGTAATCAGACTGAGGAAGGGTGATGGGGAATTCACAAGAAACGACCGGGAGGTATGTCAGGAGCTCAACACAAGATTTAAAGAAGTATTTACAGTGGAAACCAGTAGGACTCCAGGAAATCAGAGTAGGGGGGTGCACCAGCAAGTGCTGGATGAGGTACATATAACCAAGAAGGAGGTGAAGAAGCTGCTATGCGAACTTGACACCTCAAAGGCGATGGGACCTGGAGTTTACCTGGAGAGAGTTTCGGGGGTCAACGCCCCCGCGGCCCGGTCTGTGACCAGGCCTCCTGGTGGATCAGCGCCTGATCAACCAGGCTGTTGCTGCTGGCTGCACGCAAACCAACGTACGAGCCACAGCCCGGCTGATCAGGAACTGTCTTTAGGTGCTTGTCCAGTGCCAGCTTGAAGACTGCCAGGGGTCTGTTGGTAATCCCCCTTATGTGTGCTGGGAGGCAGTTGAACAGTCTCGGGCCCCTGACACTTATTGTATGGTCTCTTAACGTGCTAGTGACACCCCTGCTTTTCATTGGGGGGATGGTGCATCGTCTGCCAAGTCTTTTGCTTTTCGGTAGTGAGTGATTTTCGTGTGCAAGTTTGGTACTAGTCCCTCTAGGATTTTCCAGGTGTATATAATCATGTATCTCTCCCTCCTGCGTTCCAGGGAATACAGGTTTAGAAACCTCAAGCGCTCCCAGTAATTGAGGTGTTTTATCTCCTTATGCGCGCCGTGAAAGTTCTTGTACATTTTCTAGGTCGGCAATTTCACCTGCCTTGAAAGTGTGCTGTTAGAGTGCAGCAATATTCCAGCCTAGATAGAACAAGTGACCTGAAGAGTGTCATCATGGGCTTGGCCTCCCTAGTTTGAAGGTTCTCATTATCCATCCTGTCATTTTTCTAGCAGATGCGATTGATACAATGTTATGGTCCTTGAAGGTGAGATCCTCCGACATAATCACTCCTAGGTCTTTGACGTTGGTGTTTCGCTCTATTTTGTGGCCAGAATTTGTTTGTACTCTGATGAAGATTTAATTTCCTCATGTTTACCATATCTGAGTAATTGAAATTTCTCATCGTTGAACTTCATATTGTTTTCTGCAGCCCACTGAAAGATTTGGTTGATGTCCGCCTGGAGCCTTGCAGTGTCTGCAATGGAAGACACTGTCATGCAGATTCGGGTGTCATCTGCAAAGGAAGACACGGTGCTGTGGCTGACATCCTTGTCTATGTCGGATATGAGGATGAGGAACAAGATGGGAGCTAGTACTGTGCCTTGTGGGACAGAGCTTTTCACCGTAGCTGCCTCGGACTTTACTCTGTTGACGACTACTCTCTGTGTTCTGTTAGTGAGGAAATTATAGATCCATCGACCGACTTTTCCTGTTATTCCTTTAGCGCGCATTTTGTGCGCTATTACGCCATGGTCACACTTGTCGAAGGCTTTTGCAAAGTCTGTATATATTACATCTGCATTCTTTTTGTCTTCTAGTGCATTTAGGACCTTGTCGTAGTGACCCAGTAGTTGAGACAGACAGGAGCGCCCTGTTTAAACCCATGTTGCCTGGGTTGTGTAACTGATGGGTTTTTCTAGATGGGTGGTGATCTTGCTTCTTAGGCCCCTTTCAAAGATTTTTATGATATGGGATGTTAGTGCTATTGGTCTGTAGTTCTTTGTTTGTTGCTTTACTGCCCCTTTGTGGAGTGGGGCTATGTCTGTTTTTTAGTAACTGGGGGACGACCCCCGTGTCCATGCTCCCTCTCCATAGGATGGAAAAGGCTCGTGATAGGGGCTTCTTGCAGTTCTTGATGAACACAGATTTCCCATGAGTCTGGCCCTGGGGCAGAGTGCATGGGCATGTCATTTATCGCCTGTTCGAAGTCATTTGGCGTCAGGATAACATCGGATAGGCTTGTGTTAGTCAAATTTTGTGGCTCTCTCAAAAAAATTTCATTTTGGTCTTCGACTCTCAGTCTGGTTAGCGGCTTGCTAAAAACTGAGTCATATGGGACTTGAGTAGCTCACCATTTCCTTGCTGTAAATCTGTGTAGGAACCCATCTTGTTTTAAGTAGGGGCCCAATTTACTGGACGTTGTTCTCGATTTTGTTTTGGCATAGGAGAAGAAATACTTTGGGTTTCTTTCGATTTCATTTATGGCTTTTAGTTCTTCCCGCGATTCCTGACTCCTAAAGGATTCTTTTAGCTTAAGTTCGATGCTCGCTATTTCTCTGACCAGTGTCTCCCTGCGCATTTCAGATATATTGACCTCTTTTAGCCGCTCTGTTATTCTTTTCCGTCGCCTGTAAAGGGAGCGCCAGACAACATCTCTCCATGGGTCCTTAAAGAGGGAGCAGAGACATTGTGTGTACCATTAACAAAGATCTTCAACACATCATTTGAAACTGGGCAACTCCCTGAGGTATGGAAGATGGCAAATGTAGTCCCAATTTTTAAAAAGGGAGACAGACATGAGGCACTAAACTACAGACCTGTATCACTAACGTGTATAGTATGCAAGGTCATGGAGAAGATCATCAGGAGGAGAGTGGTGGAGCACCTGGAAAGAAACAAGTGTATAATTGACAACCAGCATGGTTTCAGGGAGGGAAAATCCTGTGTCACAAACCTATTAGAGTTTTATGACAAGGTGACAAAAGTAAGACAAGAGAGAGAGGGGTGGATCGCTGCATTTTTTTTGGACTGCAAAAAGGGCCCTTTCGACACAGTTCCTCACAAGAGGTTACTGCAAAAGCTAGAGGATCGGGCCCACACATAACAGGAAAGGCACTGCAATGGATAAGAGAATACCTTACAGGGAGGCAACAACGAGTCATGGTACGTGACGAGGTGTCAAAGTGGGCGCCTGTGACAAGCGGGGTTCCACAGGGGTCAGTCCTAGGACCTGTGCTGTTCTTGGTATATGTGAATGACATAACAGAAGGGATAGACTCAGAATTGTCCTTGTTTGCGAACGAGGTGAAGTTAATGAAAAAGAATCAAATCGGATGAGGACCAGGCAGGACTACAAAAAGACCTGGAAGGCTACAAGCCTGGTCCAGCAACTGGCTCCTTTAGTTTAACCCGCCAAATGCAAAGTCATGGAGATTGGGGAAGGGCAAAGAAGACCGCAGACACAATATAGTTTTGATGGCCAAAGTCTGCAAACCTCACTCAAAGGAAAAAGATCTGGGGGTGAGTATAACACCGAGCATTTTCTCCTGAGGCGCACATCAATCAGATAACTGCTGCAGCATACGGGCGCCTGACAAACCCACGGATAGCGTTCCCATACCTCAGTAAGGAGTCGTTCAAGACTCTGTATACCATTTACGTCAGGCCCATACTGGAGTATGCAGCACCAGTTTGGAATCCACACTTAGTCAAGCACGTCAAGAAAATTAGAGAAGTGCAAAGGTTTGCAACAAGACTAGTCCCAGAGCTACGGGGATTGTCCCACGAAGAAAGGTTGAGGGGAAATCGGCCTGACGACCCCTGGAGGCCAGGAGGGTCAGGGGAGGGCATGATAACGACATATAAAAATACTGCGCGGAATAAAAAAGAGGTGGACAAAGACGGGATGTTCCAGAGATGGGACACAGACACGAGAGGTCACAATTGGAAGTTGAAGACTCAGATGAATCAAAGGGATGTTAGGAAGTATTTTTTTCAGTCATAGAGTAGTCAAGCTGTGAATAGCTAGAAAGTGAAGTAGTGGAGGTGGGAACCATACATAGTTTTAAGGCGAGGTATGATAAGCTCATGGGGCAGGGAGAGAGAGGATCAAGTAGCAATCAGTGAAGAGGTGGGGCCAGGAGCTATGACTCGACCCCTGCAAACCCCAAATAGGTGAGTACAAATAGGTGGTACACACACACCACACATACACACACATGTGCACACACACACACACACACACACACACACACACACACATGTGCACACACACACACACACACACCACACACACACACAAATAGGTGAGTACACACGCAAAATACACACATATACCGTCACGGTCACTTTACCCTTGGCCCTCTTTTTTCCCCCCCCCTGCTAATCCCATACACACACCTCCCCCGCTTCTAAGGGTCACTCATCCTTCTCTCCCCTCCCCCTCCCCCCATTATCCCACCTCTCTCCCCACACATGCACACACACATACATAAGCACATATTACACTTGACACAAACACGTTACCCCCTCCCCTAACCACCTTCCCCCCTTCCCTAACCACCTCACTTAGCCACCTAACCCTCCCTCAAACCATCTAACCCCTCCCCAAACCATCTAACCCCTCCCCCAAAACCATCTAACCCCTCCCCCAACTACCTTCCCCCTCCAATAAAACCCTCCTCCCCTCCCCTATAACCATCCATCCCCTCTCTCAAGCACATTTCTCCCCCTCCCCTAACCACCCTCCCCCCTTCCCTAACCACCTCACCCTAGCCACCTACCCCTCCCCCAAACCATCTAACCCCCCTCCTCCAACTACCTCTCCCCCTCCAATAACCATCCTCCCTCTCCCCCATAACCATCCATCCCCTCTCCCCAACCATCTATTCCCCTCCCCCTAACCACCCCTCCCCCTTCCTTCTGTGGAGCAACGGGGGAACCCAGAACTAAGATGAGAACAAGGGGCTCGAAGGACGAATCTGGGAGGGAGGACTGGGAGGCAGAGCTCAAAAAAAAGGGAGGAAGACCGGGGAAGGAGACTAGATGAGCTGGTAACTAAGATGGAAGAGAGGTTAGCAGCAGAATGCAGAAGGTGGAAGCAACATGCCACAGCAGCAGAAAACAAGACAGAGAAATTAGAAGAGGAGCTGAGACATCTGAAACAGCATAGAGACAAAGATATTACAGAAGTAGCATCGGCAATGGCTACATCAGACACAATGGGTCTGAAGGGAGCATGGAAACTAAGCTGTATGCAGAGGTCCTGTCAAACCCACATGGGGCCAAAACAAAGACAGGGAGCACACTACGACAGAATGATAGGTTGGAAGACATTGAAGGAACTAGGACATGAGCAGGGACCTTACCAGACACCTGTGGGGGCCAAGAACAGGTGAGCAGGAAGGACAAACCATGGAGCATAGGGGGCATAGCTAGGGAAGGGACTGAAGAAAGGAACACTCCACGGGAAGGAACTAAAACACATCAGAGGATGTAATGGGAGTTACAGTGGGAGGTGGAAAGGGAGGGATCAGTTTTGTCTATGGGCTAGACGAAGCTAAAGGGGGAAACTTATGATGTAAGAAAGCAGGAGGAGAAAAAAGTGACTGAAGGTATTATGAAGGTGATAGGCGAGGGGGACATGACCCAGGTGGCAAATTTTCGGAGAATTGGGTAGTTTACAAAGAAAAGGAATCGGTCTCTCAAAGTAATTTTCAGGGCAGAATCAACCCGAACCATGATCCTGAAGGAGAAAGCACGGTTGAGAGGCAAGCAGGAGTTCATGAGTGTGTACCTCGATTGAGACAGAACACAGGAGGAAAGGAAGATGATGAAAGAGAGAGTTCAAAAACGAAAGGAGAAATGGGAGGAAATGAAAAAGGAGAGCAGAATAACCCAGGAACACGTGGAAGGCCAAGCACACCCCCCAGAAACACCTGCAGAAGGACCCCAGCCATGACACCCCCCAAGACAACTGAACAATCCAAACCAACCATCACACACCGATCCCTCTGTTCCCACCCCCTGCACCACAGTTACAGTATTAGAACAGAAGTTGAAGGTTTGGTACACAAATGCAAATGGATTAATGAATAAACATGAGGAATGGCAAGATAGAATCAATGAGAAGTCCCCAGACATCATAGCAGTTACAGAAACAAAACTCATGGAGACAATAACAGATGCAATCTTCCCACCAGGATACCAGATCATGAGGAAAGATAGAAGGGGCAGAGGGGGAGGTGGGGTTGCTCTGCTCGTAAATAACATATGGAAATTCGAGAAAATGGAAGGCATAGATGAGACGGGAGAGACTGTATAGTAGGTACACTTCAGTCTGGGGAACACAAGGTGGTCATTGCAGTGATGTATAATCCACCACAGAACTGCAGGAGGCCAAGAGAGGAATATGAAGAGAGCAACAGAGCAATGGTGGACACACTTGCTGAGGTGGCAAGAAGAGCTCACTCCAGCAGAGCAAAGTTGCTGGTCATGGGGGATTTCAACCACAGGGAGATTGACTGGGAAAACCTGGAGCCACATGGGGGTCCCAAAACATGGAAAGCCAAGATGTTGGACGTGGTGCTGGAAAACCTCATGCACCAAGATGTTAAGGACACTACCAGAGTGAGAGGGAAGGATGAACCAGCAAGATTGGACCTTGTGTTCACCCTGAGCAGTTCAGACATTGAGGAAGTCATGTATGAGAGTCCCCTAGGAGCTAGCGACCACGTGGTTCTGTGCTTTGAATATATAGTAGAGCTGCAAGTGGAGAGAGTAACAGGAGTTAAATGGGAAAAGCCTGACTATAAAGGAGGGGACTACATAGGGTTGAGGAACTTCCTGCGGGAGGTCCAGTGGGACAGAGAACTGGCAGGAAAGCCAGTAAACGAAATGATGGAATATGTAACAACAAAATGCAAGGAGGCAGTGGAAAGGTTTATTCCCAAGGGCAACTGAAACAATGGGAAGACCAGAATGAGCCCCTGGTTTACCTGACAGTGTAAGGAGGCAAAAAGAAAGTGCAATAGAGAAAGGAAAAAGTACAGAAGGCAGAGAACACACGAAAATAGGGAGATCAATCGCAGAGCCAGGAACGAGTATGCACAGGTAAGGAGGGAGGCCCAGTGACAGTATGAAAATGACATAGCATCGAAAATCAAGACTGACCCGAAACTGTTGTATAGCCACATCAGGAGGAAGACAAGTCAAAGACCAGGTGATCAGATTAAGGACAGAAGGTGGAGAACTCAAAAGAAATGATAAGGAGGTATGTGAGGAGCTAAACAGGAGATTCAAGGAAGTTTTTACAGTAGAGACAGGAAGGGCTGTGGGAAGACAGCACAAAAGGGAACATCAAGAGGGAATATACCAATAAGTGTTGGATGACATACGAACAACCGAGGAGGAGGTGAAGAAGCTAAGTGACCTTGATACCTCAAAGGCGATGGGACCGGACAACATCTCCCCATGGGTCCTTAGAGAAGGAGCAGAGATGCTGTGCATGCCTCTAACCACAATCTTCAACACATCCCTTGAAACTGGGCAACTACCTGAGAAATGGAAGACAGCAAATGTAGTCCCCATATTCAAGAAAGGAAACAGAAACAAGGCGCTAAACTACAGACCTGTGTCTCTGACATGTATTTTGTGCAAAGTCATGGAGAAAATTATCAGGAGGAGAGTGGTCGAACACCTGGAATGGAACAAGATTATAAATGAAAACCAGCATGGGCTCATGGAAGGCAAATCTTGTATCACAAACCTCCTGGGGTTTTATGACAAGGTAACAGCAGTAAGACACGAGAGAGAGGGGTGGGTTGATTGCCTTTTCCTAGACTGCAGGAAAGCCTTTGACACAGTTCCCCACAAGAGATTAGTGCAGAAGCTGGAGGATCAGGCGCAAGTAACAGGGAGGGCACTGCAATGGATCAGGGAATACCTGACAGGGAGGCAGCAACGAGTCATGGTACGTGAAGAGGTATCACAGTGGGTGCCTGTGATGAGCGGGGTCCCACAGGGGTCAGTTCTAGGATCAGTGCTATTTTTGATATATGCGAACGACATGATGGAAGGAATAGACTCTAAAGTGTCCCTATTCACAGATGATGTGAAGTTGATGAGAAGAATTAAATCGGATGAGGATGAGGCAGGACTGCAAAGAGACCTGGACAGGCTGGACATGTGGTCCAGAAACTGGTTTCTCGAATTCAATCCTGCCAAATGCAAAGTCATGAAGATTGGGGAGGGGCAAAGAAGACCGCAGACAGAGTATAGGCTAGGTGGACAAAGACTACAGACCTCAGTCAGGGAGAAAGACCTCGGGGTGACCATAACACCGAGCATGTCACCGGAGGCACACATCAACCAAATAACTGCTGCAGCATACGGGCGCCTGGCAAACCTGAGAATAGCGTTCTGATACCTTAATAAAGAATCGTTCAAGACACTGTACACTGTGTATGTTAGGCCCATACTGGAGTATGCAGCACCAGTCTGGAACCCACACCTGGTCAAGCACATCAAGAAGTTAGAGAAAGTACAAAGGTTTGCAACAAGGCTACTCCTAAAACTCAGGGGAATATTGTACAAGGAAAGGTTGAGGGAAATCGGACTGACGACACTGGTGGACAGAAGGGTCAGGGGAGACATGATAACGACATACAAGATACTGCGGGGAATAGACAAGGTGAACAGAGATAGGATGTTCCAGAGAGGGGACACAGGAACAAGGGGTCACAACTGGAAGCTGAAGACTTAGACGAGTCACAGGGACGTTAGGAAGTATTTCTTCAGTCATAGAGTCATCGGGAAGTGGAATAGCCTAGCAAGTGAAGTAGTGGAGGCAGGAACCATACATAGTTTTAAGAAGAGGTATGATAAAGCTCAGGAAGCAGAGAGAGACGACCTAGTAGCAATCAGCGAAGAGGCAGGGCCAGGAGCTAAGTCTCAACCCCTACAACCACAATTAGGTGAGTACAATTAGGTGAGTACCTATGTACGAGTTCTGATGACTGCTGGCAACTGTTTACAACATGAACCTGTCTCGTTGGGGCCTGCAACTTCAGTTTTAAATTTCACCTTATCCTTTATTATCCATATACAGGAGGGCCCCACTTATACGGCGGGTTAGGTTCCAGGCTACCGCCGTAAAGCGGAAACCGCTGTAAAGTGGAACACTCTTTTTTTCCACTTACAAATGCATACAAACACTAGATAAGAAGTTTACGCTAACATATGTTAGCAATAGAACCAGGCATCAAAAAAACAATAAAAAAAAGTACAATACACACATAGTGCACTCAAATTTCTTACCTTAAAATATTTATAGTCTAATTCTAGGGTGAGACAAGTATATTTATTGTAAGAAATCAAGTGTTTGGGATGTATGGTAGTCAGCCAGGCTACCATACCAGGCCACCCCCCCCCACACAACTTTCTATGATATTTAAGGGATCCCAGAGCGATTAAAATGTATATACAGTTCACTCATTTTCTTACCTTAAAATATAGGTGAGATGATAGTATTTATTGTAAAAAATCAAGTGTGGTATGTATGGTAGTCAGCCAGGCTACCATACCAGGCCACCCCACCCACACATACTATTCTATGATATTTAAGCATCCCAGAGCGATAAAATGTATATACAGTTCACTCATTACTTACCTTAAAATATAGGGTGAGATGAGTAGTATTTATTGTAAAAAATCAAGTGTGGTATGTATGGTAGTCAGCCGGCTACCATACCAGGCCAACCCACCCACACATACTATTCTATGATATTTAAGCATCCCAGAGGATAAAATTATACAGTTTACTTTCTTACCTTAAAATATAGGGTGAAGAGTGATTTATTGCAAAAAATCATGTGTGGTATTATGGTAGTCAGCCGGGTACCATTTCCAGAGAGAAAGAATGAGTGCATGAGAGAGGACAGGGCATTATGAACAACCAGGCAAGGTAATTTTGTAAACAGGACACGTGGTTTTTGTACAAGTTACATTGGAAGTTTTCTCACATTGTACGTTGAATAAAAAAAGAGAATTCCATTCTCTGACATCATTTTGAGAAGAAATGATGCCTGGTGAGGCAATGAAAATAATGTCACTTGCTTTTTTGGGTTATCTAGGTTTCTAACTATGTTATGTATTTATGTTATGTTCGTGTTTATTATATAATTTTGAAAAAATATCACGGATGGATTAAAAAATGTTATATTAACGTAATATACAACATTTATGTACAACGAGCTCAACAGCTAAAAAACAAACTGAACAGGTTTTGGACGATCACTGGGTCAGGCAAAATAAGGGTTTAAACGTTCCTTTTAGTTCATTCATTATTTTTTTGTAGGAGTTTGTGAAAACTTTTACCTTATAAATTTTTATTATTATTTTTTATTATTTGATTATTATTATCACAGGGCCGTTTCCCCACCAAGCGGGGGGCCCAAAAAAAAAAACTTTCACCCATTACTCCATCACTGTTTTCCAGAAGGGTGCTTTACATACATTTTTTAAACTGAAAACATTAACACCCCTCCTTCAAATATTTTTTTACACTGTTTAAAAGTTAGTACAGAATTAAGCTATAAATGAAGGCATACAAAGGATTATTTTTTACGTTACCCCTATAAAGGTGACGGGCTAGAGAAAAACGTAATTCTTCCGAAACTTCTACAAACCGTTTGGTAAACATTCTCATATATTTGTATAAATTTTTTACTGTGGGTGCATGTATCATGTTTGGTGTTTCATAATGTGTTTTTTTATATAATTTTGAAAAAAAATCATAGATAGATTAAGGGAAATGTCTATATTAACGTAATATGCGACATTAATGCGCCCAGAGATATTTTTATTATAATATTAATTATTAATTATTATTTTTTGCATCAAGGTAAGAGAGACTTAGTGATTTTAATGTGTACCTACATGCCAGCACAGTGTGTAAGTTTTTTTAGGGACAGGTGTACACAAGTTTATTATCAAGTACAATACATATAAAATATACAATAACTTTAAAACACTTGAAAAATTTTGGAAAGTTTCCAGACATAATAAGGAGATGTGCTCAGGGAGAATGTAAAACAAACTCGGTGGGCAGCTGTGGGCCGTATTAGAAAGACAGGTGGGGAGCCGTTTTTTAATAAACGAGTTTTGGTTTATAATTTTGAAATGTCCAATTAGCGGAACGCCGTAAAGCAAAACGCCATAAAGCGGGGCCCTGCGTACTAGGGTACCACTGTGGTATACACTATAGCACTATGTATAACATACAATTCAGGAAGACTGTCTTTCCTCTGACAAAAAAAAGTTCTAATATTATTTTCACCAGCACTTAGGCCTCAAGTTCCCCCCTGAGGGGATCAGAGATACAGAATGCATGCGAGGGAGAAAGATAAAGAAAGCAAACTGTAAACCATCAGTGTAAAAAAAATAGGAGCTGCAGTATAAAGCAGCTGGGGAAAGAACAAAAAATTTTTGATACGGTATATCAACGCGCACAAAAAGCTCACTTTCAATGATTCGTCAGATAAAGGATTGGAAGAATGTAACAGAATAAGTCACTCTTCTGACTTTTTTTGGGTTATCCTAGGTTCTCTACACATATGCTGCTATTTTATGATAATTCTATGTAACTGTATTTGTGTATACTTTAAAAACTTACTTACTTACTAGCCAGATATGGGTAAATGACAGCAAAATATATTTGGGCTCTTGTAACCTAACAAATACTGGGGACAACTGGGAGAGCAACACTTGGAGTTCTCCTCAATTGCCCCTAAGGCCATGAATATTTCATTGTAAAAAAGACATTATGTACAGAAATAAAATTGGCAGCAATAAGCAATGATAAAACCTATGGGCTTTTAGGTAAGTGTGTAAGGAAGAATTAGAATCTTGCTGAGGAACAGATTGTTGCGAGGGTCGTGAAATAGAAGGGGTAGGAGACGTGTTTGTGTCCAGTGTTTGTGTCCATCGGGGGTGTCATCTCCTCAATGTAGCTGGAGATAATATCTAACATTTCAGTTGTTAAGTAAGCTGACAATGCCATGATGTCAGGGACAGGAGAGTCATTGCAAGTAAATGTCGGAGTTACTATGGAAGCAACCAAAGAGGTCGGAGGGGGGCAGGGAGTATGAACCTGGGGATATGCATTGGCTGGGGTAGAAGAGGCCTGCAGTGTAATAGGAGAGGAAGGAGGCTGGAGGGTAACTAAGGAGGAAGATGTGGGGAGGAACAGGGGAAAGGGGGGACTACTCGAGAAGGGGGGTGAACCTCTACCTTCGTGTCAACTAGGCTCTGAGAAAGAAGATAGATTCTGTGCAGGTGATGGACACGAAGAAAGTGTAGGTCTGCAAGGTCTCGTAGACTGAGAAGCAAGTGGTCGAGATAAAGGAGAAGTAGGAAGTTGTGTGGAGGTAGAAGTTTCAAAGGATAAAACTGCAAAATAATTAGAAACTGGGGCAACCCCAGAAGACACACACAGAGGGATTAGGAGGCTGGAGGACCATGGAGGTTGGAGGTCTTTGGGCTACCTGAGCATACGGGACATGAGGGAGTTTACCTTGAAGGCAGAGCTGAGAGAAAGCCATTGTGTAAGGCCCTCACGCTCCTTAAGATAATGGATCTCTCGTTCATTATGGTAAACCTGACAACGGCATGGAAAGGAAGGATGAGGTTTCCTGTAATTGAGACAAGAGGGGGGAAGACTACAAGATGTATTGGAATGATCTGCTACACTGCAAACTGGGCATTCCACCACAGATCTTTAGTGTTCAGCGGTGTGTCCAAAATGCCAGCAATTATGACTGGAGAGTGGGAACTACTTGACAGACCTCTAGGCAATGTCTCACAATATAGAGAGATGATGGAAATTCATGGCAGTCAAAAGTTAAACGAGTGATGTTACTAGGAAAGCGCCTCCACCCACAAGCAGGCAGGATGTATCTACCTTAATTAAGAATAGGGAGGTTCTGGCGGGCTAATTGTTCTAAAATATCCTCACCGCAAGACAAAAAATCACTCTGTATTACAATGGTGTGCAGTAAGACCACAGTACCACTGCAAGAATTAAGAGTAGCATGCTTACGAATGATGACTGGTATGTCTTTCAGTCATTTAGTATACTGATGTAGATTCTCTTCAGTATATGTTCTCATGTGACTTACTAAGCTTTATTTGTGAGAAAAGTCTTTCAGACATTCTGAACACTGATATGGTTTTTCTCTAGTATTGGTTCTCATGTGAATTATCAATTCTGAATTTTGAGTAAAGTGTTTCAGACATTCTGAACACTCATATGGTTTCTCTCTAGTATGAGTTCTCGTTTGTCTTACTAAATGTGATTTGTGGGAAAAGTCTTTCAGACATTCTAAACACTGCTATGGTTTTTCTCCAGTATGAGTTCTCATGTGAATTATCAATCCTGAATTTTGAGTAAAGTGTTTCAGACATTCTGAACACTCATATGGTTTCTCTCTAGTATGAGTTCTCATGTGTCTTACTAAATGTGATTTTCTAGAAAAGTGTTTCAGACATTCTGAACACTGATATATATTCTCTTCAGTATGAGTTCTCATGTGATTTACTAAGCTTGATTTGTGAGAAAAGTGTTTCAGACATTCTGAGCACTGATATAGATTCTTTTCAGTATGAGTTCTCATGTGTCTTACTAAATGTGATTTTCTAGAAAAGTGTTTCAGACATTCTGAACACTGATATATATTCTCTTCAGTATGAGTTCTCATGTGATTTACTAAGCTTGATTTGTGAGAAAAGTGTTTCAGACATTCTGAGCACTGATATAGATTTCTTTTCAAATATGAGTTCTTATGTGTCTTACTAAATTTTTGATTTTTTAAAAAGTGTTTCAGACATTCTGAACCCCTGATATATATTCTCTTTATTATGAGTTCTCATGTGATTTACTAAGCTTGATTTGTGAGAAAAGTGTTTCAGACATTCTGAGCACTGATATAGATTCTTTTCAGTATGAGTTCTCATGTGTCTTATTAAATGTGATTTTATAGAAAAGCATTTCAGACATTCTGAACACTGATATGGATTCTCTTCAGTATGTGTCCTCATGTGACTTACTAAGCTTGATTTGTGAGAAAAGTGTTTCAGACATTCTGAACACTGATATAGATTCTCTTCAGTATGTGTCCTCATGTGACTTACTAAGCTTGATTTGTGAGAAAATTGTTTCAGACATTCTGAACACTGATATGGCTTCTCTCCAGTAAAGTGTCCCCCATGTGACTTACTAAGCTTGATTTGTGAGAAAATTGTTTCAGACATTCTGAACACTGATATGGCTTCTCTCCAGTATGAGTTCTCATGTGAATTATCAATCTTGAATTTTTAGTAAAATTTCAACATT
>NC_069452.1:33748919-33764867 GCF_026875155.1 Cherax quadricarinatus | reverse complement strand
AACTTCAGTCATTAAACCGAGTATAGGTTACTGGCCTTTTCTTATCACCATTTCGAGGTTGGGAGACTACTCTCTCCGTCTTCGCATTGGCCATACTCGTCTTACTCATGGATATCTCATGGAGAGGCGTCTTGCTCCTCTCTGTGAGAATTGCCAAGCTCCATTATCAGTCAGCCACATTCTGTTGGACTGCCCACTTTATCAACGAGCACGCAGAATTTACCTCTGTCGTCGTCTTCGCCCCGCTGCTCTCTCTTTACCTTCCCTTCTCGCTGATGGACCCACCTTTCATTCCGGACTCTCTCATTGACTTTTTGACAAACGACTGACTTACTTCACAAATTCTGATACTTTCAGCCTTTCTACTTGTATCTCTTGCTACCCTCTACCCCCGTACTATCCCCTGCCCCGCTGTTTTCTGTAACTGCTGATCATCCCCCCTCCCTTCTGCCATCCAATTCCCTTGCTTCCTTCCTACCCTGCAGCGCTGTATAGCCCTTGTGGCTTAGCGCTTCTTTTTGATTATAATAATAATAATGAGCTCGGTGTATCATTAAATGTTGTATATTACGTTAATATACACATTTTCATTAATCCATCCGTGATATTTTTTTCAAAATTATATAATAAACACGATACATAACATAAATACATAACATATGTGTAGAGAACCTAGGATAACCCAAAAAAGTCAGAGTGACTTACTTCCATTGCCTTCACTCAGAGCATCATTTCTTCTCAAAATGATGTTAATGAGAATGGGAGTGTTCTTCTTTATTTATTCTACCATATCAATGTAGAGATAACCTGTACACAATGTAACTTGTACACAAACCAGACGTGTTACACTGTTTACAAAATTACTTCGCATGGTTTGTTTAATAACTCTGCGCCTGTCCTCTCTCATGCACTCATTCTTTCTCTCTGGTATGGTAGCCTGGCTGACTACCATACATACCACCACTGATTTTTTACATAAATACTACTCATCTCACCCTATATTTTAAGGTAAGTAATGAGTGAAACTGTATATACATTTTAATCGCTCTGGGATGCTTAAATGTAATATAATATTATGTGTAGGTGGGTTGGCCTGGTATGGTAGCCTGGCTGACTACCATACATACCACACTTGATTTCTTACAATAAATACTACTTGTCTCACCCTAGATTAAGACTATAAATATTTTAAGGTAAGTAATGAGTGCACTATGTGTGTTATTGTACTTTTTTATTTTTTTTTTGATCCCTGGTTCTTTTTGCTAACATAATATATGTTAGTGTAAACTTGTTATCTAGTGTTTTGTATGCATTTGTAAGTGGAAAAAAGGGTGTTCCACTTTACGGCGGTTTCCACTTTACGGCGGGTAGCCTGGAACCTAACCCGCCGTTAAGTGGGGCCCTCCTGTATATGGATAATAAAGGATAAGGTAAAATTTTAAAACTAAAAGTGTCAGCCCAACGAGACAGGTTCATGTTGTAATCAGTTGCCAGCAGTCATCAGAACTCGTACATAGGACTCACCTAATTGTGGTTGTAGGGGTTGAGACTTAGCCCCGGGCCCCTGCCTCTTCACTGATTGCTACTAGGTCGTCTTTTCTCTCTCTGCTTCCTGAGCTTTATCATACCTCTTCTTAAAACTATGTATGGTTCCTGCCTCCACTACTTCACTTGCTAGGCTATTCAACTTCCCTGATGACTCTTTGACTGAAGAAATATTTCCCTAACGTCCCTGTGACTCGTCTGAGTCTTCAGCTTCCGGTTGTAACCCCTTGTTCCTATGTCCCCTCTCGGGAACACCTATCTCTGTCCCCTTGTCTATTCCCCCACAGTATCTTGTATGTCATTATCATGTCTCCCTGACCCTTCTGTCCCCAGTGCGTCAGTCCGATTTCCCTCAACCTTTCCTTGTACAATATTCCCCTGAGTTCTAGGACTAGCCTTTTTGGGCAAATCTTTGTACTTTCTCTAACTTCTTGACGTGCTTGACCAGGTGTGGGTTCCAGATGGTGCTGCATACTCCAGTATGGGCCTAACATACACAGTGTACAGTGTCCTTGAACGATTCTTTATTAACCCTTTCAGGGTCCAAGGCCCAAATCTGGAGTCACGCCACCAGTGTCCAAAGAATTTTCAAAAAAAAAATTTGTTATTTTTTCTTATAAAATCGTAGACAATCTTTTTGTGAAGGTAATAAAACAAAAAGTATGAAATTTTGGTGGAAAAATTGACGAAATTATGCTCTCGCGAATTTGATGTGTTCAGCAAATTTTTACAAATCGGCGTTTTGCCGACTTTGCCCTCCCATTTTAGGCCAAATTACATTATTCCAATCAACCAAATTCTTAGCTTTTTTCATTTGAAATTTACTTCTATTCTATCGATTGAGCAAAAGAAATCGCCAAGTCAATTGTTTCAACTACAAAATAAAGTGATCGGAAATTGTTAATTTGGCCAATTTAACACAAAGTTCAAAATATTCCAATTTCAAAATAGGGTCCAGAAATGAACAATGTAGGCATTCCTGGCACTAAACTAACATTTCCTCTGTTCATTAGTTATGTTTTGAGGCTTTACAAATAAATTCCATTTTGATTTTTTTTTCAAATGAATTTTTATTCACACCAAAAAATAGAAAGATTTACTGTTATGCAATACTGTAATAATTGTATAAATATCATCACCATATTTGTGAATGCATATTAGCCCACCAGCTGACGTGTATTAGATGTGTGAGGTCGTTTTTTATCTTGAATACGGCAAAAAATTTAACATTTCCGCTACTTTGAGCTCAGTTTCAAGCCATTTCCAGTGCTAAAACCAATCAAAATCATCTCTATTTCTGTAATATGTCTTCCATTCTATCAAATGAGACCAAAATCGCAAATACAACTATAAAAAACATACGAAAAAACACTGCAAAGTTGCTGTTTTAATCGAAAAATCATGATTTCATTTTTTTCCCCTCATTAATACACAGTGTGCTGCAGGATCTGTTTTATGTGGTGCACACATACCACATAGATGTATTCTCTCATATCTAGGCCCAAATGTACCACTCACATTTTATCAGAGTGAGCTGAGCTCATGGCATTGATCTACGGTTTGGCCCTGAACGTAAAGCGTAAATCTACGGGGCGGATCCTGAAAGGGTTTAAGGTATCAGAACGCTATTCTCAGGGGTTTGCAGGCACCCCTATGCGCAGCAGTTATTTGGTTGATGTGTGCCTCCCGGGGCATGCTCGGTGTTATGGTCACCCGAGGTCCCTTTCTCCCTGGCTGAGGTCTGTAGTCTTTGTCCACCTAGCCTATACTCTGTCTGCGGTCTTCTTTGCCCCTCCCCAATCTTCATGACTTTGCATTTGGCAGGATTGAATTCGAGAAGCCAGTTTCTGGACCACATGTCCAGCCTGTCCAGGTCTCTTTGCAGTCCTGCCTCATCCTCATCCGATTTAATTCTTCTCATCAACTTCACATCATCTGTGAATAGGGACACTTTAGAGTCTATTCCTTCCATCATGTCGTTCGCATATATCAAAAATAGCACTGATCCTAGAACTGACCCCTGTGGGACCCCGCTCATCACAGGCACCCACTGTGATACCTCTTCACGTACCATGACTCGTTGCTGCCTCCCTGTCAGGTATTCCCTGATCCATTGCAGTGCCCTCCCTGTTACATGCGCCTGATCCTCCAGCTTCTGCACTAATCTCTTGTGGGGAACTGTGTCAAAGACTTTCCTGCAGTCTAGGAAAAGGCAATCAACCCACCCCTCTCTCTCGTGTCTTACTGCTGTTACCTTGTCATAAAACCCCAGGAGGTTTGTGATACAAGATTTGCCTTCCATGAGCCCATGCTGGTTTTCATTTATAATCTTGTTCCATTCCAGGTGTTCGACCACTCTCCTCCTGATAATTTTCTCCATGACTTTGCACACAATACATGTCAGAGACACAGGTCTGTAGTTTAGCGCCTTGTTTCTGTTTCCTTTCTTGAATATGGGGACTACATTTGCTGTCTTCCATTTCTCAGGTAGTTGCCCAGTTTCAAGGGATGTGTTGAAGATTGTGGTTGGAGGCATGCACAGCATCTCTGCTCCTTCTCTAAGGACCCATGGGGAGATGTTCTCCGGTCCCATCGCCTTTGAGGTATCAAGGTCACTTAGCTTCTTCACCTCCTCCTCGGTTGTTCGTATGTCATCCAACACTTGTTGGTATATTCCCTCTTGATGTTCCGTTTTGTGCTGTCTTCCCACAGCCCTTCCTGTCTCTACTGTAAAAACTTCCTTGAATCTCCTGTTTAGCTCCTCACATACCTCCTTATCATTTCTTTTGAGTTCTCCACCTTCTGTCCTTAATCTGATCACCTGGTCTTTGACTGTTGTCTTCCTCCTGATGTGGCTATACAACAGTTTCGGGTCAGTCTTGATTTTCGATGCTATGTCATTTTCATACTGTCACTGGGCCTCCCTCCTTACCTGTGCATACTCGTTCCTGGCTCTGCGATTGATCTCCCTATTTTTGTGTTCTCTGCCTTCTGTACTTTTTCCTTTCTCTATTGCACTTTGTTTTTTCCTCCTTACACTGTCAGGTAAACCAGGGGCTCATTCTGGTCTTCCCGTTGTTTCAGTTGCCCTTGGGAATAAACCTTTCCACTGCCTCCTTGCATTTTGTTGTTACATATTCCATCATTTTGTTTACTGGCTTTCCTGCCAGTTCTCTGTCCCACTGGACCTCCTGCAGGAAGTTCCTCAACCCTATGTAGTCCCCTCCATTTGCATTTGTGTACCAAACCTTCAACTTCTGTTCTAATACTGTAACTGTGGTGCAGGGGGTGGGAACAGAGGGATCGGTGTGTGATGGTTTGGATTGTTCAGTTGTCTTGGGGGGTGTCATGGCTGGGGTCCTTCTGCAGGTATTTCTGGGGGGTGTGCTTGTCCTTCCGCGTGTTCCTGGGTTATTCTGCTCTCCTTTTTCATTTCCTCCCATTTCTCCTTTCGTTTTTGAACTCTCTCTTTCATCATCTTCCTTTCCTCCTGTGTTCTGTCTCAATCGAGGTACACACTCATGAACTTCTGCTTGCCTCTCAACCGTGCTTTCTCCTTCAGGATCATGGTTTGGGTTGATTCTGCCCTGAAAATTACTTTGAGAGGCCGATTCCTTTTCTTTGTAAACTACCCAATTCTCCTAAAATTTGCCACCTGGGTCATGTCCCCCTCGCCTATCACCTTCGTAATACCTTCAGTCACTTTTTTCTCCTCCTGCTTTCTTTCATCATAAGTTTCCCCCTTTAGCTTCGTCTAGCCCATAGACAAAACTGATCCCTCCCTTTCCACCTCCCACTGTAACTCCCATTACATCTGATGTGTTTTAGTTCCTTCCCGTGGAGTGTTCCTTTCTTCAGTCCCTTCCCTAGCTATGGCCCCTATGCTCCTTGGTTTGTCCTTCCTGCTCACCTGTTCTTGGCCCCCACAGGTGTCTGGTAAGGTCCCTGCTCATGTCCTAGTTCCTTCAATGTCTTCCAACCTATCATTCTGTCATAGTGTGCTCCCTGTCTTTGTTTTGGCCCCATGTGGGTTTGACAGGACCTCTGCATACAGCTTAGTTTCCATGCTCCCTTCAGACCCATTGTGTCTGATGTAGCCATTGCCGATGCTACTTCTGTAATATCTTTGTCTCTATGCTGTTTCAGATGTCTCAGCTCCTCTTCTAATTTCTCTGTCTTGTTTTCTGCTGCTGTGGCATGTTGCTTCCACCTTCTGCATTCTGCTGCTAACCTCTCTTCCATCTTAGTTGTCAGCTCATCTAGTCTCCTTCCCCGGTCTTCCTTTTTTTTGAGCTCTGCCTCCCAGTCCTCCCTCCCAGATTCGTCCTTCGAGCCCTTTGTTCTCATCTTAGTTCTAGGTTCCCCCGTTGCTCCACAGAAGGAAGGGGGAGGGGTGGTTAGGGGGAGGGGAATAGATGGTTGGGGAGGGGATGGATGGTTATGGGGAGAGGGAGGATGGTTATTGGAGGGGGAGAGGTAGTTGGGGAGGGGGTTAGATGGTTTGGGGGAGGGTTAGATGGTTTGGGGGAGGGGTAGGTGGCTAGGGTGAGGTGGTTAGGGAAGGGGGAGAGGTGGTTAGGGGAGGGGGAGTATGTGCTTGAGAGAGAGAGGGGATGGATGGTTATAGGGGAGGGGGAGGATGGTTATTGGAGGGGGGAAGGTAGTTGGGGGAGGGGATTAGATGGTTTGAGGGAGGGTTAGGTGGCTAAGGTGAGGTGGTTAGGGAAGGGGGAGAGGTGGTTAGGGGAGGGGGGTACGTGTTTGTGTCAAGTGTATATGTGCTTGTGTATGTGTGTGTGCATATGTGGGAGAGAGAGGTGGGATAATGGGGGGAGGGGGAGGGGGGAGAAGGATGAGTGACCCTTAGAAGCGGGGAGGTGTGTGTATGGGATTAGCAGGGGAGGGGAAAAGAGGGCCAAGGGTAAAGTGACCGTGATGGTATATGTGTGTATGTGCGTGTGTACTCACCTATTGTGTGTGTGTGTGTGTGTGTGTGCACATGTGTGTGTGTGCACATGTGTGTGTGTGTGCACATGTGTGTGTGTATGTGTGTGTGTGTGTGTACTCACCTATTTGTGGTTGCAGGGGTCGAGTCATAGCTCCTGGCCCTGCCTCTTCACTGATTGCTACTAGGTCCTCTCTCTCCCTGCTCCATGAGCTTTATCATAATTGCCTTAAAACTATGTATGGTTCCCACCTCCACTACTTCACTTTCTAGGCTATTCCACGGCTTGACTACTCTATGACTGAAGAAATACATCCCTTTGATTCATCCCTTTGATTCATCTGAGTCTTCAACTTCCAATTCTGACCTCTCGTGTCTGTGTCCCATCTCTGGAACATCCCGTCTGTGTCCACCTCGTTCATTCCGCGCAGTATTTTATATGTTGTTATCATGTCTCCCCTGACCCTCCTGGCCTCCAGTGTCGTCAGGCCGATTTCCCTCAACCTTTCTTCGTAGGACAATCCCCGTAGCTCTGGGACTAGTCTTGTTGCAAACCTTTGCACTTTCTCTAATTTCTTGACGTGCTTGACTAAGTGTGGATTCCAAACTGGTGCTGCATACTCCAGTATGGGCCTGACGTAAATGGTATACAGAGTCTTGAACGACTCCTTACTGAGGTATCGGAACGCTATCCGTAGGTTTGCCAGGCGCCCGTATGCTGCAGCAGTTATCTGATTGATGTGCGCCTCAGGAGATATGCTCGGTGTTATACTCACCCCCAGATCTTTTTCCTTGAGTGAGGTTTGCAGACTTTGGCCATCTAAACTATATTGTGTCTGCGGTCTTCTTTGCCCTTCCCCAATCTCCATGACTCTGCATTTGGCGGGGTTAAACTCAAGGAGCCAGTTGCTGGACCAGGCTTGTAGCCTGTCCAGGTCTCTTTGTAGTCCTGCCTGATCCTCATCCGATTTGATTCTTCTCATTAACTTCACATCGTTCGCAAACAAGGACACTTCTGAGTCTATCCCTTCCGTTATGTCTTTTCACTATATACCAAGAACAGCACAGGCCCTAGGACTGACCCCTGTGGAACCCCACTTGTCACAGGCGCCCACTTTGACACCTCGTCACATACCATGACTCGTTGTTGCCTCCCTGTAAGGTATTCTCTTATCCATTGCAGTGCTTTCCTGTTATGTGTGCTGATCCTCTAGCTTTTGCAGTAACCTCTTGTGAGGAACTGTGTCGAAGGCCTTCTTGCAGTCCAAAAAAATGCAGTCGATCCACCCCTCTCTCTCTTGTCTTACTTCTGTCACCTTGTCATAAAACTCTAATAGGTGTGTGACACAGGATTTTCCCTCCCTGAAACCATGCTGGTTGTCAATTATACACTTGTTTCTTTCCAGGTGCTCCACCACTCTCCTGATGATCTTCTCCATGACCTTGCATACTATACACGTTAGTGATACAGGTCTGTAGTTTAGTGCCTCATGTCTGTCTCCCTTTTTAAAAATTGGGACTACATTTGCCATCTTCCATACCTCGGGAGTTGCCCAGTTTCAAATGATGTGTTGAAGATCTTTGTTAATGGTACACACAATGTCTCTGCTCCCTCTTTAAGGACCCACGGAGAGATGTTGTCTGGTCCCACCGCCTTTGAGGTGTCAAGTTCGCATAGCATGCTTCTTAACCTCCTCCTTGGTTATATGTACCTCATCCAGCACTTGCTGGTGCACCCCCTTGCTCTGATTTCCTGGAGTCCTACTGGTTTCCACTGTAAATACTTCTTTAAATCTTGTGTTGAGCTCCTGACATACCTCCCAGTCATTTCTTGTGAATTCCCCATCACCCTTCCTCAGTCTGATACCTGGTCCTTGACTGTTGTTTTCCTCCTGATGTGGCTGTACAACAACTTCGGGTCAGTCTTGACTTTCGATGCTATGTCATTTTCGTATTGCCGCTGAGCCTCCCTTCTTATCTGTGCAATTCGTTTCTGGCTCTTCAGCTAATCTCTTTATTTTCCGAGTTCCTGTCTTCTGTACCTTTTCCATTCTCTAGTACACCTAGTTTTTGCCTCCCTACACCTTTGGGTGAACCAAGGACTCGTTCTGTTCTTCCATTATTTCTGTTTCCCTTGGGAACAAACCTCTCCTCTGCCTCCTTGCATTTTGTTGCCACATAGTCCATCATTTCTTGTACTGGTTTTCCTGTCAGTTCCCTCTCCCACTGAATGTCTTGAAAGAAGTTCCTCAAGCCTGAGTAGTTCCCCCTTTTGTAGTTTGGTTTTTCCCACCCTATTCCTGCTGCTCTCTCCACTTGGAGCTCAACTATGTAGTCGAAGCACAGAACCACATGATCACTAGCTCCCAGGGGCCTTTCATATATGATATCCTCGATGTCAGAACTACTCAAGGTGAATACAAGGTCCAGTCTTGCTGGTTCATCCTCTCCTCTCTCTTTGGTAGTGTCTCTAACATGTTGATGCATGAGGTTTTCCAGTACCACATCCATCATCTTGGCTCTCCATGTTTCAGGACCCCCATGGGGCTCCAGGTTTTCCCAGTCAATCTCCTTGTGATTGAAATCACCCATAACTAGTAACTTTGCTCCCCCCATGTGTGCTTTCCTGGCCACCTCGGCTAATGTGTCGACCATTGCTCTGTTGCTCTCATCGTATTCTTCTCTTGGCCTCCTGCAGTTCTGTGGTAGGTTGTACATTACTGCAATTATCACCTTATGTCCCTCAGACTGGATTGTTCCTACTAAGTAGTCCCTTTCGCCCGTGCCATCCATTCCTTCCACGTGTGTGTGTGTGTGTGTGTGTGTGTGTGTATTCGCCTAGTTAGTTACCATATTGTCCTAGTGCAGGTGTGTGTGTGTATGTGTGTATATGTGTGTGTTCGTGTGTATGGGGAGGTGTGAGGGGGAGATACTGCTAATACATACCAGTAATTCTGGGTTATAAAATGCGGAACTTGCTACTAGGGTCTAAAGCTTCTATGAGTGTCTACCCTTGTGTGTTTGTGTGTGCGTGTGAGGGAGGGATGGCTAGGGGGGGTAGGTGGTGTGGTTGAAAGATCCGTTATATCCCTCTGTCATGTAGGCTCAAATTTAGTCTCAGATATCTTTCCTAGTAATGCTACTCTCTCCACTTATTGCCCTTTCTGGATTTAAGTATCAATTTTTGCTGGTTATTATCCTATTCCTTGTTCACATTGAGAGAGGACTTCCTAGCTTCCTAAGTATTCTTACTGCTAATAACTACTGGTAGTAACACTGCCTTACCCCTACGTTACCCCTCGCTAGTCTGCTGTCCTCCTCACACTCTCCTAAACACTATCTTCACTTTAACTATGCTATTTCTACTCTAATTCTGATAATAGCTTAAGATAAGATAAGATAAGATAAGATTTCGTTCGGATTTTTAACCCCGGAGGGTTAGCCACCCAGGATAACCCAAGAAAGTCAGTGCGTCATCGAGGACTGTCTAACTTATTTCCATTGGGGTCCTTAATCTTGTCCCCCAGGATGCGACCCACACCAGTCGACTAACACCCAGGTACCTATTTGCTGCTAGGTGAACAGGACAACAGGTGTAAGGAAACGTGTCGAAATGTTTCCACCCGCCAGGAATCGAACCCGGGCCCTCCGTGTGTGAAGCGGGAGCTTTAGCCACCAGGCCACCGGGCGAGTGAGTGACCAGTATCTAACAGTGATGCAAGGCCAGAAGCCAGGGCCTGCAACATGCAAACCACAATAGGTGAGTGAATACTTGCGCTGCAGCGGTGCGGTGACAAGAAGTTGCCAGATGCTGATGACATAGTCGTCGTACTTAGGCCTTCTATCACTGTTTTGGAGAGCCTTCACCCGTGATGTTTATAACCATATATGCTCATGCATCCCGCATTCATCACTCGATTTCACTTTTCACTTATGATAGTATACACTTCACATTATATACACTTCACTTCATATGTATAATGGCACACAACTTGTTGTGATGTCACTGCCTCAGCAGGCCTATGACTGCCACCTTCCCTTGTATATTTTATTTTTCTTTTCTCCTTTTGCTTATTAACTTTTTCTCTCTCACTGTATGGTGCCCCACATTTCACTTGTTAGCCAGACGCTGGTAATTCTTGAACTCCCGCTTCCACACTCACTTTGATCTTTGTATATTTGAATCTGTGTGGCAACAGTGCCTAGTAGACCCACAACGGTTTGGCACTTTGAAATATTACTGATTTCAGGCTTCCTTTCGACTTTTTTTAACTAATAACTTTGGTTATCACTCATAGGATTGTTCACTGACGTTGTCACTACCACTGATTGCTGCTAGCAGTTGCTGCACGCCTTAAAACACTAAGGTTCTCGGAGCCTTGTGCACCCACGTCTGCATGGGATACCTGGCCTGACCTGTGTGTGTACCTGACTTAAAATTAGTGATTCCAGTAAGTAAAACATTACTGTTGAAATACGAAGAGGTGCAAAATCTCGAGGAAATACGAAAAGTGTACAGTTTTGTAGAAATATGATTAACAGTGAATAGTTGTTAGTACTTATTGTGATGGAGTGTCATAAACAGTGTGTGGTGAACCTGTAGTTAGCAGTGGTCACTATATACACAACGAAAATCATTATTCCTCCAGTAGTCTCCATATGTTGAAGACATCGGTGCCCCAACACGCAAGTTATACTTTCTGTATCAAACTGGACATATATTACTCTGTTTAATTTTTTTCCAGTAGTCCTTTTCAGGAGCTAGTACAATATCACCAGTGAGCCTAATCCAGATCTGCCCGGATTCATCCAAACGACCGGATTCAAATGGAGTCGTTCATAACAATGTATCCTCTGACTGGTTTCACTATCTGTGAAACACTCAAACACAAACTACAACAAATAGTTACAATACAGATAGACAGATCTACAGTTAAGGTGCTTATTAGGAAAAAGATATACAGTGACCCACTAGCTGGATTCTTCTGGATTCGCTGGATTAGGGCGGATTCAAACGGTTTGTTGGAAATATAGCCAGATTCGGGCAGATTAAAACAGTTTCGTTGGAAATAAAGCCAAACCAGAAGAACTGTTACAAAAAATTAAATACACCAAATAGTTACAATACAGATAGATCTACTGTTAAGGTGATTATTAGAAAAAAAATATACAGTGATCCACTAACTGGATTCTTCCAGTTTTGCTGGATTCAGGAAGATTCAAACAGATTTTGCTGGATTCAGGCAGATTCAAATGCTTTTTGTGGAAATAAAGCCAGATTCAGGTGGATTCAAACAGTTTCATTGGAAATAAAGCCAACTCGGAAGAACTGTTAAAAAATTAAATGCATCGGGGAATTACAGACTAGCTAGCTAAGAGGACCACTACCATGATCATCTGTGTAGTCTGCAGAAAGGGTAAAGAACAAAGACAGGCCTGGATTGTTTGCCATCTGTGTGATCAGTGGTCCCATAGTATATGAAGGGATTTTAAACTAGTGACCACACTTTACATAAACTCAGAGAGATGTTTTTGGATTTGCCTAAACAAGATACACATGTATGAGGAAATGACATCTATATTAAAAGACAAGAACACCAATAAAACATCCTTCTTGAAAGACATGTCAGCATGGTATGGCAACTGGGACAAAAAGATGGGTGGTAGGGATGGGGCTGTCTTGGACAGTGATCCTGAGGGTGCTAGTGTTGTTCTGGAAGAAAGTCCTCCTGAGGGTGCTAGTGCTGTCCCGGAGGACAGTGCTGAGGGTGATAGTGCTGTCCTGGAAGAAAGTGCTCCAGAGGGTAGTGGTGATGTCTTAGAAGATAGAGCTTGTGATTGTGCTAGTGTTGTCCTGAAGGACCTCTTCAAGGGGGGCTCCATTTTGTGGTGAAGAGGCTCTTGGTCTGAGGAATTAGACCTGTTGGTCTCCTTCCTCAGACCAAACCTAATTATCTCCCTGCATTTCCATGTTCGGGTCAATAATGTGCTCTCCCCAGACTTTATCCAAGCTGAAGGTGTCCCCCAGTGATGTGTTCTGGGCACAACACTTTTTCTCCTTGCTATAAATGATTTGGCCTCTAGTCTTCCATCAAATATTTGGTCATCACTCTATGTTGATGACTTCGCTATTGCCTGTGCAGGCGCTGACTATCACCTCATTGCAGTTTCTCTCCAGCATGCAGTTGACCATGTTTCCAATTGGGCCACCACACATGGGTTTAAATTTTCCAGCACCAAAACACACCAGATTACTTTCACTAGATGGTCTGTCATCTCTGATCATCCTTTGTACCTCTATGGCTCCCACATCCCTGAACGTGATACAGTCAGGTTTCTGGGCCTCCTCTTTGACCGTAGGTTATCCTGGAAACCTCTCATTACCTCTCTGAAGGCAACTTGTCACAGCCGGCTGAACCTTCTTAAAACCCTTGCTCATCTTTCATGGGGAGCTGATCGTCGAACTCTCCTTTGCCTACATTCCACCCTCATTTTATCGAAACTTGATTGTGGTGACCAGATCTATTCAGCGGCCTCTCCTGCTACTCTCTCTAGCCTTAACCCCATTCATCACCAAGGATTACGTTTATTCCTTGGTGCTTTTCGCTCTTCCCCTCTTGAGAGCCTCTATGCAGAAGCGAACATTCCATCCTTATCCGATCGCCGTGAGGCCCATTGCCTTCGCTACTATGTACGCTCTCATGATCTCCGAAATCCTTCCATTTATAGAATGGTCATTGATATTAGTAGACATTCTTTATTTGTTCGCCACCCCTGTTTACTCCATCCCTTCTCTCTTCACCTACATTCGCTCTTGTCTTCTCTTCAATTACCACCTTTCTATGTTCATGTAGCATCTCACTTTTTCCTACCCCCCTTGGAAGTTCCAGCTGTTCGAGCCTGTTCTTTCTCCCTTGCTCGAAAGCCCAACTGTCTACAGTTGCTTCCCGCTCTCTTTTTTCTTGACCACTTCCACTCTCATTCTTATGCCATTGCAGTGTACACAGATGGCTCTAAGTCTTCTGACGGCATAGGATTTGCAGCAGTGTTTCTGGACAGCATTGTACGAGATCATTTACTATCTTCAGCTAGTATTTTTACGGCTGAATTGTATGCCATTCTTGCAGCACTTATCCATATTGCATCCATGCCTGTGTCATCATTTGTGGTTGTCTCAGACTCCCTTAGTGCTTTACAGGCTATACAGAAATTTGGTACACCTCACCCCTTAGTCCTCCGTATCCAACTTTGGCTACGCCGCATCTTTACCAAGCATAAAGATATTGTTTTTTGGTGGGTCCCTGGTCATGTTGACATACAGGGCAATGAACAGGCAGACACTGCTGTGTGGTTAGCAGTACATGACCTACCAGTTTCATATAGAGGTATTCCATTTACAGTCTATTTTACTGCAATAGCTACCCACCTTCACAACCGTTGGCAACAACGTTGGTCTACTATGCTCTGTAATAAACTTCAATCTATTAAACTGAGTATTGGTTACTGGCTGTCCTCTTGTCACCAGCGTCAAGGTTGGGAGACTACTCTCTCCCGTCTTCGCATTGGCCATACTCGTCTTACTCATGGATATCTCATGGAGAGGCGCCCTGCTCCTCTCTGTGAGAATTGTCAGGCTCCATTATCAGTCAGCCACATTCTGTTGGACTGCCCACTTTATCAACGAGCACACAGAATTTACCTCCATCATCGTCTTCACTCCGCTGCTCTCTCTTTACCTTCCCTTCTCGCTGATGGACCCACCTTTCATCCAGACTCTCTCATTGACTTTTTGACAACAACTGACTTACTTCACAAGCTCTGATGCCTTCAGCCCTTTCTATCTCAATCTCTTGCTACCCTCTACCCCTGCACTATCCCCTGCCCCGCTGTTTTCTGTAACCTAATGATCATCACTCCCCCCTTCTGCCGCCCAATACCCTCGCTTCCTTCCCTACCCTGCAGCGCTGTATAGCCCTTGTGGCTTAGTGCTTCTTTTTGATTATAATAATGTCCTGAAGGACACTGAAGACAATGTTATTCTATCCACAAAGGTTCAAAATAGAGATACTGCTGGAGATGGATCAAAATGGGATGATGCCTCAAGGAATTGTGTCGACACACTACGAGCAAAACCTGGTGGAAGCACTGATGTCCATACAAGGATAAAATGTATTGAGGAAACGAGAAAATAAATGCACCATCAGTGAACACGGCTACAATTAATCCTAGCAAACTGACGTACAGTCTCTGTAAATATTGTGCCTTGGGTATCTGCAGACACGGTATATCTGGTGTGGAAAATTGCATTTATCTAAATGTATCATTATATACATAACAGTAATTATTATTTAACAGATAATTATTATTTATCAGTTAAACAAGTAGGAATATGGGACACCTAGGTCGCAAAAAATGTCCCCCTTCGATACCTACCACTGTCATATCCACAAGTTACTCTGGACCTACTAATTACCAGTGAAATATGTATCACCAGGAATACTGGTAAATATATAAATTTGTGGACTGTATATTAAAAATAAATGGTTATATATATATACACAATTAACTAACAGAAGCCTCTTCAAGGGGGGCTCCTTGGCGTGGTGAAGAGGCTCTTGGTCTGAGGAATTAGACCTGTCGGTCTTCTTCCTCAGACCGAACCTAATTACCCCCCAATCTCCCCTCCCATCCTCCCCTTTTTCCTTTCCTCCTCCTCCTCCCCACCCCTCCCTTTTGCCCTTCCTCTTTTTGGCCTTTGGGATTTCTCCCACAGGCACGCTAGTTCCTAGGTAGGGGAAAGGATACCGGGGTCCATCCCATTCCGTTGAGGTTCTTGGTGGTGGCGTAGTTTGCCGTGGAATCTGGATCGCCTGGGGATGTCCCAATCCCTCTCTGGTATCCCGGAGTAGCTTTGGGTGTCTTTCGGGCAACGGGTGTATCTCTGGAAGCCACCTTTCAGATTCCGGGGGTGGTGGCCGAAGGAGGTATGCTTTGTGGCGGATATCCGCCCGCCCTCTCTTTTGTCCACCGAGGTAGCTCGGCAGATGTGAGGTTGCTATCCCGGATTGTTAGTTTACTAGCATGATGGGTAGGGTATGGCACGGGTTCCATGCTGCATCTGCGCTACTTGCGGTGCTGAGGTCCTCTTGGGTGCGGAGGGAGATTTCTGGCCCTTTCATTCCTCCTAGGAACTATCCCTCCCCGGTCCCCCCTTTTTTTATTCTTTTTTTTTATTTTTATTTTCTTTTCTTTCTTTTTTTTTTCTTAAAAACAAAAAGAAAGAAGTAACCTAACTCTGCAGATCATAAAGGACCAAACAAGTGTTATTGTACCAGAGTCTGAAATAAAAGAAGCCAGATTACTAGGATCCCATGGTAGAAAAAGTGTTATGCTCAGATTCAACTCACATGATAGGAAAAAAGACTTAATTATTGCATCTATTAAAGTAAAGAAAGAGG